>OY720637.1:9269576-9869576 GCA_963169105.1 Ceriagrion tenellum
GGAAGCGGTCTGTCGTCATGACGAGGGACGCGTTTGATAATCATCTGAAGTTACTCCGGTCAAAACGTGATCGTGTGTTAAATACTATAATGGCTGCTCACTCACTCGCGAGCGAATTAGAGGCTTTAGGAAGTGGTATCATTGATTCTCCAAAATTGAGAATATTTCGACTTAGGGCAGGAGAATTGAAAGAAGTATACCGTAACTTTCAATCGGCACAGAGTGCAATTTGTGAATTTTGTCACGACGGCAATGGATCGGATGTAAGTTCCGTTGATATAGAACTCTCCAAAAAGGTAGAGGAATATTATTATTTTGTGCTCTCAGTGGATGATTTTGTTAAAGATTTAAGCGCCTCTTCTCATGCCTCAGTTAGCCCAGGAATTCCCACGGTGGCAATGCAACGATCTCGTCTTCCGGTCCTTGAAATTCCACGATTTTCGGGGTCTATGGTCGAGTGGGAAACCTTTCGTGACCTTTTTATTTCAGCAATTCATAACCGGGACGACATCGAACCCATTGAAAAGTTCGGGTATTTAAAATCCGCTCTGTCCGGTAATGCTTTGGCTCTAATAAAGTCTGTACCCTTCGCAGGGGTCTATTACACTCTAGCTTGGAAGGAGCTTTGTGATTATTATAATAATCCTCGAGTTTTGGGGTTTAACTATTTGGATAAATTACTTGAATTTACGCCACTTTCTTCCGACCCCATTTCTAATCTGCAACATTTTACCTGCACGTTTTCAGAAATTTATGCTGCATTGAAGGCGTTAAACATTCCCGATCTTGGTGATTTTGTTTTATTTCGTCTAGCGGCGCGTGCTATCAGTTCAGATATATTGACTCGTTTCGAAGATACATTAGCTGGCGAAGAGTTTCCCACATTCATTCAGCTTTTAACATTTGTTAAGAAACAAATGAAAGTTTTGCAAACCTCTCAGGATATTTTATCGAAACGAGTGCTCACGTCATCCTCCAAGCCGAAATCTCTTTCTTGCGCGAAAGTCAGCATGACGGTGTCTGCGAGTAGTAACGAGGTTTCCGAGTCAAATGGCTCTAAAGCAGAACAATGTCCTCTCTGTGGTTTGAAGCATTTTCTTCATAAATGTGCGCAATATAAATAATTGAGCGTTGGACAACGATCGGAATTTGTTCGATCAAAAGGATTATGCTTTAGATGTTTAAACTCCGGACATTGGTCACCAAGGTGCCCGCGAAAAGGTCTCAAATGCTTGAAGTGCAAGGGGTATCATCATGTAACTTTGCATTCTTCGCCCTTAGTAAAGAACGAACCGAACCAATCCTCCTCTTTATCTCCATTGCCCAATTCAAAGGAGGATTCTGTTGCGTCGTCAACTAGGAGCGATCCCATCACACCCGCTAATCCTTCCACGGTGACTTCATGCACCGATTATAATTCAACGGGCACGGTTTTGTTAGGTACGGCAGTGGCGTCTGTTTTCAACGCTAAAGGTAGTCCTCAAACTGTGCGGTTGATGATTGATTGTGGGTCGATGGTGTCTGCAATTTCAGCGGCTGCGGTGCAACGTTTAAACCTGCCGGTAATGCAGTACGACGGAGTTTTAATGGGTCTCTCTCACACTCCCCTGACTCGGCCTAGTGGTATGGTCAGATGTAATATGACGCCGCGTAACTCTTCTCGTTTGCGTCTTAACTCGAATGCTGTGGTTTTGCCACAAATTACAAGGCATCTCCCTCATGCTCCCATTCCACCATCCTTTAGGAAGAGAGTTCGTCGTCTTCAGTTAGCCGATCCGGATTTTGATAAACCCGCCGAAGTTGACTTTTTAGTGGGTATGGATTTATTTCCCCGGATTATGTTGGGAGGGTGAAAAATACTCTCTTCTCATAAGCTGATTGCTTTGAATTCTGTGTTTGGCTGGATATTGGTAGGACATATTCCAGAATTGCATTCTTTAACGACAGAAGTAGTGTCTTCGTGTACAGTTATTAATGATCCTTTGGAGACAGAATTGCGCCGGTTTTGGCAAATCGAAGAGTCAGTCCCTCGAATCCATAAAAATCCCGACGATGTCTATTGCGAACGTCTATTTATGGAGACTTATTCGAGAGACGCGGCTGGGAGGTATAGTGTAATGCTTCCTTTTAAACAATTTCCTCCCTCACTGGGCGAGTCTCGATCTATTGCTATATCTCGATGGCTGAACATGGAGCGCAAGTTATCTCGCAATGAGGATCTAAAGAATAATTATCTTAATTTTATGGAGGAATACGAACGATTAGGTCATATGACCGAATCTAATGACTTGGATTCCGTTTATTTGCCTCACCATGTCGTAATTAAACCTACTCCAGCCGGACAGAAATATCGCGTTGTTTTTGACGCTTCTGCAAATACTACATCGGGAAAGTGTTTTAATGACGTGCTATATACAGGGCCCAAATTGCAAAAGGAAATATTTGACGTTATTATAGCATTCCGGCTGAATGCTATTGCCGTAATTACAGATATTTCGAAGATGTATCGTCGTATACTTTTGGCCGAAGCTCATCGCCCGTTTCAACATATAATATTCCGGAATGATTCCACGAAGGCGTTGAAGGAATACAACTTAATACGGTGGTTTCATCTCCTTTTTTGGCAATTCGCGTTCTTCACCAATTGGCAAAGGATGACGGTTCTGATTACCCCCTTGCGGCTTATGCCTTATTAAATGATACTTACGTGGATGATGTAGTTACAGGCGCGAATACCATTGCAGAGGCAATGGCTTTGCAGCAACAGTTGATTAATTTACTTGCTCTTGGGGGGTTTCCCTTGGGAAAATGGGCCGGTAATTCTACAGCTCTACTCTCGAAAATCCCTATGGATCAATGGGAAAATCAAATGTTTTTTAATCCTGATGATTCAGCTTCGACTAAGGTATTGGGCATAATTTGGAACCCAGATGTTGATGCGTTTTCATATTTTGTAACTTTTGATCAATCCATTCGGTCCAAACGGTCTTTATTATCCAATATTGCCAGGATATTTGATCCGATTGGAGCATTGGCTCCTGTCATCTTTTGGGCGAAATGTCTTATGCAGACTTTATGGAAGATAGGAATAGGATGGGATGAATCGTTGCCCGATTCCATCATTAATCCCTGGAATGATTTTGTTTCCCAAAGTTCGGACCTACGTAATGTCCAAGTTCCACGGCATGTAGGTATATCCCCAGGAGCGAAATATCAATTGCACGGGTTTTCAGATGCCTCAGAGCGTGGATATGCGGCAGTTGTCTACTTACGTTCTGTCTCTCCAAGCGGCGGAATAAATGTGCATTTTCTGTCGGCTAAGACTAAAGTTACCCCTATGAAAACTATATCTATTCCAAAATTAGAATTATGTGGAGCTCTTCTTCTAGCCAAACTTATGCGCCGCATAAATGACACGCTCTCTAATCGAAATGTTCGTGTGTCAATGAGAGCATGGACCGATTCAACTATCGTTTTGTCATGGTTGAACATATCTCCTCATTTACTTAAAACCTTTGTTGCGAATAGAATTGTAGACATTCTAGAAGTATTACCCGTTTCCTTATGGAAACATGTTTCTACTGACATAAATCCGGCCGATCCCGCCTCGAGAGGCTTAATGCCGTCAGAACTAATTAAGTGTCAGTTTTTGAACGGGCCGACTTTTCTTAAACTCTCAGAATGCGATTGGCCGACGGGGCGATATTGTCCGTATGATAGCACCTCTATACCGGAGATAAAATCGCTGATAACTACTATGGGAGTAACTCAAATTAATGAGGGACCATCCAAGTGGATTGACAAATTTTCGTCATTCATTCGTCTTATTCGTGTTACTGCCTTCATGTTAAGATTTTATTATGCTTGCAAAGGAACGCGTCACGCAGTTGGCACTCCTGTTTCTTCAAAGGAATGGACAGCTGCACTGTCATGCGTTGTCAAATTAGTTCAAACGGTTCATTTTTTTGATTTATTTGACTGAATTAATAAAAACCGCCGACTCTCTAATCCTATGAGTCGCCTTCGCCCCTTTGTGGACTCGAGCGGCCTTATCCGAGTCGGTGGTCGTTTGCATTATGCAATTCTCCCTCAATGCGCTCGCCAACCAATCCTATTGCCCAAGGATGAGCATTTCTCTAGATTAGTTGTGCGACATTATCACTTGATATCCCTTCATGGAGGGCCTAGAGCTGTCGAAGCACTAGTATCTAGGCAGTTTTGGATTATATCCGCAAGAGTGGTAATTCGTTCGGAGATCGCAAAATGTGTCATTTGCTCACGGTATCAGGGTAAAACCACGCAGCCCGTTATGGCTGATTTGCCTTCATCAAGAGTCATTCCTCAGGAACCCTTTGCACAAGTAGGAGTCGATTATGGCGGTCCATTAATGTTTAAGACGAGCATCCGTCGTAATGCGGCTATTGCCAAAGCCTACATTTGTTTATTTATTTGTTTGGTAACAAAAGCCGTTCATCTCGAATTGGTAACGTCTCTGTCAACTCCCGCTTTTCTTGCGGCTTTTCAACGATTTATTTCAAGGCGCGGAATACCCAATGTAATTTATTCCGACTGTGGCACCAATTTTGTTGGTGCGGATAAATTTTTGACAGATTTATATCGACTAATTCGCTCCGAACCTCATAAGGAAGCTCTCAGTTCCCTTTATCCGGGGAATGCCATAGAATGGCGATTTTATCCGCCCGCTGCACCGCATTTCGGCGGAATTTGGGAAGCCGGGATAAAGTCAGTGAAATACCACATCCGGAGAGTGGCTCAGGGGCATGCTTTCACTTTTGAGGAGTTTGCGACTTTGTTATGCCAAGTCGAGGCCGTATTGAATTCGCGCCCGTTAACAGCTTTGTCGACGGACCCATCTGAGACGGATTGCTTGACACCAGGGCATTTTCTGGTCGGTAGGCCCGTGTTAACCTTGCCTATGCCAGTAACTGATGAAATGATACCACTTCCCCAGCGTTATAAGTTGATAAGGCAAATTGCCTGCCAATTTTGGCGAAGATGGTCCTGGGAGTATTTACATACGTTACAGCAGAGAAGCAAGTGGACCAAGGATGGATCCACAATTTCAATCGGGGAACATGTTTTGATCAAGGACCGCACCTCTTCACCTTCTCAGTGGACCATGGGTCGGGTCACTCGCCTGTTTCCGGGCTCCCTTGGGGAGACAAGAGTGGCCGAATTAAACACGGGGTCTGGTACACTAGTGCGGCCCGTGGTGCGATTGGTACCATTACCTATCTCACCCCAGTGAACCCACAGAGGATTATTTTATTTAATCATTTATTTTATTTTATTTTATTATTTTTTTTTGTTTTTCCTCTGTTTTCCCCGTTTTTTGCTTCGTTTGTTCTGTATTTTTTCTTTTTACTTGTTTTTGTGAATCCGTGTGATTCACGGCGGGCGGGATGTTCGTACGAGGACTGGCCACCTTTTTCGTTTGTTTGAATTCCTTCCCTTAATGCCGCGGCGAGCGTACGCGTGCCTGTTTTGTTTTGTGTCTGTGATTTTGCCCGTTGGGGGCGCTCTTGGGAGGGAGTCAGATTGGGCTAGCAAGCCAGACAAGCAGACGAGTTTTGAGCAGAAGAAAAAGCCGAAGTGAGCCTGCAGGCATGATGTGCGAGTGAGTGACATAATATCTCGAGACCCGGGGAAGACGACCTGGAACCAGATTCAGGTACGCATGGCGCACGCCCGGCTATCCCTTCCATTAATCCATAACAATTTCCGTTTCACCTTTTTCAACAGTGTTAATTTATTTATTTTGTGTACCGTTAAAGGCCAGCCTCCACTCTTTCATATTATCCTTTGTGGATTCTTTTCTTGTTTGGAGACATCAAGCCACGGGCGCGAACACCTGGTATCTCCGAGTTTCGTGGCCATACAAAAAAATACACTTATGCACGCAGCAATTTATGCCTCCCTATAGACAGACATTCATTCCTGACGTACCTCAAGCTACCTCTGACATTTATTCTAGCATTCATTCGCATCTTGATCTCCTCTTCTACCCTCTCATTTATCACAAACATTCGGCCAAGGTACATGTAGCCATCCATTTTCTCAATTCTTTCACCATTCACCCTCGTCAATCACGTTATCAAAACCAGTCAACAAGAAAATAAATCCAATAAAAAAGTAGCTCGTGACTAGATGTCGTGCATTCTGTTCATTTATAGGTGCGTTTTAGTGAAAATATCCCTGAACATTGTTTTTCAAAATAAAAATCAACATGCCGACCCGATAGCCAAGTATGTTTGTGGAATTCAGACGGCGTAACCTTTTCGGGCTACCCCTTTAGTTCAGAATTCTTGGGTTACAGCTTGAATTCCCAATCAGCCACCTATGTGGGCAAAAGACCTTGCATTAATTAGGCTTCATTCCAGCCGGCTCCCTGGATGAAGGATTTGTTAATCAATGGGAGGAGGTAGCGTACCAAGGGTCTTAATTAGTGAACCCGGATGTTGGGCAGGGAGGTAATAATAACAGATGGGAGGTTCCTACGCAAATATTTGCCAGAGCTGTAACTGAAACCAACGAAAATATTAGTTTATTTATGCTATAGCCTTTCTCTGGGGTGAATCTAAGCCTGCAAGGAAACTACGGAGTATCTTGTTAATGAAGATGCTGAGCTAAAATGCGTTTTCCGAAAAAAAATTCGCAGAATTCAGTTGCTCGTGCGTCGTCCTTATTATCTACGTGACGAAACCTGAATGCCTTTAAATTAGTTGAATTTTTACGCAAATTAGAAAACATTTTTACGCAACTTTTCCAACTACTGTCACTCATGATTCCAACGAATTTTTTTAATCACAGCCAATAGCATAATTATGCGTAAAGCATTTAATTTTCAAATCCGAGTCAAGGAATCTTATATTCCATGATTCAATGCATTAAAAATTCACCTCGCAAATTCAAACGTGGGTTCTAAAACCTTTAATAATCACTCGTCATAATTAGAGAAATTTGTATTAAAATAAATAATTAGCGCAATATTATTTGGGAAAAATTCTAGATTCTGTTGTTGGATAGATTTTCATTATCACCACACTCCATTGTCTAATTTATGTTATAACCTTATCTCAGTTTTTGGTAAATTAGGTGCCATACTTTAAGTTTCCGAGACATGTGAATAAAATTTAGGCCAAAAATATTCAACCAGGCTGTAAATTTTGTTAAAGTATAAAATAATTTGTGCTAAGATACTGATTTCAGCGTAACGCCGTGGAAGTCGGTAATGTTCTCCATGATGAAAATGGTGATTCAGTCTGATTCCACGCATTATTTTGTATAACTGACCCAGGTTTCGGCATGTTATGCCATTTTTATGGTACATATTGTTAGGGTGGACCGCTCTTTTGTATATTAGCAACTTCTTAGCAATACATATAAGACCAGACATATGAACATTGAAAATAGCATATTGTGCCGAAACCTGGTTCGGTTAGACAAAATAAAAAGTGGAATCAGATTAAGTTACCTTTTTCTTTTATCTCTTACGTTTGCACTTGCTTCATGCTCTAGCGCGATATTCCTACTAAATTCATCGTTTTTCAAAGTGTACTTAGATTAAATGGTTTCCCTGGACTTAAGCATAGATTCCTGCCCCAATTATATGTATGCAATGCATTTGCTCGTCGTTTTCATTTTTATCCTTTCCTAGAATCATGTTTAATGATTACTATTCGTCTCTCCGAACCCTAAGCTCATTTAAAATTCAAAACCTTCGTTAAACACGTCCCTCTGCTATTTAATTTCATTTAATTTGTCAGATTCCAAAATAGAAACAGAATGTTAGCGTAGAAGGGAATGAATGAATTATGGATCTTGTAGCAAAACTTTATTAAATTTTCTCTTTAAACAGAGCTCCGGTAAAATTGATTTTTATCGATATTTTACAGTGTAGTCCCATTGTAAAGGATGGTAGTAAAATTTCAGGATTTGTTCATAAGAAATTGGGTCTCTTCTCTTCTAGTCGTTCGTAATATGATTCCAACATCGATCTATAGGCAAGAGGTTAGACGTAGATTGGAGACATTTTTAGAAAAATAATAAAATATGTTTGTTGAAAACTTTGCGAAGTAAATGGAAAATTTAATGAACTCAGATACCACAGTCTCTGGAAAATGGCAATGTGAGAAGCTGAAGAGGGAGATTGTTGAGGAAAGTGTAGTATAGACTTCCTCCTACGGATTATTAACGAGGTGATGACTGGTAATCTTTAGGATTAATGTGATTTTCTGCATTACTTTTATTCTTTTTTATTCCTCATAATGAGATTCCCCTCAATACCTTACGATGGAGTGGTTAGCCTTGTATCACCAGAGTATTACAGCCAATCAATCTTCGGATTGAAGACCAAGCAGTGAATGGAAGCCCTGAATATTTAGTTCATACAGGAGCAAGGAATCAAAGTCGCCATGAAAGAGTTTGACTTGATTAGATCTCGGTTCGAATCCCGGTGAAGCTGAATGATTTGTTCGTAGTGAATTTCTTTTTTTTTAGTATATTAAAGTCACCCGTGCGAGTGACTCTGCACCATACCACTTGCACATGCACTGATTCGAAAAAAATCATGTAGGAGGCGTGCAGCGTAGCAGCCTCACGGTTGGAACTGGTCACAATGTTTGCCATCCTTGCGGAAATAGCTCGGGGCTAGATAATCGCTACCGAGTGCGTCCACCGAGTTGCAGAAGGAGGGTTGACCATCAGATACAGCCAGAATACCCAGCTGCGAAATGAGTGAGTTAAGCGGACGAGTAAGCAGTTATAAATTAGAAATGTTGGCATCCTCAAGGTTTGAGGGACCAAATTTGGATGAGATGGATCAAAAATACAAGGAAAACAAATGACATGACTTGAAAACTGACTGATACCAACCACATAATAAAGAGCTAGAAAGCCAAAAGAGGGCGCAGCAGCCGTCGTTTACATCAATGAAGGTGAAGACCGCGTTGGTCGGTGCAGTGACACTCATTATTAAACCAGCGCGTCAAAATATTAACCAACATGGCTAAAGTATCGCGATAAGAAAGGCAATGGGAAATCTCTACGAAGGAGAAGTATCTCTTTCACTTTACTCAGCGATGATGCAATTGACAGAGAGAAATACTAATGAAGGAGTTTGGTTAAGAGCTGGAGAGAAATGAAGCCTAATAATAAAGCTCAAAGGAGGAGAAAGACAAACTGCTGGCCCAGTTTGGCGATATAATAGCTAATTGAAAACAAAAATGGCTGAAACAATAAACGGTAAGAATTTCGAGGGCCAACAATTGGATCCATCAGGCAAATTAATATGGAGGAACCTCCGTTTCAGGCATTCCCGATAACACGTCTTGATTTCAAAACACGTATATTACAAAGTAAAACTTCTAATATCGAATGTTAAAAAATATTACTAGGTATAAATATATTTTAAACTCAGTTTAAAATCAGTGTTATAGCGGACACGACGGAAATAACACACGCCTTGAAAATGGAAGATAAGTCGTTTTCCGAAATGTCGGCGAACTTTGGAAATATTACCCGGTGCAAAGCCCGAGAAAGATATTGAAACATATTACACCGGGAAAATCTTAAATATTTTATTGCTGGGTTGTTGGTCATTTAATTAAGATGTATTGATTTAAAAATGATGAACTTAAACGCCGAAATACATTACCTTAATGGCAGTGCGATGACATCTCTTCACATAACTTTTTTATTTCAATTTTTTCCCCGCAAATAATATTGTTTAAAAACATGTATAACATGCACAACATACTAAGACACCTACTATATTTGTTCAGCTTAGGTCACCGATAATGTAACATGAGTATTTAGGTTTAAACTACAGACTTTCGGTTTTCGTCGCAGCACATACACGACATAATGTGATGAATGTGGCTACGTTGCCAAAGGAAACTTCTGCTATTTATCTTGTTTGCCAAATACATTTTTCAATTTATATCGTAACTAGGCATTTAATATACACTTTTAAATATTTTAGGCCTGAAGATAAATATACCCTTTCCTCATTTCGCTAAAAAATCATGATATCAAATCCAACCGAAATGGTAATGGAGGCTAGAGTCAGTATAATTACTGGTTTTCGTGGCGTAGTAAAACCTTCGGTCTACAGTAGTTTGAGCGAGATAGTTCCCTAGTCATAAATACGTTTTAATTTCAGCACCTCCAGGAAGCATGAAATAAATTTTGCATTATTAATGGTGCGATATTATACTTCTACACGACTGAAGTTCCAATAAATTAAATAAAAACATCTTCATCAAATCAAAATTTAAAAAAAAAAATAATAAAAAAAAAATCTATAAGTCTTTAACTTGACTGATTTTTTCGCGCGGTAAGTTTAAAAATCCTTCACAACGGGAGGTTTTTGTGATTCTGGAAAAAATTATTGCGGTTACGATATGATTTATTTTTAAAAATGGTTGAGAAAACATTCATACTACACGCTGTTAGTTTTTAGACGACATCAAGGTGTTCGAAATACCTCATTTTGTAAATAATGTCTCTCTGCAGTGCATAAACGTACCATTTCCCATGTAAAATGACTAGTATTTTTTAGCAAATATCTCGGAAAATAGTGAGGTAAAGGGCTGACATTTTGGTATCTTTGGAAGAGTGAGATATGCTTCATTAAAAAGAGACCAAAATAATTGAATTTTAGGTGAAATGATGTTTCGCTCAAACTACCTTAACATTTTGTCCTATAAGATTTTATACTCGAAGGAGTATTTACATGAAATGTAAGAAGTTATAAAATACAGCACTAAGCTTTAATTTACTCATTAAAGCAAATTTCATACATCTTAAGGAATCAGCACTTCGAAGCGCAGATTCCTCCTTCAAGACGTCAAAGTGAAGAATGATGTGGAAATGAAGCGATTGTCTAAGAAGAGAGTGGATTGCGTCAAACTAATCTTCGGTTTGATCACTATTGATGGTGATGATGCGGAAATGGAATGGAACGTATGACTTTTGAATTATCCAATTCTAATTACCTGGCCGGAATGGAAACGCTTCCATTTCGAGGCACTTTTTAGACGATGAGTCGATTGTTACGGAGTGAAAACTTCGCGTTGAATCCTCTTGGAGGTTTCATGATGGCGTCGAGGGGTACAAGATGGCGAGATGAGTATTCAGACCGCACGTTTTGTTAATAAAGGTGAATGTCTGTTGGCAGATGTCTCCAAAACTCGGGAAAATCCGACAGCGCATCACTTTTCCGGGAGTATTTCCTTTACACGGAGCAAGACGCTGATGGAGACGAGATTAATTTATCAACGAGAAAACTTTCCGTAGGAAATCTCGCGCACACGAGCAAGGCAAGCTTTGTAACTCGGTTCTTTCGGAATTTTAAGCGCCAAACTCTTGACTCGCTAGCCATGCCTCTTGCAAATCGTCATAAGGCTATAATGAAGAATCCGCCATCATTTTACTTTTGTTGATCTTTCCTCCCGACTTTCTTCATGCGTTGTTTAGGGGAAAGTGTATGTCTATTGCTTTCAGATTCGAAAATTCATTATATTAATTTGGCATAAAATTTAATGATAACATTTACAATACCACATAATTAAAAACACACGACCCGGGTTTCAACGCTTAAGTGTCGAAACCTGGGGTCGTGTGTTTTTTAAGTATATGGTACTGTAAATTTTATCATTTGATTTTCCGAACTAAGGAATATCACGAAGTTACAAAGGAGCTCGTGTTATTTATAATTTGACAGGTTGGTAACGCTATGGCCAATTTTACGAAACGTATGACTATCTGTGCTCATTGAAATAATCTCCAAGTTGCGGTTATAACGGCATTTTGTAACCTCTCTCTTTTTTGTTTCGACTTTCATATCACTAATCGATGTGTAAGGTGCACTTAACAGCTTATTCCAATATGGAGGGGAGTGATCGCGAGTTGAACAGCATGTGGTTTAATGTCTCTAGCAAATCTTTCAAAGATGAATAAAGTTACATAGAATATTTAAGTCAGGAAGAATGTAATCATACTGACTACTGCACTGTAATATCAGGCACAGATTTCTTAAATTAATCAAAAATTAAGAGAGAAAACGCTTAACGAAAGTATTTATCAGGTACCATTAGACATTTTTTCCCTCTTGCAGTAATTAGGTGTCAAGAGCAAACAGTTATCTCGATTTTTCCTTCTTATTTCCACAGGCAAAAGTAAGGGATCTTGAAGAAAGAATGGGTCACGTGGTTTGGATATTTTTAAAACGATGGGTGTTTAAAAAATCTCAGTATGAGCAATGAGCAAACAGTGATCTCGATTTTTCCTTCCTATTTTCACAGGCAGAAGTAAGGGATCTTGAAGAAAGACTGGGTGACGTGGCTTGGATATTTTTAAAACGATGGGTGTTTAAAAAATCTGTAATAAGGGAACCAAACTGGGAGGAAATATTGTAAAGAAGGGTTTTATCGAGAAGGTGAGGATTATTTCTTGTGATGTAACCGACGCGAGTTCATCTCGAGGAATTCCATCTGCCAATTAGGAGTTAGGTGGAAACAAGAAGGTTGACGGAATTATGCTCTAAAATTTTGCACGCACTTTTTTTTAAGATTTAAAATTATTTTAATAGTGTTAATTCAGCGTGAATGATAGCCTTCTCCATGACTTTACTGCCTGAAAATCTTACTCGGAATCTCTGATCAACAAGACGACCAGAAGTCAAGGAAAAATTACCTGTTTTGTACTAATGAACTCTCATCGAATGAAAAAAGCAATTGACGCTGTTAAATAGAGAATCAAACATTTGATCAGAAAAACAGGCACAGTTGAATGTAATAACTTTCTATATTATCATCTGAAAACACGTTTATCATTTTTAGACCAATATAAAGAAATGTATCTTCCTCCTCACGGAATATATTATGTAGATGTAATATACCCGCTGTCTGTAAGAAATGTATTGGACCAGAAGTTTATCAGTAGTTTATTCCGAAATAAAATTCAGTTGATACATGAAATACTTTCTTATGGTATGCAAAGTAAAATATAATAATGAAAGTACACAACGGATATTTGAAAAACCATGGGAATATTTGAGGTGTTTGAAATTTTATTGACACGTCCGAGCTGAGCCTTCCGTTTATTTATCCTTAAAATACCCTCGTTAATGACGGGAGTAAGCAGGCAACGGAGCAGCATGCTATGAAATTTTCACATCCCTGGCCATGCATGATCCCAGCTCAGTCGTTACTCATTCCTTTGTTCACTTGCGTGAGTGGGAGAGACACGCGTGATATTCATTTTAATGGAAGCGAATGAAAGCGATCGAAGACAGGTCATTACAACCCAATAAATATTACAGTTCATCGGTCATAATGATTTTTTGGCTTTTCTGTCCACGGGGATGATTTGACAGTGGGGTATTCAATTTCCGGTCGGAGACCTCTGGTGGTAATCATGGCTAGTGAACTGTGTAGCATCATATCCGTAGATACAATAACGTCGCGTTTCCATTTGCATTAATGCTTTATTTGCGGGCCGTGCTGAGCAGTTATCTCAGGATAACGAAGTCCGCGGGCTTTCCCGCATCCAACTAACGGTTGCATATGCTGTCTGCTGCGTAGAATTCGCAGGGCACTCTGCCTCGAACTTTACCTTTAATCTTGAGGTCAGGTTACGTTTGACTGCTTTTATTGCATTGTGGACGTAAAGTTCCGATAAATATTTCCTAAAATATTTAGCCGAAGAAAATATTTAATTTCGCATATCTCTCTTTCATTGCATGGTCACGTAAAATCTTCATTCCCTTCATGTGAAGGTAGATTTCTCGGGTGTTCACCGGCTCAAGGGCCACCTCTGCAGAGATTCCGCGGACCCGCGCCCCTTTTCTGTCTTTTTCCTTACAACCCACACTCCCTTCCTTTCTACTTCCTGGGTCTATATGTGAACATATCACTGGAAGCTTGTCATCTTAGATGTGGTAGTATACGTCGAGGAATCAAGTGTGGAAACATACCGAGTTACGTATTTCAATAGGAAAAATATCAAAGGTTCCCACAGAGAAACACTGGAAACACTCTATAACCTTCTTATTTTCTGGCACTTTCGAACTTTGAAACGCACGAAAAATCCTACCCTCATAAGATCCTACCTTCCTAAAAACCTAAGAAAAACCCTACCTTCATCAGATGATACGTAATTTTATTCAATTTCGACCGATACAGCGGGGAGCAATGGATGAATGAAGTGTTGAATCAAGAAAAAATAATAGATGAAACATGTGCGAGGCCCAAGCTCGTGACGATAGAAGGCGTTATTATGAACGTTCTAGAGTCTGTCCGACGAATGAAAATAACATTTCCACTCGAGTGAAACTCCACGGTCGCTGATTCCACGCACGGGTGACGTGCTAGGCGTCTTCGCCTGGGAATATTCCTTGAACTGCGCGAGATATAACGAGACCTTTCACAACCTAACGAAAGGTATCTCACGGTGCACAAGCATTGTCTGCTGTCAACAGACCGTAAAGGTTTCTATCATACAATTTCCACGTGTTCAATTCGAACCTTGTCTATTTTTCATCCTGTTGCTTCGCCTCCCGCTGCGCAATTGCTCGTTGATAAAAATACGAAAACCCTTTGCAAAAAAGGGCATGAAATGGTCTTCACCTGTATGTATGGAAGCCAGGATGTGGAATGACTAGAATAGCTGTAATGCGTTCATTTTTTCACGAGACTAGTTTAAATTTTTGCTCATAGATGGTTTTGTATAACACATCACATATGTACTCTGCCGTCCATAGAGGGGCTATGCTTTGACAATTTTCTTTCATTCGTGATATTTGATTTTACCTGTCCGGCCAGGGAGCGGTGAATTATTAGATACTACTCTCCCACTGCAAAAATGGAGTTGCATGAGTTTCTCAAATTAACTTAGAGTAAGTTAATTTGAGAAAGTTAAGCTAAAGTTAAGCCACTATTCTTATCTCAACAAAACTATCATTCAAGTCTTAAATATCGCACGAACTTATTCCTCCATTACTGACCTCTCGTTTACTATTTTAGACATAGTTTCATTTTTCTATGTGAATTGGGTTTAATGACCATTCTTTGGGGCAAAAAAATAAATTCGTAAATAAAAGATAGATTTCCAAGTGATCTGTCCATGGCCTGCGGCAACTGCTCCCTTCATCCGCGCTGTGGAGAGAATCCCTGTCCACCATCTCTCTCCCATCTTCGTATGCTGACACTTTGCTGAAACCCTCCATTTGTTGGTGGAATTTCCCAGTAGCACGAGTCCACCTCGAAACGAACTTACTGCCACATCGTAGGTCATCGGCGAAGTAGATCGATGTAATCATTTTTGGGAACAGGTAAGGCTTGGGTAGGCTTCAGGCGCTCTAAACATTGAAATTTCCATCCGAGGTCGCTTTCTGAGCATTTTGTTTGCTTTATAAATTGCGCCGCCGCTGTTTACATATTAAGCTCCCTAAGGGGTTTTGGGCCACTAGCTGCATGGTCGCCGGCCGCGTCCGGAAAGCAAAGCAGACGACGAGAGTTTAATTTGCCTCCCAAGTGGCGTCGCGCAGAGCGCTGGCGGGAAATTGCTCTGCACGGGGCCTCCAGGAGGTCGCCGATATAATTGCGCAGCAGCCATCTCGCCGACAACCTCTTTACCAGTTCTGGGAGCGGATTCGTTCTCAAGCTAAGCTTTAGACCATCGTCCTAGGTATTAAACCAAATGAATGGTAGTTCTTTAAGACAGACCCACCTATAAAATGATCTCCTACTGTAATAGTTTTATGAGTGAACACAGATAAAGGGAGAATTTAGGGTCATTTTACACCTCATCATTCTTTGATTGGTGCCAAAGGGTAGACTGGCCTTAAGAAATTTCTGAAGCCCCACGGGTCCTCCACTAACGTTGCGCGGACAAAACTCTTGCTTACAATATTGATTCCCATTGAAGTTCTCCAATATACATTAATTTCGGGTTAAAGCTTGATGAGCTGATAAAATGAAGCTGGTATAAGTTATGATTCGTATAGACCAACCATGAGGGCTTATAACTAACGTCACACATTAGATATGTAAATTTGTCGAAAGTTCTAATATTTGAAAAAAAAAACTAGTAAATCCAGGGAACCCTCGCTCCTTAGAGAGAAATTATTCCTTTCGCTCTAGTTAACTCTGCGCGGTAATTGATGACAGGGACCCAACAGGCACTCTATTCAATATACTCGGCGTAAACGTCCTTGGTTTGTGACTGGACTGACTAACCAGCGAGTAAATGCTCAATAACTCGTTTCCGCACACGAAGCTTATCCGTAGTGAAAGAGTTTTCTTCAGTCGAGTGACAAGTTTAGTGCGGGTATGTGGACGGCTAGGTATCACACTATGCCAAATACAGACTCAGGAGGGCAAGATGATGTGTTTCCATTGTTTTTGGTTTTATTATTAGTAATTAAAGAAGGCACTGGGTTCACCCATATCTTGAAAGAAATATTTGTAGCGGAAAAGGAGTTAAGAGTGTAACGCGGTCTACTTCTTAGCCACGAAAATCATTAAGGATAACATTTGTGACGTCGAAATACAGAAGAAAGTGATCCAACATGATCCGAAAACTCCATGTTTCTATGGCCTACCGAAAATACATCAAAAAGACACACACACACACCACTTAGACCTATCGTCAGTGCGATTGATGCTCCAACTTATAAATTAGCTAGGTATGTGGCAGGGATTCTACAACCGCAGATTGAGGAGGCGCTATCTTATGTAAGAGACTCGAAACACTTTCTGAGTTTAATAAAATACCGACTATTAAGGCCAAGTGATATTTTAGTGAGTTTCGATGTGGTTTCGTTTGTTACCAAAATCCCAATTGTAGATGCCATAGAAGTTGTACGTATATACAAAGTTCGGCGACAGTATAGCCAAGTTGGCTGATTTGTGCCTTACCACAACATTTAAATTTATTTTAGATTATATTACATAGATTTAAAATGGAATGACAGTTTCTTCAAACGGAAGGAGCAGCAATGGGTTCGCCAATATCCCCTTCTATTGCAACTTATACATGGAATCTTTTGAAACTAGGGCAATTGAAAGTGCGACATTTAGACCGGAATTATGGCTAAGATGCGTAGACGATACATTTGTTCTTTGGACACATGGTCGCCAAAAACTTGATGAATTTCTAACTCACATTAATAACGTTAACAGCAACATACAGTTCACAATGGAGACCGAAGTCGACGGAAAACTCCCATTTCTGGATGTGCTAGTCAATAGGAAAGAAGATGGAACCTCATAGAACCGGATGGAACCGGAATGACATCAGTTGGACTTGGATAACTTGGATAACTTAAAAATTTTAGGAAAAGAAAAAAAACTTTAAAATCCGTTTATTCGGAAAATACGCGGAAAAATACCCAAAAAAAGGGAGGCGATTGAAATCCGGAAACACCGGGATAATTTAAACCGAGACCAGGGTCTGATGCTCAACGAAACATGGAGTCCGTTAATTTCAAATTGTAAACCCCTACAGAACCATCCTCCGTAACTACAAAAATTTGATATAACCGTCATAAATGGATACTCTGATGAAGCCTCCAGTAGGGGAGGGGAAACGTTAGGATTAATTTTAAAAATACGCGGAAATATACCCAAAAAAGAATTTTTTACATATTCAATGGTCCGCGAAAGTTTCAATCAGTTACCATGTGAAGTGTTTCACGACATTAAATGGTATGCTACTCCGAAACGATTGGCAAGAAACTCGCTTCGCAAATCAGTTTCAAATGAGTAGCTACCAGTTTCGACGGCCTACACAAAAATGCTTGGTTCTGCAAGACTAGAGATTTGATTTCAGATGGGAAAACAATAAAATATCATAATTATGGCGGATAATTGAGGCATAAATAGGAGGCGTTAAACTTTTGGAGGAAAAAATGACCTATTTGAAGGAACTTGAAGGAGACAAAATAGGAAGGCTGAAGTAGCACTTACTTAGAGACTAGGAAAGGGCAATATGTCGTTTGAAATTGACTTTCATTTCCAGTATTTTTTTCTCCCGATGCTTATTTTAAAATTTTATAAAATCCTTAATTCAAACCCAAACATATTCCCATTCATTACACAGAACGTAATTCTCACTTTCCATTTTGTAGTGTGTCACATGCGAAAATGAAATTGTCAAAGGAACTCTTATTTAACTTTCGAGATTATCATTTACAGAAGCAAGAAAAATGAACTCTTATCTTGATTATTCATTCAATAGATACATGTACAGAGAAATTCATTAAAGTAATGGCCCGAAGAGTTTTAAACAATTTGAGACACCATTTTTTTTCTTGTTTTGTAACTTCTTTAATTTTGTTATTTTCTCATTACTCTTCGCTCTTCTTTGTATTTTTTATAGCTCTTGTTTTATCACCAACAACTTCAATTCTACTCCGTCAGACTTTGCTTCAGAGCACACATCCGCAGAGTATTCTCACTTTTTAATCATTTCGGCGAAGACGTTTCCCTTAAACGCAATCATGAAATTGGCGATTTCTGAGAAGCTCTTCTGCAAGATTGAAATGTTTCTCCTCCCACGAGATTCATTTTGTCAATTTCTCAAGAAACCAACTTGTATGAGTGAATTCTGGCAAATTAAGTTTATCTTCACTCAGTTGCCACATGGTTAGCTCAACAATAGGTTTTTTCAGCGGATATTTGTATTGGCCCAAAGTTATCTTTCGACATGTGAGCGTGGTCGTATCCCCGAGTCCTCGGCCATTTCGGCCGATCTGAATATCTGAGGTTTGAGACATGGGTGTAGGGTGATAAGGGGAAGGATGTATTCAATAGGATCTTTCCCTCAACTGGCCAGAGTATTTTTTGCATGTCAGGGGCGACCAAAAATAATAGTTTCTCGGTATTTTTTAAGAATAAAACCATTTGGTTCTACGCATATGAGAAATTTTATTGCTTGGATCGTACTAGTATCGATGACATTTACCGTGTTTTAGGAAGAATATGCCCGGGCCTATGACTGCTGAGTACATTTGCTACAAAAAAAAAACAGAGTAATCCTAATAGCCAACCAGCCATAGAGGCGCGACATGGACAAATTTTTGTAGCAGTGTGCAGAAAAACCTATTTATTTTATGGGACATATATGTCAGAATTTTAATTAGAAGGGATTATGTCGAGTGTAATTGGTGAAAATTTTAAAAAATTTGGAGAAAAATTGTGCGTTGAGGTAATTGCGAGTCAAATTGCCCCCTGCAGTCTAACCACTAATTTTCTTTTAGAGGTTTTCCGTGCAAATTTCTAATTGAATACACTACGAACGGATTTCATGTAAATGTCTGTAAATCGCAAACATTTGATAAAAACTTTAAATTTTCCAGTTAAATTGGCAGTGTTAAATCATAAAACATCGTTTCCCCCATGGATACTTCGCATCTATGCCGCTGATGTGAAAGGAAAGGTAGTAGGACAGCGTTGCGCAATGTACATTAAATTACATATCACTAACTGGAAGCTGCAAAATAATAAAAAAATTGCATTAACTTTGAATAACATTAAAGAGTTATCCTAAGAAGAACATTAAAGAGTAGGCGTCAGGATATCTAATAAAAGGAAAATCTATCCATTCCCTTGTGTATTATCTTCATTACTATTTAATGCATACGCGAAAGTGACGACCTGGGTCCGCTTTGAAGATGCAAATTCGGAAGTCGGCGGTGGCAAATAGGTGCCGTTGGAAGCGGACAGCCTTTCGAAACCAGCCCTTCTCGCGGCACTCTGAAGTTTTGGTCCGAGTTTATCTCTTGCTTTTTAGAGTCAAACTCTCTTGGACTGAGTCAAGTCGAATAAATGTGAAACAAACCCGATTTTGTTCGCCGCGGAGGGAATACCGCCCAATCATGTGCGGCAAAATCGCTCATATCCATAACATTTATCTTGTGATAATTTTGTGCTCCGAAGTGTTTGTTGAAGGAAATGTGAAAGAGCAGTGGTTGATTGAGGGTTAAAATGGCGTTGGGTTTAATGCGAAGGAAAATAAATGTATCCATTTAATGTTCATGTGGGAGGAGGTTTTCTCCCGTTTTTTATAAGCCCAAATGAATAGGATCGGCTTTTGCCTCGGGGAAGGAAGTAATGACTTGACTGAATGAGACCACCGGGTAAAGCAAGACTGGAGCTTCTCCAATAAGTGTTCAAGCTAACCAAAGCTTAGAAAATGGCTTAAACTTTCCCTTGAAGGCAGTTCGAGCGAAAAATCATTTTACTTAGAAATCAATGAATTTAACCTCAATTTAAAGAAAAATATCTCACCTATCCAATGACACCAAAAATTTTACCCCTTACCACATTACTTTCGGAGATATTTGCCAAAAAATACCGGCCCTTTTACATAGGAAATGGTACGTGTACCAATGCACTCCAGAGAGTAATTATTTACAAAATGAGCTAATCCTAATACTTAGATGTCGTAAAAAACTAACAGTGTGTAGTTTGTATGTTTTCTCAACTATTTCTGAAAATTAATCATATTGTCACCGCAGTAGGTTCTTGGGTATCACAAAAAATCTTCCGTTTTGAAGGATTTTCAAACGCACCGCGTGAAAAAATGAGTCAATTTAAAGACTTATTCAGATATTTTCATTTAATTATTTACAATTTATGTCATATAAAACTATATTATTGCACCATTAATAATGCAATATTTTATTGATATGTCCTACAGCTGGCGAAATCAAAACTTATAATTCGAATATGGTCTCTATAATGACTAGGGAACTGTCTCGCTCGGACTACCTTAATCGAGGAAGATGTTTTAATATGTGATTTGCGAGGCACGAATGCTTGACTTCTACGGATTGTAATTACAGAATAGAAAGAGAGATGAGAACCATGTAAACTCTCCGTGGCTGCAGTAGAAATTTGGGTCAGATGAATATATGATAGTAAAATATATCTCCGCGAGCAAGGTTTAGGTACAACACATAGGAGTAGGTATATTATTTATTGCGTGAATGTTACTGAAGATTGGATCATATGCTGAGGTGAAAATGAATATACAAGAGGAAGATAGGCCCCTGAAAGTGGAGAAAACTGAGAGGAGATTCTCTGACATTCAACAAAACCTACCTTAATCGATAGAATACTTAAAATATAGATAAATAAAATTATCGAAGAGAGACAGAAATGAATGGGCAATAACACATATTTCCAAAAACTGCGTATTACTTTCATGTCAATTAATTAATTTAATTTCCTTCTTAAGTTTGGTATACTTCTAACCAATCTCAGTGTGCCTTCTTTTCATCCCTTCTCTCCCGTTTGCTAGGAGTTCTCATCAGTGTCACAGTTTTCATCAACACGCTGAATGATATTACATTTACATATCCTTTTCCATTCGCTCACATTTCTCTGAATTTCATCCGGTAGCGTCCTTCTCTGCACTTCCTCATACTTCGTGACTATTTCATGAGTCTACTCTTCTTTCCGTCCCCATAATCCCCTCCTGTGATCCCGTCATAAACGTAGACTTATAAATTGTGAGTTTTCCTATTCAAATACTCTAATTACAAAATGTAACAGTGAAACGTAAATTCTATTATCTTCCAATCAAAGAGTGACTCGCTGAAGCCTCAAACCAACACTGTCCGCAGATTTGACTGGGAAATCTTTAATTTTCAAATTAGTCATTAAGAAACGCTTCCCTAGCAATTGAATTGCTCAATATTTTTCAAATTTATCCCTACAATGATGGACTCATTTGGAGTGTCTCACTTCTTTGTTATTATTTCTGCTTGATTTAAATTCATCGATACGCGTTGTGAAACTAATGGAGTGGCTATTACCACCTCTTTTTTCATTGTCTGCTCCCCCACGGCAAGCAAGAAACTATATCGCAATGGTTGCAAAGCTCTGTTGCGTATACCTAATCATTGATCTATCGGATCAGGCATTATCAATTACCTTCTTACATTCATTCATAATTAAATAAATAAACTCTTCTCATCCCCCATCTAACTACTTTGACTTACAGTTCGTGTATCATTCAAAAAACAGATGCCACAAGAAAGGGCAAAGAACAATTGGTTGGCTAGTTGGATTGCTATTTGAGTTGGCGGACGACAGTTCTTTGGCGCTATTTATGATAGGTTAGCTGAACACCAAGGGAGGGACTGAATTAGACTGGAGGAAGAGAGGACCTAGACTCAGTAACGCAAGCTACACTATCGGGCTCACACTGAAAAACCTCAGTTGCTGCCAGAATTCAAACTCGGGTCCTCGGGATGGAAAGCCAGATATCAAACTAATATTTTATTCCGATACTCATTAATACGGATCCATACTTGTTGGTAATCATGGTAGTCAACAAAAATAGTCCTCTTTAGATAATGTTGGGGCAATATATCATTCTTTTACCATGCGAGACTATTCGGTGCTTTCCATTCGTACATTGCGCAGGGAAGATTAGTTCACATCGTGCTCAACTCGCTTTCAGCTTTAGAACATGTCGGAGCTCTTCTAAGTAATAATAATAATAATTTTTATTCATCCAGAGACATACAATGCATGTATAGGACAAGTCATATGCAAAGATTATAAAACATAAATCACATTATTCATTCAGATATTCTGATACAGAGTAAAAGCATTTCTCAATAAGATATGTTTCTTTTTTTAATCCATTAACACTAGTAATATCTTTAAACCTTTTTGGTAACTTATTATAGATTTGTATGGCCATTGTCTTTGGTCCCTTGGAGTGGGTGTTAATGAGAGATCTCTCAACGTGCAAGTCTCTCTTTCTTCTTGTATCATGGAGATGATACGAGTCATTAAGTCGAAAATTACTGATGTTCCTTTTGACAAAAGTTAGAATGTGGAGTATATGAATACAAGGTACAGTAAGGATTTTAAATTTTTTGAAAAGGGGCTTACCGGTTTGCCTAAAAGGGACATTTCCTACAATCCTCACAATTTTTTTTTTAATTCTAAACAAATAAGTTTATCTGGAGGATGAACCCCATAAAATGATTCCATAGGAGACCCTGGAATAAAAGTAGCCGAAGTACATGGTAAGCAGTACTTTGTGACTGACAGAGAACTTTAAAACACAAAACAGATACAAAACTGAATTAAGTTTTTTACATAAGTGATCCATGTATATCCAGTATATTTCAATTGGTCTACGACAGCTTCCATGGCAAAACTTTTGCGCCTAGTGGGGTGTGAATTTATGCCGCGACCTAAATTTCGACGGAATCTGTTACCTTCTCGTCGTCGCAAAAGTTCTTATTTCTTTGAAAATTGTCGTCAGTTTAGCCTTCAATTTAATTTTTCGGCATACGTAAATAGATATTATTATGTTTGAATTACGAACTAATTATCATACTAGTAGGTACGCCATCGTCCTTATCGAATTTCGTGGCGTATTACGGGTACCAGTTCTGTTCTATCCGTTTGCGCTAATCTGTGTGCTTGCGCTAGTGTGCGACGGAGAACACTGGTCTTTAAACGTTGATTGGAAGGCACCCATTCCATAAAAAAAAGATGGAAACTCATCAATTAGCTATAAAAGCATGTTATGGGCACCAAGATGGTGCAGGGCTATGATTATTTCGGGAACTAAGTAAAGGTAGAGAGAAACTCGTCAATGGTGCTAAGATCGTGCAGAAGTTTAGCGCCCCCACCGAAATAGGGAAAACAGTACATACAACTATTTTCACATTGCACCCTAGTGGAAGTCGAGGTACAACTTTTAAAGATATCCGATACTCCCTGAACCTAACGTAGACCCAAGCGAATGCTTCTGCCCCAGTCCCTGCCCTGATCCCCTCGAAAGTCTTTGATGACCCTGTGAATTCCTCATCCTAGTCTTGTATTATTTGCTACCAGGTCAATAGAAAAGTAGGGAACTTGACGTAAAAGGTTTATTAAGAATAAACTCTTTTTTTATCATTCATTTCATAAGCAAGCAGTAGGGAAAGCAACGTTACCTTCGTTTGTTACGAGGGCTGGCGCACTAAGAAGCTCGTCCACAGGTCAACATATTCACTCCAACGGTATGGTGTAGGCACATGAATTATGGCGGAGAAATATTTTTATCCCGTACGATGACATTCGAGTCCGCAAAAGAGGAGGAGAGCAGTGAAGTCACTTGTCGAGATCCTTTGTGAAAAGTGTGTTTGATCAGAGCATCATATCAAAATTCCGAGCTCGCATATCGCCATGTACACGTATATACCTATATCCGGTGTATTTTCCGAGTGGGTTAGGCGCAAAGAACAAAAACATCAATTTCGAAGCGGGCCCGGTCGATTTTTTTAAATCAGAAATGTCATCGTCCGCTCATGACAGTTGACGGTGGTCCGGCGCTGGAAAAAAATCCTCCTACTCCTCCCCTCGACCCTACCCCCTCCTCCCTCCCCCCATTGTGAAAAAAGAAATGTTTTCCCCAGAGATGTACTCTGCGAGGAAGTCAAAGCTTGTAGGCGTAGTGGATGGGGTTGCATGAGCTTGCGAGTCGGTTGTGGAGGCTGAGGGAAGAATGGGATTGGACATTTGCTCCGAGGAGGGATGCTGGGCATTTTTCGACGGGCAAGCGTTGTTTGCCGTGCCGTGGGAACCGCGATATGTTGCCTTTGTGACAGCACTTTGCCACCCACCGCCACGCCACCCTTTGGCGCGTCAGACGCACAAACCTTGTCCCGCGATCTGTCGTTTTATCCTTCGCATATTTTTTGCCAGCTCCTCTTTTGCTACGGGATTCTGTCAATCCATTTGATGTTCCGAAAAAATAGGAAAAACTACGTAGAAATTTTTTCCTTTCGATTTTTTTTCTTCCTGGAATTCTCTCCGTGGCCCGTTGAGGAATGTGGAATGTCTAAGGCTATTTGCTCGATTCCTTTCCCTTCCGACCCCTCATCTCCATTCCTCATTCCCTCTTCCACTACCTACTTCACTCCCTTGTCCGTGCCACGTGCCTCTTCATTCTTCTTTCATGATTGACGTCCATCCCTTTGTCGTTGGAGTGGCTTACCTTTATGGACCATCTGGATCACCTTTATCCCAGGGCCAGAATTAATGAAGAAGTCCAAAGGTGCTATTTTAGTCCTCCTAGTCCTCTGAGATGCGCTCTTTGTCTCTGTGTTTTCTTTGCTGATTCCAGCTCCGATCTGCTCTGTCGTCTCATTCAACCAATCATTCTCGTTCTAGCCGTGCTAGTATTTGTTCAACCGTTCAATGCATAATTTTAAAATGCAAATCTTTTATTCCCATATTAGGCAATAACGGTATGCATTTTAATATGTCAAAAAAATATCAGAGCTAGTCAAATTGGGATTCGTTATGACTGTCCTTATAATAACAGCAGAGATTACCATCTCGCAAAGTTTTTCTAATAAGCATCAGGATTAACGAGTAGATATGTCTTCCGTAGGAGCCCATAATCTTCAATATTGCGTAATCTCATTTAAATTCCCTCATTTCCCCAAGTTGTGGGTGCTAATTACGTAATTTAATATACTAAATCGACTGCCGTTCTCTATTACGGAAACGGCTATTGACGATGAGCGTTGCCCTATCAGTCTAGCTCCCAATGCCTACATTCTCTCCACGTTCTTTTTCCTCTCCGCGGAGTCCGTTGAGGGATGTGGATCCTCTATTTTTCTAGTTATTTTATGCTACGGAGGCAAATTAGGTTAGCATGCGGGTTAATATGACATTCTTTTTTACTATTACTCAGATTCCTTATCAAATTTAACAAAATTTAATTATTTATTTCGCTTCAATGCACATGAATGCTGTAGAATTATTAAGTTGGTGCCTAATTTACAAATCTCAAATATGAGTGACTTCAATTTATTTTAATATATATAAATTGACATGTTATGAAATATTATGTCCAGACACAGGACAAAATTAAGATACCCACTATCCGTTGCAAAATTTTGTCACCCGAGTTTGAATACTAATATCTCAAAGTCAGCTCAATCGATTTTTAAATGAAGTACATCAAATCAAAGCTTGCTTATTTATGTGTTTATTGATGGTATACAAAACTTTTTACCCTTTGTATTGATTTCAGTGTGTGCTTAAAAACAGATTTTTAGCGCGTTTTTCCGGGTACCGGACGGATGCATCGCATTTAACGCTTAGTAATAACAACGCAGATCGAGATATCAAAATTTTCTTCTCACATACTGTATTAAAGATCTTTCATAACAATCGCACGAAGTTTCAGATTATTTAGTGGATTAGTATTTTAGTTATTGATGAAATTGCAAGACCACGTTATTTTCCGTTCCGCGCACACCTTAAAACCGCCGTTTGAACCTTCTTCAAGCTGTCGAGTTCATCATCATGAATCCACTTAAAAAATCTCAAAGGAATCCGTTGTATAATCAATATCGAATAAAATTTATTCTGGAAAATGAGCGCGCTAAACTGCCAGAAGCATGCCCGGAATAGAAAGGGAGAGGCGCGCGCTGTAGCCCAGTCAGAGGGTGGCCCGGAAGGCGCATGCTTATAAATTATAAATCATGCTTATAAAGTCACTGTCATGGTGGATAAACCCAACATTGTCCTTTATATAATGATGAATTTCCAATCATTTCATTGACATATGATGTGGTACGGATGCTTATACACCAAGGGTTGAAATTCACAACATGAAAAAATCATTGGACTTGAATATCAGTTCTGAGAGGTTTCTGTTGTAATTGCCTTCTGGGACCCTGAGACTTCTAGAGCCATGTCGCACCTTTGCGCTTCCCTCAGAGGTGTTATGGCGCCTAAGATGCACAAACTCACTTCCGTGGAGGAAATTTATGCTGCGTACGCATCCCCATTCGAGGAGACCCGAGAGGAGCGTAAGCGGTGCTTGAATCGATGCAGGGTGGCCGTCAAACGCTTCTGGGTGAACGTTGGGCCACCCGAGCTAGCGGAGCGCCCAATAAACGCCGAGGAACACCAACGCGACAGCAATACACCATGCAATTGCCAACCTGAGGAAGCTAGATGTCTATCTACCTTGGTTTTCATCCCAAGTTGGTTTCCTCAGCATCGTGGGTTTTTGTATCAGTTTTTACCACGATCGATCATGTATTTCTCTTACAAATAAACAATACATATTACATCCTCATTGAGCCAACTCCAACACCAACTCCCGGCAGGGCCTGGGCCAGGCTCCTTGTTTAGAGATAATTTACTATTTGTGGATGACAGTTTGAGCATCACATTTTGACTGGGACACAAATTCTTCTAAGGATTATATTAATCACTATACATTCTTTAGCAAAAATGCCTAAATACTGAAGAAAGTAGGAAAAGTAGGGCACCATGTCATTGTTGCTGCCCAGTGTACCATTCTTTACAATGTATTTGGCCCTGAGGAGAAAATAACTGGCGTGCAAGATTTGTACCATATATACAGCTCGTAATTCTGAGCAAATATCACTTGGCATTGATCCTTTGATCTGTAAGAGCAGTCATGTGTTTCATGGTGCATAAATCCTGGCAATCTAGTGTGCATCTCAGAAAAACCTAAATGAAATGTCTGGCAGAAAAAGGGATTATGTAATTTATTAATCTGGTACAAAGAACTGGAACAGGGTGACCCGGTGTGTCAGTACACCACATATACCTCCTAGTGGTGGGTCGCAGGCAACGGTATGCTGGCTCTCAAGATAGTCCTTTCAACAGTGATCCTAGCTTGAGTAGAATAGTAACAGTGGGCCTAGGGTATTACTATGCTTTGGTTTCTCCCGTGGCATACTGGCGAAAATGTGCCAAAACTGACCGGTAGAGCACTGCAACTGTTAGCAGGGAAAGCTGAACATGGTGCGGGTACTGCAAAGGCTGGTAACCTTGCATACTCCATTGCAACTTACTCCTAAGAGTCACGAAGTAGCCTCGGACAGCCGAAGTCACGATGGGAGGCGGAAGCTGAATAAGGTTGACCCATCAAGATACAGACATAGCAATACAATCTGGACTATAGGTACTTGGAATGTGAGAGGAGTATATGGAAAGGAGCATGAGTTGTTGAATGAAATGAAAGTGAGATGAATCGATGCTCTGTGTGTATGTGAAACTAAGCGGAAGGGGCGGGATGTTGTTACTATAGATGTAAAGAATGGTACACTGGTCTGGGACTGTGGTCAGGAGTTGACGATAATGTACACTGCTGTCAAGGTGTAGGACTCATTCTTGATGAGAGAGCTAAGTTACTGGTAAGGAAGTACGAGTTAGTATCCCCTAGATTGCTCTGGATTCGCATGAAAGTAGGTATTAGGAGAGTTGTGATAGTGGCGTGTTATGCACCAGTGGATGGAGAGAGTGACAGTGTGAAAGATGAGTTTTGGGAAAAACTGAGAGAGATTTTGCATGAGTGTGACCCTGGTGAGAGAATAATTGTGCTAGGTGATATGAATGGGTAGGTTGGTGTGAGGCGGGATGCATCTAAGAGAGTGGTTGGGCCATTTGGTGATCCTCGAGTGAATGATAATGGTGAAAACTTGGTGAATGTGTGCTTGGAAAAAGGATTGTTTGTGTTGAATACACGGTTTAAACATAAGAGAATACGCATTTATACTTGGCAAAGGGGCGATTGTAAAAGCATGATTGATTTCGTTGTGTATGATGAGAGATTGAGGGTGTTAGTATGGGACACGAGAGTGATGAGGGTTGTTGAATGTGTTACAGACCACTATTTGGTACTCTCCAAAGTGAATCTGAGCAGGAAGTGGAAGCCAAGGAAGAATGTTGCGCGTAAGCAGTTGAGCGTAAAAGTGGAGAGGTTGCAGGACAGTGAGGTAAGAATGCAGTATGGTTGCATGCTTGAGGATGCTCTATCCTTGAAGCAGAGAGAATGGGACGAATATATCAGAAACTAGAATGTGAATGATGCGTTGGAGTGTTTAAAAGGAGTGATTGTAGAATGTGCTGAAAGTGAAAAAGGAGTGGCAGGAAGAATGAAAGGTGATGCTTGGTGGAATGAAGAGCTGAAAATTGCAGTCAGGGAAAAGAAAGAGACTTACAAGAACATAATTGCTGCCAAATCTGAGGAAGAGTATACTAAGGCATGTGAGATTTACAGAAAGAAAAAGAATGAATGCAAAATCGTTGTGATAGAGAGCAAAGAAAGCATGCGTGTGGATGAAGCTAGCAAGATGCAGAGCGATTTTGAAGGCAATAAAAAGCTGTTTTGGAAGTGGGTAAAAAGGGATAAGATTGGTGAAGGCAGGGGAATAAATGTGGTAAGGAAAAAGTGGAGAGATCGTGTGGGATGGGAGCAATATCAGGGACTGCTGGAGGGAGTATTTTGAAGAATTATACAATAATGACACAGGCACTGAGGATAAGCCTTGCCAAGTAGTATGTGAGAATGTGATGATGGAAAAGGAGATCAGTAAGAATGAGGTTGTGATGGCATTGCGAGTATTGAAAAAAGGGAAGGCTAAAGGCATTGATGGGATATCCAGTGAGATGTTGAAGTGTGGGTGTAATTTACTCCTTTTTTTGCAGTGTGAACTATATAATTTATGCTTACAGACTTCTGCTGTTCCAGTGGATTGGAAGAATGCAATAATTGTTCCAATGTACAAAGAGAAGGGAGGAAAGACTGAATATAATAATTATAGGGCCATTAGTTTATTGAGTATTCCGGGAAAAGTGTTCAGCAAAATTTTAATGTGGAAAAGGAGTGGTAGGAAGAATGAAAGGTGATGCTTGGTGGAATGAAGAAGTGAAAATTACAATCAGAGAAAAGAAAGAGGCATACAAGAATATGATTGCTGCCAAATCTGTGGAAGAGCATACTAATACATGTGAGATTTACAGAAAGAAAAAGAATGAATGCAAAATCGTTGTGAAAGAAAGCAAAGAAAGAATGCGTGCGGATGAAGCTAACAAAATGCAGAGTGCTTTTGAAGGTATTAAAAAGCTGTTTTGGAAGTGGGTAAAAAGGGCTAAGATTGGTGAAGGTAGGGGAATAAATGCGGTAAAGAACAAAAGTGGAGAGTAAATGTGGGACGAGAGCAATATCAGGGACTGCTGGAGGGAGTATTTTGAAGAATTGTACAATAATATTGCAGGCGTTGAGGATGAGCCTTGTGAAGTGGTATGTGAGAATATGATGCTGGAAAAGGATATCAGTGAGAAGGAGGTCAGAACGTCTGTGAGAATATTGAAAAATGGGAAGGCTGCAGGCATAGATGGGATATCCAGTGAAATGTTGAAGTGTGGGTGTAAATTACTAATTTGTAGGCTGCGTGAACTATACAATTTATAGATAAATATTTCTCGGGTTTGGCACCGGGTAAGGCTGTTTAAGGCCAACGTTTCGATGAGAAACTCACTCATCGTCATCAGGGCTAAGACTGACTGCCGAGTTTGGTCCACGCCGGGTTTTTATACTAAGATAGCCAATGGACGGTTGAGGCCCATTGTTGACCAGCCGATTCAAATTTGGCTCAGGGCGGTTGGAATTTGAATTTTATCCGCGACCGTTTTATTTTATCAATCAACGGACTCCATATTTGGCTGATGCTCTGCCCAGAGTCTCGGTTAAGCTTTTTCTCCTCGAGACGTATTTCTATTGCCTCTTTTACTAATCGATCCCAGTATCCATAAGATCGGCATAGGATTTTTGCACCGTTAAAATTGATGGAGTGCGCCATATCGAGGCTATGCTCAGCTAAGGCCGATTTTTCGGGTTGAAAAAGTCTTATGTGCCTCCTGTGCTCCATAATTCTGGCTTCTACCGTACGTGATGTCTCTCCAACGTAGGCAAGGCCACACTCACAAGGGATGTTATACACTCCAGGCACTCTGAGGCCAAGTTTGTCCTTAACTCTTACGAGCCCATCTCGAATTTTCTTTGGAGGTCTATGGATCACCTGTAGGTTGTGCCTATGTAAAATTCTTCCTATTTTCCCCGAGATGGTGGAAACATAGGGAATGCAGGATCTTCCTAATGGCTTTTCGTGATCTTCTTTCGTTGGTTTAGGGGGTCTCATGGTTCTTTCCAAGGCCAAGCGAAAACCTCTGTCACTGTACCCGTTAAGTTTGAACGTAGTTTTTAAATGTTTCAATTCAGTGGAAAGATTTTCTGCGTCAGCTACAATTTTGGCCAGGTGCATCAAGGTGGTCAAGACGCCCTGCCTCTGGGAGGGATGGTGGTGGCTTTTCCCGTTTAGGTAAAGGTTAGTGTGAGTAGGTTTTCTATACACACTACGCCCAAGGGTCCCATCAGGTTTCCTTTGGATTTCCTTCCAGATGTCCGAAGGTTTTAGCTGTATACCTCCGAATGTCTCCACGAACCCGGCTGAGTTTTTTATATGATGCTCACAATGCCCAACTATAGGCGATAGTACAGTAGATGATTTCGAGTACTTAGGTAAGATGTTTGCGAATGATGGATGGATAGATGAGGAGATAAAGAGACGTGCGAATGCTGGAAGGAAAGTGGTAGGTAGCATGTGGAGCATATCAAGGAATGAGTGCCTGTCTAAGGAAGCAGAAATTGCCGTGTACAAAAGTGTACTTCTCCCCACTTTGTTGTATGATATGTCAGGATAGACATAAGAGTCGACTAAACGCCGTGGGTATGAGTTATCTGAAGAGTGTTTGCGGCAAAAGTAGGATGGATAGGGTCAGGAATGAAGGGGTAATGAATGAGTGTGGGTTAGATGCTCCAGTAATGGAGGTGTATGAAAGGAGTGGACATGAATGAAAGGAGAATGGATGAGAGTCGAATAATGAAACAGATAAATGAGAGTGAAATGAATGGTGCGAGAGGCAGAGGTAGGCCGAGAAAGTTGTGGTTGAGGAAATTCTTCGGAGAAGGAATATTAGGAGTCTTAAAAACAGGAGGGCTGGTATGAAGCAGTGTATGGGGATAAATGAAGAAAAAGAGGTTTGCAAGGATATGTCAGTACGGAGGAAATTATTGAAGCAGAGTTAGGTGTACAAATATATATTTATGAATGAAACTTAGAGACTCTGCCTACCCCGGAAGGGAACAGCGTGATTGGTATGTGTGTGTGTAAGAACTGGCAAAAGAAGACAGAACTTGAAATATTCTTAGAGAAAGAATAGGAAACAATCTTAGAGAAACAAAGAAGGGAAATTATGCCAAGCATCTTCTGATTTTCACTCCCGGGTGAAGACTAAAAAATTCAATAATGTTGGTGAAAGAAAAAGACCCATCTTTATTGAAAGATGGAGATGAATTTTATTCTAAATCAAATAGCCTACCACTCAGATACGAGCAGTATGGCATCTGCTTGGGGGAGTCATTATACCTATACCTAAGGACAGCCCTGCACACTGCCCAAATATATGTTCACACTGTAAAACAGCCTTTCCTCCTCTTTCAGTACTTTTCCATTTCTTCACATTGCCCTTTCCACCATCTTTCCTTTGCACTTGGTTACTTGCCAAAGTTATCACTTTTTTCCTCATACATACTTCCTCCTGACAATTTCAGTAGAGGCATTTTTTCCATTTCTTTCTCTCCTCTATTTTCCTTACCATTTCTTCCCTGACCTGTTGCTTCTTTATCCCTTTCATTTCTGTGGCTCCTATTATTTTCTTTTCTGCTCTTACTCTGTCTGTTCTTGTATTCTCTCATTTTTCCCTTGATTTTTTTCCATTTCCTTCACTCCATCTTTGTTCCTTTCCACTAGATCCTTGTGTTCTCTCCTTATGTTTAATTTTGATGCTTCCACATTTCACTTCATCATCCTCCTACTTTTATAGAGCCTTTTGAATCTAACATCATATTTCATCATACCGAGATTATGACTGGAATCCCGATTTTCTCCCAGATAGCTTTGCTAGCATCTGACTCTATTTCTAAACCTCTGTCTATTATTATGTAATCATACCTTTCTATCTCCCAGAGTCCCTCAATCACTTTTCACCTGATTTCTGATAATTTAGTATAGCTATAACCTAGTCCCTGTGGACTGTTTCTTCTGTTTGTTGTTTCTACTGATTTATTTCTCTTACAAAACTCAACTCCCTTCTCACCACGGTCATTTCTTGTTCCAAGTCCATTCTCTTCCATTTCATACCCACCCATCCCACTTCTTCATTTCAGTCACCCATTACAATCAGGCTTTTCTTGTCCAGGACCTCTCCAACCATCTCTCTTACTTGCTTGCCTATCCACCTCATCCTTCCTTTGGCTCCTTGTATCCATGGACACGAGGACCACTACAAAATTCATAGTGTGTGATGTTATTTCTACCATAAGTATCCTGTTGCTAACCTGTTTAATGCTTACTAGTCCCTTCCATATTTTATATTCAGTATCGTAGTTACCCACATTGAAATCTACCCCCGCAACAACAGATTACCCTATAGTCATCACTCCAATAGTCCATGCAAACAGGGGCGGATCTATGGGGGGGGGGGGCTAAGGGCCCCATTGGGTCGAAACTTACACTAGATAAAATCGAAATTATCCCCCAAACTCCCTCTTCAGCTGGGGGGGGGGGAGGTATTCCCCTCAAACCCCCAATATTTCTTAGCCCTTAAAGCTCTGACGTTTCCTTTCTTATTTTCTTCTTCAATATTTTCTTGCTCCCCACACCTTATAATTGTCCAAATGTTCCAGGTTTCCATGTTTATCTCTGCTTCCCTCCTCTTCTTCTTCTCTCTTGTGGCCCTAGTATTCTCTGGTGAAGTTGCACAAGGATTTCATGAGATGGCAACCGTAGAGACCTTGCCTTCGCTGCTTCAGAGCACAACACTTGCCCCAGTGGGCACCATCCCATTGTTCCCAGGATCCTATTCTCCATGATTGACTTCCAAGCTCATAGAAATTGATAGTTGAGGGCATATCCATCAGCGCTTCCCGGCAGTATTTTTAACATGAAATCATCATCTGAACAACCTTTTATCTGTCTCCTACCCTTCAGTCTTCAGGCATAGGTGGCTCTATTAGGAGCCACCTATGCCTAGAATAGTATGTACGAAAATTCTCCTGACAGTCCAGCTCTATGGAACGAGAAGGCCCCTCTACTGCATCACATTTATAGTCCAATGGAAGGCGTGGTCTCAGTTACTATTAGATAATAGTTGCTACTGGGAGTGCTCTTTATATTTTTCTTTTATAATCCTTTATTGAATCCATATGTTTCCTACGTTCTTCTTATATTGTATCCTGATCCTTTTATCCTCCTATATTATATATGTATCCTTAATCCTAATTATATCCTCATTTACAGAAAATAATGATCTAAATCTGCCCAGTGCTTTAGACATGTTATAATGTGTACATTTTGATGTCTAATTGTGTGGAAAGTCAACTTTTTGTTCATAAATATTATTTCCATCCTTCTTTCAGATGGATGGCAGAACTCATGCAGCCACTGCAGTGCAGTCCTTTGGTGGAGTAGGAAGAAATGTGGCTGATGCTCTTGGACGGTTGATGCCAGGAGATCAGCCACAACCCCTATTCATATCAGTTGTTGGGAACGATTCTCCTGGGAAATCCCTATTGTCAAATCTGAAGCATTTGGTAAGCAATACCACCAAACCACCAAAGGAAAATATTCTGTAGAAGCCCCTTAGTAATGGATGCCAAAATATACAATGGGTTACCCAGCCACGTGAAAGCTCCCAACTCCTTATTATTTTTAAGATGAAGTTAAAAAATTATCTATTAATGAATTTTTACTACTCAGTACATGATGTTTTTATGAAACAAATGCAATATTGTTTATGTATAATAATTAAAATTTCATACATATTTTTAAAATGATTTATTATATGCCTAACATATATTTGTCAAGAATGTAGATAACCTGACGTGCCTTATATCTTGTACAAGTATTGTTACTCGATCCTTAGGCAAATAAATATATTATTATTATTATGTTTCGTTACTTTGGTAACTTTCCCGTTCCGAGTCCTCGGCAAGCATCGGGTTTCATTGCCGTCATAATGGCTGAGAACTCGAGAGGGGCAGTGCAGAGTTCGTAACCACTTCCGATTAATCCATTGGATCAGTGGCGACGCTGCGTTCGGGTCGTGCGCACGAAGCAGACGGAGCGACCCCAACAGGACGGCCTTCTGCATGTGGGCTGCAAGTGCATTCCGCCTGTGCCACGCAAGCAGGAATACACTTGATGCTCTGTATCAGCGAGCCCTTGATTCCACTGAGCACACCTATGACTAGGACTACTAGTTTTACAGTGTGTCCCGGGTACATCTGCCGAAGTTCGAACAGCAGGTCTTGATATTTCGTCCGTTTTTCCGCCTCTTTCGCATCCAAGTTTGTATCGGCCATAGCCGAAAACTCAATTATTATTATTATTAAGAAGGAACTAACCACCACAACTGCCACATACTATGCTATCACATATCAATATTCAGCATCTGGGTCAATTTTATACAAAATTATATGAGTTTCCCATTCATTAACCCTTTAACGGCATTACCTATGTCTAGCAGTTTTGAGTACCCTTCTCTTTTAAAGGCCACAAAAACCCGTACAGGGAAAGAGGAGCCCTTTGAAACTTAACTGGCTAAAGCTCTCTGTTGGAAATTGATGGATCTGCATTCGAGTCCTGCTTGAGGCAAATGATTTTTCCTCAGTGGAATTTTGTAATTCAAGATTGTTTTTGCCGAAAACGGATTTGTTCATTAAAATGGATTCAAAAGGATTAGAAGTGGTCAAACTGAAATGGGTGCTCGCATGATGGAGGATGTGATGAGACGATCTTTATATGATAATGTGAATAAATGATTTCAGTATAACACTTCAACAGAGCATAATGCTGAATGATTCAAAAGCTTCTTTGGAAAAGAAGACAATATGGAAGGAAAAAGATGGATTATATGTAGATTTAAAAATTTTTTAATTTGAGTTTTGTGATTGATGGAGATAGTAAGTTGAAGATAAATCAGAAGATGTCAAAATTGGATGGAGGAGAATAACATAGCAGGATAAAGGAAGGGCTTAGATGATGGAAATTTAAAGTGGCAAGTGTCAATGGTACCAATTGTAGGGCTGATTGAAAAGGGGCTGTCGAAGGGAGCGATACAGGAGAGAACATTGAATAAATGAAGAGGGGAAAGAGAAAATTTAGGATTATGCTCTGTAAGTGATTCTGGGGGGCCTTCATATATGATGCTGTAGTGATTTTAGTGAAAAGCTGTCATCATCACTGGCCATGATTTTTTCCGTCATTGGTTTCCCAGGAAACCAATACAGGAAAATACCACCAGAAGATGTCACTGAATAGCTGATATAGCATTGTGTAATGATTTCCTATGAGCTATTCACCTTTTCAAAGTCTTTTCCTTTTCAATTTAGGGAAATTGCTACGAAAAAGTTGAAATATTTTTCCATGTGATTACAATTTTCATTATTACTAAATACAGTAACATTTTGGCCCTCCACTCCCTTTAGTTTTATTTGTAGGGTTGTACCATAACATAAAAGATCTAGTAACCTAATGCTTCGATTTCTGGCTGCATTAAAACTCTCTGAAGGGTAGGGGTAACATGATATGATGTGGTAACCCATGGGTTTTGCTCCTATTTTGCTGTGTGCACTATGATAATATCAAGGATGTTCTTGTATGTTTAACCATCACTATTCATGATGAGTAAAACACTTTGTAATTTTCCACTGATTTATTTCAATGGTGCAGCAGTTTTACCACTCTATGACTTAACCATGAGCTCATGAATATGCCAGAGATAGGAGAAATGGGTCATGCCATTCAAATAAATCTGTAGAAGATGAAAAAGTGTTTCATTCATCATGACAACTTCCACCAAGTCCACCTGGAACAGTTTCATCTCTTTATTTGATCATTTCCATCTTCCCCCTGTTTCTTCAGCAAATTTTATGACAAAATCTCTCTAAATAAGGGTTCAAATCCTGACACTTTTCCATTTTCATGGAATATGGTCATCCATTTCTGTATAGTCACCTATGGGCACTTACTCCTGGATCAGGGTATTGCTTGTTGATGGAACATCAGACATTGTGGCTAACAATCAATATACAGTGGAACCTTGCTTAATGAGCTTGATTAATTCCAGAATTATACTTGTAATGCAAAACACTCGTTAAGCAAATCAGTTTTTCCCATACAAATTAATGTATGTGCTCTTCCACAAGCTCATCAAAACCTTTGTTCCACCTCCAGTCCCATGATCTTGGCAAAAGACACAATCTCATTGACTACAGGCTCCACAGGTACTGTATCAAACCCCTCAAAGCCACATTCAACAATCCTCTCCGGCCAAAGCTTCTTCCAAGCAGAAGTGATGGTTCTCTTGGTAACCCCTTCCCACTCCGTTTCGATCATCTTGGTAGGCAATGATGTGGAAGTGATATTTCCAAAACTCTCTGAGAGTGAGATTAGTCCCTTCAGTCACCTCAAAACAATGATCGAAGAGCGCTTTAGAGTAGAGCTTCTTAAAATTAGAAATAACTTGCTGATCCATAGGCTGGAGTAACGGAGTGGTGTTGGGAGACAGAAACAGGATCTTGATGAATTTAAATTCTTCAAGGAGGTCATCTTGTAGTCCTGGAGGATGGGCAAGAGCATTGTCCATAACAAGCAAGATTTGGAGTGGTAGATTCATCTCAAGCAAATATTTTTTCACAGAAAGACCAAACACTTCATTGTTCCAATCAGTAAAAAGGTCATGTGTCACCTAAGCCTTGTTGTTGGATCACCACATCACATTTAGCCTTCTCTTCTGGACTTCACACTTCTTGAAGGCTCGTGGATTTTCTGAATGGTAAACAAGCAGCGATTTAATTTTAAAATCGCCGCTTGCATTGGCAAAAAATAGCAGCTTGAGACGGTCTTGTGGCCAGGTAATGCATTCTCCTCTGCTGTTATATAGGTTTGCTTCGGCATCTTTTTCCAGAAGAGACCCATTTCACCACAAATGAAAACCTGTTGTGGTAGGTAACCCTCAGAATCTACGAGCTTCTTGAAGTCACCTATGAAGTTCTCTGCTGCCTTTGTTCCGGAGCTAGTTTCTTCACCATGCCCCACAATGCTGTGGATCCCATTTCTTCTCTTAAACTTCTCAAACCACCCACGACTTCCCATAATTTCTTCGTCTTCCACTGTTGATAATGCTGGAGTCTTCTTAACAAGGTCGACGAAAATCACTTTTGCCTTCTCACAAATGGTGTTCTCATTAATAGCGTCGCCTTGCAGTTGCTTTTTGTTTATCCATATGAGAAGCAAACTCTCAACAACATCTAGAATACATAACTGTTGCATAGATATTCTTGTCACTCCCTCTGAAGCATCTATCTCCTTAATCTTGTCCTTGCTCTTGAGGTTAGTGAAAATTGTTAACGTAGACCCATTGTTTGTGCGTGCTAGATCAGCCACGCTCACACCTTGTTCTCGCTTTTCAATGGTTTTATGTTTCATTTCTACGGTTATTTTTATTCTCTTGTAGTTATCTCCTTGTAGCTTTTTCTTCGGGGACATTTTTGCAAGGGTTATTAAACTTTGCACAAATCACAAAAAATATGTCTGAACATAAGTTTGGAAAAATGTGTGACCCCACGCCACATCAAGATCCAAGCAGAATGAGTTCTAAGCACAGACTAATCATCAGCAGGCTTGCAGCTAATGAATCCGTTCCTGGCTGATTTTGAGACATCAGGTGTCAGCCCACTCGACTTCAGATTTGAAGGGGAACCATCCTCCCCTACTTTCCCCCTCCCTTTCCACCATGGGAAAACTGTTTGCGCATGGTTCCCCTCTCTGTAAGCGCTGCTTCCCCTATTTTCTGAGTAGGACTAGGCCCACCTGCGCAGTAGACAACCAAGTGTCAGCCAAGTTATCAGGAATGAACCTTAGCATGGTATTAGAACTCAATAACTCAATAAAAATCACTTCCCTCAGCCTGCAGAAAACAGATGACCCCAAGTATATGGACCTCTCAGGGAGGCAAACGAGTAATTTATGTCACTTATCAACAAATATGGTCTTCCCTGTGGCATTTATCATAGTTGGAGAATAAAGTTTCATATTTCTTGATGGTTGACAATTTTGGCATTAAATAAGCAGCTAGGAATAGTTACTGTGAGTACAACCACTCGACCAGTTCCTAAAATTGTTGATCGTTGATTAAAATTAGCAAATAAGTGCTCATTAGGCACACAAACTTTTAGCTCTAGCAGTGCAAGTTTTCACTCAGGGTTCAAAAAAAAATATTTGTCTTTCTCCCACACTGGGCACACATTCCCATAGTGAGGACTTTTTTTTAACTGTCAACATTCCCTGTGCAAAATACTGCAAAAATTTGAGATGACATCAGAGTTGGTCCCCATGAGGTCAAAAATGAGATTAATAGGTACTCCCATGCTAAATTTAACCTAGAAAGAGACAAGTGGTGATTGCCTATGGGTGGCAAAAGACACAAAATTGCCACCTAGGTGTTATTGGATGAGAGAATAGTCGCTAATTTTTTCCCCTCTGAAGAGAGATAGAAATCTAGAAGAGGTGAAAAGAAAAGCTGGACAGCCGCAATTACTTACCATTAATGATTGTATACTACAGGGTATTTCCAGGAAAAATCAATTTAGGGCCTCTGGCTGATTCATTGAAAGTTGTTGTCTGTGCTAAATTTATTTTACACAAATAAGTAGCAATAACTCTTTACACAGTAAAATAAGATCAATATTTTATCGGTTCAAATAGATGTTTCATCTTGATAAAATTAACTGTCTTTTCGAATGAAGAGATTCTTTCAAATGAAGAGGGCTATATCTTTTGGGAATGTAAGAGCTACTACAAATGTTTTCTTTATTCTATCAGGACACCACAGGGATTCTTATTTCCACTGAGGAGTCAACAGCCAGCTATACAGCATTATTGGATCAGAAAGGTGAATGTCTCATGGGAATAGGTGACATGGCTGCTCATATGCTGATTACTGTAGACCACGTAAGTGACCGAAAAAATTCAAAGGTTACATTATTTTAGTCTGGCTATACCCAGCTACTGTCTAAAAATAAATTTTATTGAAAACATATTTTATTTTCCATTATCAATACTTAGGTTCAAAAGTTCCTGCCTTCTCTAAAAAACTGTCCACTGCTGGTATTGGATGGGAATATTCCTCAGGAAACAATTAACTACATTCTTCAAGAGTCAAAACAAAATGGAATACCAGGTAGGGATGACATCGTCTCTGTTTTAACCATATAGACCAATTTTTAGCAAAGTTGAACCTAAAACAGTTATATCCTCAGGAAATACTATTGATCATGACCACGTTTTTACTTCTTAGCAACATCATGTGGGGATAGTCACAGAAGCTCTTATTTTTTGTAATTCCAGCAGGCTAGTTAGCTGAAATGATAAATTTGGCAAGATAGCACATACATCTCAGTCTTATATCAGAGTGACCCACAATAGCTCTTCACAAACAGTCAACACCGGTTAAGTAGTGGAGTTTTTCTGGATGAAGCATCAGATCTAATGGTAATGATGCCACTTTAAAATATCATGAAGGTAATAATTTCACATTTTTAGGTATATATTTTAACCAGTTTAATAAAACAATGGATAAGTAATAAAAACTTTTACTAAAACCACAGATATAAAATTCAAATCACAATTTTTAAAAATCGTAATTTAAAGCATGACCCAGGTTTTGGCGCTGAGCACCATCTTCAGGTCCTGAAGGACATGAAGATGGTGCTCAGTGCCGAAACCCGGGTCGTGCTTTTAAATTAAGATTTTTTAAATTGTGATTTTAATTTTTATATCTGTGGTTTTAGTAAAAGTTTTTACTACTTATCCATTGTTTTATTAAATATGGAATACCACAAAGTAACCAAAGATAACATTCTATTTATTTTAACCAGTTTATGCTGCACCCTTGTAAAGGGAAATGCTTCCCCTGTTACAATTGATATGAGCATTTTCTCTACTCCTCCATACAGAGCTCTCTCATGGCCAGGGGTGCCCATCCCCCCCAATGCTGATGGCACATTCCCCCCCAAAGCTAACAACTCCCCCCACTCCCCCCCTTATAGCTACTTACCAGGTTATAATTTGATAGCCTGTCCAAGGTAGTATGGAGTAACGCCGAGGGGAACGGAGGATTCGGAAAGTTTTTTTTTAATTATTAGCTTCACAAAATCGTTTTTAACACTTTTCTGTCAATAAAATCTGAAATAATCATGTATGTTGTCGACCACTGTGATATCCATATTTTTAGAGTTAGTTTTGAGGGTTTGGCTACAATGATTTATGACCAAACCCTCAAAAACTAACTTAAAAAAATCGAAATAAAATCTTAAGCAAACTGTTGCCCTAGTATAAGGGAACTAATTAAAACTTAATACAATGCTACTCATGACCATAAGGATGTGAGAGTTTATATTTTACGATAGCATGCTTAAAAAAGGAATAAATTGTAAAAATGAGACTCATTTAGTTCTTATATTTTATTAAAGTTACTGAAGGCTTCTTTCATATTTCGAATTAAGAAAAAATATGAGAAATATATTGAATGTTGTGCTCCTAAAACTACGCAGCTCGATCCTGTATCTGACAAAATAGGTGGTCAACTTACTGCAAAGACACTATTATGATACTTTATACCACACCTTACAGCTATATACAGTTCTCGCGAAAGCTTTTGGCGTTCAGATGCACGGCGTTTGTGTTGTCCACATCATACAAATTCCATTTTTTTTAAATGCACTCATGCCATGTCTTCGCTTTCCCCTAGGTCCCATTTCCCTACCCCTTACACCAATCTTTCCCCCACCACAATGTCTTCTGTGCATCCAAATGCCATAAGCTTTCATGAGAGCTGTACCAGTGAAATGTGCAAACAATAAGAATTTCTAAATAAACCAAACATTTTAAATTAAGATTTGTCTTTAATTAAATGGAACCCATTTACATCATTATTCATAGCTCTTATGTACAAATTATACTGGTAAAAAACTCAAATAATAATAATAAAATAATACAGATAAAGTCAGTAGTGGTGGTTGTACCATTTTGACTTCCCTACCCTTATGTCCTTTAAACGGTAGTAGTTTTTTTCCCCTGCTCTGAGAGCTCACTTGACAAAGCAAATTTTTCTATACCTACACTGTTACAAAAGGATTTTAAAATATCTTTTTCGGAAGAAAGGACAAGCATGTCAGAGAGCCAGACATCTCCCATTGTGCTTCTCAACCTATTTTTTATAATTCTTAATCTGCTCGTAACCCTCTCTGCTGAGCAACTTGTTGCTGGCAATGCCAGAAGTAACTTGTATAACATCGTTAGGTAAGGAAATCCATAAATATTTAATAAACAACTTTAAGGCCCAATGAAGCCTTTCTTGACCCATTGATCCAGAAATCTTTGTTCTACTATATTAGGATCTGTACTTGGGCCATCAGGCTTGTCGTCACAAGAATCTTGGGTGTCACTTTCATCATTTTTTTGGCTCAGACACTCGTCACTCAAGTTCAGCACATCTGATAAATCAATGCTCAGGAAGCTAATTTTGTAGTTGACTAAATACATTAACTTCTTCACAAAGTTCCTCACCATCGATTCTGTAATACTCACACAAGTCACTGACGAGAATTGGCCTTAGAGTATTATCCATATTTTTAACAACATTGAGTAAACCTTCATGGGAAAAGCAAGTAATTTGTTTGATAATATTCAGAAAACTTTCTGGAGGCCAATCCTGCAACTGAAGACTTGGGGAATCAAGGATTTGAAAGTACACCGATCTTATTTTCGCTTATTTCACTCCTGATCTTATTAAGAATGTGTGTACTTATATATTGTAACCTTTTCCTTCGTCCTCCTCGGAACGTAGGTGCGCTCATGAAGGGAAAGGGGTGAGGGCGAGGAGCGCTGGACGTCAATATTATTAAATATTTATGATAAACTAATATAGGTAGTTTTACAATTAAAAAACTGAAAATATCATTATTCTATTATATCTAGCTCTGCTACTTTGCCTAATTTTAACCCGTCCCTAAAAATATACTTACCAAAAAATAGGAAAATATTTTTGAATTGAAATTTTTATATGTAGAGACAAAGTTAATTATAAAAGGGGAGAAGGGAATGAAGGGTTGAGACAAATGCTACGGTTGTCGACTAAGAGGAAGGGGGGATAAAAAACCATCGTAATAGGTTATGTGCAGTGTATGCACGATCCATAGGTCCAGGCCTTTTGACTGTACTGTGATGTGACCCATTGGCAGATGTTAGGAGGAGGGGGCAGGAATAAGACTGGAGGGATGCTGTGTCAGTTATGTTACTGGGTTGCGTTCGGGGATCTTATGGTGGTTTCGACAATGGTGCGGTGCGGCATCCAAGGAAGGTATAGAGAGACGTGACAGAAATAAAAGAAGCTTTTGGCTAGCTGAATGATTCTCTATAACAGCACCATGTTTTACTATTACTTTACTATTATATGTTACTAAACGCTTAACATTCATTTATTGTTATAGCCTTTCGATGCGCGTATAAATTATTGTAAACGTGTAAAAATATTTACATTTAGTGAATTTCTTTATGCATTATAAAAATCCCCCCTTAAAATTTTTTCTATGGCGCAACTTGCACCATACATCCCCCCTATACTCCATAATCTATCACATAGAGCTCAATAGAGAATCTCATCACTTTCATCTTCTTCAGGTTTATCTTCATCCCATATCTCTCACAGTGCAACTCGAATGCATTATTTATCATTGATTGTAATCCCTTGGCAGATTGACACACCAATGCTTGGTCATCTGCTAATCTCAATAACTCTATAAGCTCCCTCCCACCTTCATTCTTACCTCCATCACCCCCCATGCCTCCCAAACCATTTCTTCTGAATAAACATTAAACGGCAATAATGGGCATCCCTGCCACACTCCACATCCTATCGTGGCACTACTCGATTCTCCATCAGCTATCCTAAACTGCACCGTCTAGTTCATATAAAGATTATGGATCTAATGTCTGTCCCTCTAATTGACCCCCAATTTCTTTAGCACTTCCATTACTTTTGACCACTCCATCCAATCAAACACCATCCCAAAATCGACAAAGCAAGCAAAAACATTTTTCCCATATTCTACGTTTCTTTCTGCTAGTAGCCTCATCTCTCCTATTGTGTCTTACATAACCATCCCTCTCCTAAAGCCAAACTGGTCATCCCCCAGGTATTCATTAGCCTTCTATTCTTGATTCTAAGGATTACTTAAGCCATGTGGGATATAAGCTTATAGTCCTATTGTCTTGGCAAGTTATTGCCTAACTCTTCTTCAGTATAAGATTTTGGCTCAGAAGAAGAAAGATAGGATCAATGCTGAGATAGGGGAGAGATGAATTAAGCACCCATGGCTATAGATGGGTAGACAGAAGCACCCTCACCTTCATATAAACCTTCTGACATCATTAGATACAATCCTGACAACTCACTCATTAATAATGGACAGATCAGCCCCATTCCCTAGACAGATTGCCCTCTCAACTTTTAAGGCTTTTATGGGTAAAGCCATAAGAGAAATGCTTTGTGGTAACAATTTTATAAAATTTTAATTTTGTTTGCAAAATTTCATTCATCATTACTGAGTCAATGTCATTTACCAACTAGGTATATGAAGGTTTAATGCCTATTTCAAGACTGTAGAAAGTCTCAGACCCAACAAATATAAATATTGTCAAATGGAGAAATTATTGTAGCCCCTTTGTATGCCAAGCACCTCTCACTAAAATTATGGCTTTAGATCTGAGATATTTGGTCTCAGAACAAAAGACACTGCGACACTAGAAAGTATTAAAAAATGTACTCCATTAGGTTAAACAATTTCATCTCCTCTCCATGCAATAACTTATAACAACTGATGTAAATTCTGGATAGTAGAATACTTTATGTATGCTTCACTCAGGGCTGGGCAAAATACATGCTTTGCTTTAGTCAAAATGCAAATTATAAAATAATTTTTTGCATGTATTAAAAATATGAAATACAAAATACAGTATTTTAACCATTTTTATTTAAAATACAAATAGAATTTTTCATTGCAATAAATCGTCATAAGTGTCCTTATTTAAGGGTGCGTTTCCATGGAAGCAAAGCTGAGCAGAATGAAGCAGATACGTGCAAAAATTGACCAATCATATTGCTCAAAAGACACATCTCATCTCCACTCCACTTTGTAGACATTTAAAGTTTTGTGGTATAGGAGTCAGGCCAGGTGCTAGGTAATATAAATAGAACTAATCCAGCCCACCCTTTTTATCAGTAAAATAAGAATTTCCTTTCACAAACACTAGATTTTTAAATGTATCATCAAACAAACAGCCTCTTATTGGGGAATGAATAAAACCTGCTAAAGAAAACAATCTTTACAGGTCCTGATGAGCACAAACTTGTGTTAAATTTTATGAACACTTCTTTTATATTCGGATAGTTTTCAAGCTCTTTGCTTTTGTCGTTTAGGAAGCTGACTAACTCTTAACTCCATTTTTGATGTCTGTGGTTGATCACTTTCCCTGTCCGCAAAAACAATAAAATCATCATCTTCTTTACTAGTAGTGCTACTCCTGCTGCTCTAAGGTATTATTTCATGTTTTTTTATAATTTGCCTCTAAGGCATGAATTGCAAGATTTTGAATTCTTTGCCTCTCATCTGCTGTGATGCTTTCTGGCAACCAACACATTTTGTAACTAGGGTGGTAGCAAGACGCCAATATGGCTCCATTTATTTCAGGTAACAGTTTAAAAAACTTATCGAATCTTCTTTCTAAGCTCTATTTTAGTTGTGGTAAAATACCAGTAAAATGCCACAAATTTCTACCCTGCAGTCGATTTAATCTTGTTCTTACAGACATTGAAGTAGGCAGAAGTTTTCTATAATAATAATAATTGGCCTGAATGTAATCTAGAGCTGTAGCAATTGGTTTCAATACTTCAATGATTTCCTCTAAGTATTCCAGTTCTATGGCCGAGGTGGTGTTAGTCTTACCCAACTTATCAAATAGTTCATTTTACTTTGATTTACTTTTCATGAGCTGCACTATAGAATTGCAAAGGGAGTTCTATCTTGTGGGACAGGGATAGACATATAATTGATGTCCAAGACAGTCTTTTATGACTTCAGCAGATTTAGGCCTTCTGGACATATTCCATCACAACATACATTTAGCAACTGCTGAATGGTGAATCCTGCTAACACGAGAATCTTTTATGAAATTATTCATGTCTGTAGTGGCCAAATGACTTAATGTGACTAGTGTGCCTAATCTGACAAATGAAGTGTGCCTAGTGACTTAATGTGTGGCTGGCACATCTGAGGTGCCTCGGCAAATTTAACTCTCCAGCTTCATCTTCTGTTATGCTCACTGGTAACAATACCTCCTCATATAAAACGTCAGAGGCAGATGTTGATTCCACTACAGCTTCAACAGTATCTAAAAAATATATACAATTATTTAAACAAAACAACAATTGGTTGAAGTCAAGTCAACATTAGTCAGAAAACATTCCAACAAAAAATGTGATTTGGTTAAGATTTGATGGATACTTTAAATAAAATAACATTAATCTCTGATTTTGATCAATTATCTATACTATATCTAGGTAAAATCAAAGTAATATTTTTTTTACCTTCGACATCATTATCAGAAAAATCAGGCACATAAGTCAGTAAAACCAAATTCTCAAAGCCTTCAGGAAATTTGACCCATTGTCAGTAGTAGTAGATATCACTAGTTCATATTTTAATTTGAAAGAAGACTGGATTTCAAAAAGCATTTCAGCAATCTTCTCATAAGTATGTGATCCTTTAAAGAGGTTAAAAGAGAATTCACAACTCATACATTCCAGCAAAGTTGTATTTATATGAAATGAAAATAATGTGTGATTACTGCTCCAATTTCTATGGAAATTAAATGTATTGTGCAATAAATTCTGAATTAAATCAAAACCCTTTAATCATGAATACAGAAAAGATTGAAGATAAAAAGCATAAGTCAATGAAATGTTACCCAGTTTGCAGTTGCACCAAGAAAGCTCCTGACCTGAAGTTGACCATATATCTGCAGTGGTTGATACATACTCCACATTACTCAAAATGGTTTTAAGATTTCCATGATTTCTTTTTCAGACATTTCAATTTTCCTACCTAATGTTCTTCTTGACATTACATTTAAATTTTGTGGAAGGTCATTAAAAATCTTTACAAAATTGAGATCAACAACAGTAATTAAGGGTTTCATACTCTGTACCTACAATGTAATTCATGATGTTTTTATCAAGTTTTTTACATTCATTTTCATTTTGCAACTTAAAATCCAGTTTAATTTGTTTTGTTTTTTCTTTTCTTCATTTTCTGATGATAGTTTTCTTTTTTTACCAGAGACAAGTTGATTTATTTCCCTGTTTTCATACTCACCCAGAACAACAGGGTACTTTCTCTGAAAAAAACAATAAATAAATTGCATTGCTCAGCATGCATAAGCTATGGAAATAACTAGGCTAGGCCCCATTCCCATCCATGCAGTTTGTTTATTTTAGGCTAGGGGAGTTTTATGACAGAACAATCATGTATGTATTTACCAGCCCAAGCTCTCTGCAGAGATGTATAGAGTATGTACAATAATTTCATAAACTACAAATCCTACAATAACATAATGACATAACAGTTTTAACGGGTTTTATAACTTACCTTTCATTGTAATCTTAAGTTGCTTGTAGCCTTTAAACTAACTTTGATGGTGGCTTTACATTTAACACAAGTTACATTATCTTGATCATTACTTTTGCCGCTATTGATCCCTGTATGGGTATTCACTGTGAAATACTTTCCTCCAGTTAGAATTAGTGGATACATCACAGCATTCATTGATTCACTCCATTGCCATCATCGTCCGACATTGCATACGATGATGTTGAGCGAATTTGATCATCCACAGTGACACCCGTATCAATTAACTCAATTTATTATAAATAGAAGTTTCGTGAAAAGAACGGAATTAAAAATCAGTACAATCACAAATTAGAAAGACTACATCTTTATGTATAAATACTGCAAAACGATGAAAATGACAAGACAATTGACAAGATACTTGCTTTGACGCCAACGGTATATTAGTATTAGTCTCTGGCTCAGAGTAAGCTTTACTCTGTATCTATCGCTTTGGCATACAGCACACACAATATAGAAGTGACATACAGATACAGTGTTGCCAACTCTAAAGCTTAACATATATGCTCTGGATTCTAGTGTATTTAGTCATTGTATGAGTCAGCTTATTTTTCATTATCATTAATAAGATCGCTAAATGTATTTGTGAAAATGTATTTTTAAGCCATAAGTATTTGAAATACTAATTACAAAATACCTCAGCATCAGGTATTTGAAATACCAATTACAAATTACATTTTTAGGAAGTAATTGAAATACAAATACGAGATACGTATTTGTATTCCAAATATGTATTTCAACCACAAGTAATTCAAATACTGCCCAGCCCTGGCTTCACTGCATACATCCTGATGCAACCTATGCACTTGATTCTGTGTACTGGGGATTGTTGCAATTACACAAATTATTTTCAAGGCAGTCATGACTTTCCTTTATTAAATGGTAATCTACAAGTACCAGATTAAACATGTTCCATTATTCCTTCAGCTAAAAAATAAAACACCAATAAAATATTTTACATGAACTTCAAAATTCAACTATAAAAAGAACAGCAACACATTTTATAACAAAAAGAAATTTGAAAGGTGCAATGACATCACTAACCAATAAACTGTATCTTTCTATTATTAATCTAATATCAAGGTATGGCAGCAAAATACTTCTAAAAAATCTTCCTCAAATGTAGTCTAATTAAGTGAATTATAAAAACTCTTCAGCCACTCTTAAAAAAAAAAAAATATGGCATATTTCTGAAAAATAGACACATGGACGGAAACATTTCAAAATAAGTGGTCCAACTTCAGCTAATTGGAAAATTATACATGCACTCATCGAATACTGATTCCTTAAAATTATCTCAACTCAGGAAATGACAAAAAATATAAGAGAGATATAACACATTAACATGAAATGGTCAGCTTCAATAATGCTCATACAAATAACAACTTCCCACATGGGTACATATGAAAAAAATTTCTTAAGCCATTACTTCACTTTTCGACTTCTTCCACGTGGTTTAAAAACTCTTCTCCTAAATTTGTGCTAATTGGCTTGATACACAGTTGAAAAAAATTAAAATAATATCAAAATTTACCACAGCATGCAAATATAAAATATTATTTGAGATCCTCCATCCCTCCAAAATGTAGTCATGAACACTACTTTTAGGCTGCGTAAAGCTGCAAAAGCAATATCCCACAGAAGGACTATATCAAGAAGCCATTAGTGAGAATGCAAAAATTTATCGCATTGTTACAAACCCTAGGGAAACTGGAGGTAGATAACACCCAATCGCAATGTACATGCATTTGAGAAATTTTTAGAGAATTGCACTTCATTTTCAATAGAAAATTTATATTTTCACACCAATTAATGTCCCAGAATAAAAAATTTCCCTTCATTTAGGAAATGCTTTCAGCCATAGCTAAAATATATCAGGCACCTTAAGTAAAAACACGAGACATGAGAGATCATCCACAGCAATGAATTCGTTAAAAAAATGGCAACAGGTCTTCCAGGAGGAAAGATTGAGAAAATCAAATGATAATGCAAATTTTGCCTCCCCATTGGATGATAGTATCAAACTCTACACAAACAGGAAATGAAATAATCGACAATAGGAAAAGAAATAGCAGCCATGGATCAAAAACTGAACTCCACAAGAGGATTGTTTTGTTAATGGAAGACCAACAGGCATAACTAAGTTATTTGTAAACAGGAGAAAAAAGGCATTGTTATTACCTATGGAATGCTAGCGATCACAAAACATCATGAGATTAAATTATCACAATGAGCACCACTTACAGAAAGTTAATTCTTTTCAATATCCCATACCTTGTCAGATCCACAAAAATCTCACTAAATATTCCATGTAAAAATGTTAATATATGATAATCATTAATATTTATCTGCTATTGCAAAGAAACAACAAAATAGTAAAAAGTCTTCTTATACAGTAATTTTTTATGAGCTCAATCCAGCCTTTACACTTTTTAATGTAAGCTCATTAATATTACTACCTACAGTGAAGTAAACATTTTAAATTATGTGCAGAGAGTAGAGTATCATTTTCTGTGTATGAATAAAATCCTCTTTGCTAATCTACAATGGTAAGAGTACAAAAAAATGCAAGCAGGATTTCATACAGCCCTTTGCTTGCAGCCTTTGGAATGATGGCTACATAATTTACAGCTTCTCTCACACATATCCATTTCGGCCAGGGTTGGGGTGCATCTGGACCACCAAATTCCTGCTCTCCTTTCGGTACTCCCAGCCTCTCTTTGCATCCTGAAAAATGCATTTTATCAGACTAAGGGTGAAAAAAGGAAGGGAATCACTATTGCAGACCAAACTATAAAGCAGTCTGTGCAGACAAAATGTAGGAGCATATTTAACAACAGTATAATATATGAATTTTTAATTAATAATTCTGAATTTTACTTAACACCCAAAAATATAGAACAATCTATACCCAGTGTAATACATCACCATTATCTTTTTTCCATTGAACATTCAGAGCATAAAATTCTTCAGACCTTCCATAATACTTATGCAAAATTTGATTAGTTTCAAAACAATTGCATCTCACATACATATGAAATTAGAGGGAGGCCATTCTAGGTAAAATAAGCCAACACCCAATACCCTTCATTCCATTACCACACCATCATCTATGAAAGAGGAAGCAAGGCACTAATGCTAAATCATTTTCTAAGAAACACAGACAAGGCAACAATAGGATAAAGAAAACTTTGTGCAGAAAAAATGAGATTTCATTGGCTAGACAAACATAGCATGGCAATGATGAGTATTGTTAATGAGAGTAAAGGATAATCATTGTAGAAGTTCTGTCATTTGGAGACTTCCTCCGTCAGATTTCTGGATCAAAGATTGCCATGACGGATGACCAAAATTCATCCCAGCTTCATACACTGCTTATCTTGGCCATTCATCAACAGCATCACGTTTCAAATACTTTATGCCTTTTCTGCAGCTTGTCCTGCAGTTGAAGCCTCACTACCATAGGGCTGCATACTTCACACAAAGGTCTTAGCCAACTTTTTCCATAGGAAATATCTCTGCTACACTTAAGTCAATGGCCTACTAGGAATACCATGTATACTTGCGTATAAAAGCTGGCCTCCTGTAATCAGACCCATAACTTTTAACTTAAAATAGTTATTTCTCCTATGACTTGAGCATAGTTTGATCTTAGGCTTTCTATGATCAGGACCATGAAATGTCTTAGCGCCATAGGAAAATAAGGATAAATATTTCCATTGATGATACATTTCTCGAAGCTCACCATCAACATACACGTACAGTATTTTCTCAGTTTTCGACATCGCTTAGTTTTATTGTCAGTAACAATAAACTTAAATTTACTATTTTGCCATCGGCATAATCTAGACAAGAAAATTTTTTATGGATTGTTCTAAACAAAAAAATGACGTTTAAGTTGTGGCACATAAAAATTCAGTTTAGACCGAAAAAATAGAGATATATATTTATCTAATACATAGATCATTAATTAGAACTCTGCCTGTGCTGACAAATGGATGGATCGAATAACTCAGGAGCCAGTGCTGCCAGTCCCAAGCCAGGATAAAGGAGGAGGGTTAGGCAATGGGCCCATTACTACCCATTCCCATTTAAAAAAATCTAGTTCAGGAACCTAAACAGAAGCCTCGGAAAAACAGACGAATCTTTCAGAAATGACTCATGCAATGGACTATGCTTTTGGAACGTGGAATGTACAGATGCTAAATAAACCAGGTGTTCAAACAGCACTACTACAGCACTAGGAAACAAAAGACTACCAACTTATGGTGACAGCAATACAAGAAACAAAATGGTTAAGTCAAGGGATAAGGGATACGAGAACACACACAAGTCTGTATAGCGGAAAAGAGTTTGGTGTCACATTCATAGTAGACAACAAAATGAAAACCAATATTATAGACTTCCAAGCAATCAACGAACACCTATGCAAGCTCCGTTTACGTACTCATTTCTTCAACTAAACTCAATTAAATGTTCACGCTCCTATAGAAGAACAAGAAGAAGGAATGATGGAGACATTCTACCAGCTTTTGGAAGAAACCTATGATAACTCACCAAAAAATGATATAAATATCATTATGGGTGACATGAATGCCAAACTAGCAAAGGAAGAACAGTTCATGGGAACAATAGGAAGGCACTCATTACATGATGAAACAAATGAAAATGGAATTTCCTGATTAATTTTGCCAGCAGCAAAGATATGATTATAAGCTCTACATGCATCCCGCATAGAAATATCCATAAATTAACCTGAATGTCACCGGACTGGAACACGACTAATCAAATAGACCACATACTGATAGACAGAAGAGCAGCCAGCAGCATACTAGATGTTAAGACAAGAAGAGGAGCATGCGGTGGATCAGATCACTGATTAGTCCAGGTCAGATTTAGATGCAGAATATCTAGGGAGAATGAAAGTCAAGGGAAAGCTGAAAAGCTAGACGCTGAGAAGCTAAAGTCACCTGAAACAAGAAAGGTCTTCGAACAAGAATTAAAACAAAAAATACCAAACAGAAACCAACTGGGTCAAACAGTAGAGGACCAATGGAACATAATTAAAACCACAATCAAGGAAACGGCTGCAACAACAAAAGGCAACCTGGTTTGATGATGAGTGCCATGAAGCAATTGAAGAAAGACACAAGAAACATAGAAAAGAGAACCAGAGAGAGAAGAAGGGATTTCGAAGAAGCTAGAAGACGAGCAGATAAATTATGCAGAAGGAAGAAAAGAAAACATGAAAATGACTTAATGAGTAAAATGGAAGATGATTTCAAGGGTAATAATCCTAAAGGGATATATTTAGATATAAATAGATATTTGAAAAACATTAGAGAGGACTATAAACCCCGAACAAGTCTGTGCAGAAACGAAGCAGGACAATTAGAGAGTGACCCCCAAAACATAAAAAATATCTGGAAGAGATATTTTCAAACCCTACTAGGAACACAAGAGGCAGAAGAAAATGGGCACCATGTGACTCTACGTGATGACTTGGAAGAAAAATAGAATCCCCCTACTTTAGAGGTGAGAGACGCAAAAAAGGCCCAAAAGAATAACAAGGCACCAGGAATGGACGAAATACCATCTGAAATGTATAAACTAGGTGGAGAACACCTAACTGAACTAATGCATGCCTTGATTACTAAAATATGGGAGGAAGAGACAATTCCTAAGGATTGGAGAAAGAGCATCATATGCCCTATACACAAAAAGGGAGATAAATTGAAATGCGACAACTATCGAGGGATCTCTCTTCAAAGCACAGCATATTAAATATTAACATACATTATTAATAAATGACTTATACCCCTAGCAGAAGATATTATTGGTGAATATCAAGCTGGATTTAGGAGTGGCAGATCAACAATAGACCAAATTTTCACAGTAAAAGAAATCCTGCGCAAAGCCTGGGAATATGACATTGATGTATATAATGTATTCATAGATTTCGAACAGGCATATGACTCACTTGATAGAAGAAAACTTTATCTAATACTACTCGAACTAAAAATCCCACACAAATTAATAAGATTAATCAAAACGACAATGGAGGACACTGTAGCAGTGGTACGTATCCAAAACCAACTGACAGATGTATTCAAAATCTCGAAGGGTCTGAAGCAAGGAGATGGTTTGGCTCCTACCCTATTTAATATAGCTCTGGAGTATGTAATAAGGCAGATGGAGTCAGGAAGAGAAAACTTACTAACCAACAAATTAACGCAACTGGTTGCCTTCGCATATGATATTAATGTTATGAGCCGAAGAGCGCACAGCAAACCTATCTACAAATAAAAAACCATGCTAAGAGCATTGGCCTTGAGATTAATACATCAAAAACCAAAATTCTACTACAGAAAAGAGGGAACAGAGGCTCACAGATAGTGCTAGATTACCCCATTGCGTCAGTGGACCGATTTATATACTTAGGGGTGGAATTAAATGCAGATGGCACAGAAGAGGGAGAAGTCCGGAGAAGAATAACGCTAGCCAATAAAGCGTACTTTGAAATGTCACATGTACTAAGATCAAAAAAAGCCCATCATAATAGCAAGCTAAAAATATACAAGGACAATTATAAGACCCATTGCAACTTATGGATGTGAAGCATGGAGTGTGACAGAGAAGACGAAAAGCATACTTGATCGATTTGAAAGGAAAGTGCTTACAAAAATTTTAGGACAAATTCAGGAAAACAATATCTGGATAATCAGATTCAACCATGAATTATATGGTATTTTTAGAGAACCCCCTCTGTCAAAATACATCCGACTACAGCGATTGCAGTGGGCCGGGCATGTGGCTAGAATGGATGACAAAAGGATACCAAAGAGAACGTTAGACAGCCGAATGCACGGTAAAAGACCAGTAGGAAGGCCACGTAAATGCTGGGAAGATGAAGTACAGGCTGACACACAGAATCTCCTAGGACTACGACTCTGGAGGAGAGCGGCATCTGACAGAAAAGCATGAAGGCAGAAGTTGAGGGAGGCCAGGGCCCAAACTTGGGCTGTAGTGCAATAGGAGAGAGAGGGGGGATCATTAATTAGCCTATCGTATGGTTGGAAAATGATAATACTAGCACGCTTAATTTCCTCAAAATATTACATTATTGTGTTGATTCCCAACTAGCGGCCACAACTTTCCAACCAACCATCAACAACATTGCTCTGTTGGTGTACTTTAATCGGAATTTCTTATATTAACAAATGTATGTTACATAAGCATAACTGGTCGAGCTAATTCACCACAAACTAGAAAATCAGCCGTGGGACTAGCAATCAATGCAAAAAAAATGATGATGATGATCTTGATGCTCGCTGGACAATTTCAATTGATGGGATTCATGAGCACAAGTAGACAGAAATAGAAGGTGATGCAGGGCAAGGAACTGAGTATGATTAACTTACCACATTTCCAACTTTGGCCAAATCACCCACGGCCATGAAGTATACGTGTCGCTACTTGACATTTTCTGTGAGAGAAGACGACACTGAATCTCCACGCAAAACTTGATGTCGAGCTTTGTACAAGAAATAGCAGAGTATTACCCTTGCAGTAAGAGCAGAGTGCCTTGAATAAATTCATTATGTACAAGTAAACTATAGAATAATTAAAATCTGTAGCCAATAAAACATCTGAATTTCACAGTGTTCTTAGTTGAAACATCGATCGATCTAACAGGTGATCGAGTGTTATGAAGAAGTAATGTGTGGAACATGAATTTTTATAATAACCATATGATGCTAATTAGAACACATCTCACATGCTCCTGACAGTGAGTGCTAGCTGAGCATTTGCAATAAATTGATTTTTTGCAAGGATTGCAAATACATACTTTCCTATTTCTCTTGCATGGCTCCTTAATTTGGCAAAACTTTTTTCTGGATAGAATCAGTCTGCGGGATAGGGGTATAACCATGGAAAACGTCCAGATGACATTATATAAGACTCACAAGGTCTTCTGCTAACTTCTCTATAAACTCGGGCAAGGGCATAGCCTCATTGAAACGCCAGTTCCCGTACGATCACTGAAGTTAAGCAATGTTGGGCCCATACGATGGTTGGATGGGTGACCATTCATACCTTTACCATGGCGCTCTTGTCCTCTGTCTGCACGTGGCAGGCAGGTTAAAAATGGGGTTGGCAAAATGGACCACTCAAGGTCTAGGTGCCCAAGCTCCTGTCGAAGGCTCCCCCAACTAACAATCTATCTCTATAAACTCCAATGGTGACATTTTACGAGGGCTTCATCTTTGTATATAGCCCATGCATTTATAGCTGCCATATGAAATGCATTGCAAAAAAAGTTAACAGGCCACTGCCACATGCCTGTCTGGACAGTGTACTTCCTTGCTCCAGGATTTCTACTCCATATTTTGTATTCCAGCTGCTTCCTTGGCCCAAAATGCCAACTCCATATTTTGATTCACAGTACTTTATGACTGTTACAAGTTTTTTTCCCCTCACTATCACTGTAACCACGCTGAAATGTAAGGAACTTTCACATGTGAATAAGCACATTCTTATTTCTTAAGCCTTAATACACAGTAAGTATAATGTCATAATCTTCATTTCTAAAACCTTGTGTCAAATACAATTCTGCTTTCATATGTTTTACTTCTATGTGACTTCTCTTCTTATTCTGCTCACATACAGTACAGAAACTATCAGTTGCTTTTCAAATGTTACTGATGAGAAGAAATTGTCAGTGGTTATGTAGCAGCCTTTTTTAGGTAAGGCTTCATTATTTTCATCATGACATGATTGGCAAGATGTTCATTCTCAGAATGAGTATGGTCTTTGACTGAGTAAGGGAAACCATTCGCTGGTCTCTCATCCTCTTTGTCTAGAGCCAAACAAAACTTTTGTCCAAATTTTAGGGGTTTTTCTCACCATGAACAGAGGTAATAGACATCTGAATATCTGGGAAACAACTTTTGTCAGCAGTTGAGAAACCCCTTAGCCCATGCCAAGTAATAAAGTTGTCAAACCTATTCCATTACGCTAAAAAGAAAGCACATTTGTCAGTCTGCAAACAGACCAAACGGGATGATTCACCATCAAATCGCAAGTATTGATTACTCTATAATTATACACATGACTTTCTTACAAAAAGTCACATACCAGTTTTCAATCCACAAACAGGGTAAAGGCCTGTCATTAGCTCCTGACACCCCTCTGCCATACAAAACAGCAAGGAATACATCCACTTCTTCCATAGCTAGCACAAATGAATCATTTCAATTTTACCCGCGGGTTCAGCAGTAGAACCCTACTAACATATGTCATAACATGCTAGCGTGACAGACACCAAGCCAGAGGCCGCTGACTCTTAGGCTAGTACCCATGATCGCTGAGAACAAGAGGGGACCCTGATTAGCCAGCAAGAATAGAATGGAGGAGATATATGAAGGTGTAGGTGAGTGGAGAGACATATCATTACACTTCTACATCTACATACTACCCCACGAGCCGCCGCTTGGGCGTGTGGCAGGGGGTGGTAGGTCGCCAGCCGTGTAAGGATGTAAAAGTTTTGGAGGTGAAATGGTGACACAAGTTTCTTGTGCTTCAGTCCATCCACACATAATTACAGATGTAACACAGCACCTTGCATTAGGTGCTACACAACATTTGAAATAACAACCACATGTTAAAATCAACCACAGATATACCGTTAAATGTTTGAAATAATAATCTAAATGTTATATCAGGTGTTAGGATAAGCAATAAAAGTCTATAATTTTTTCACAGCAGAATGTCATTTCCATTACTGCTGTGAAATGTAAAAGTCTATAATTTTTTCACAGCATAATTAATACAATAGGTACACTTGAGTAAATAATCTCCAATAATTGAGATAGTCAAAAAGACTACCGTGGGAATTCAACTCAAATTTATTTGATAGAATGAAAACCTTCGATCAACAGCGACCACATTTACTTTATGTTCACGATAAATGAATGAGCCACGACAGATTTTTGTTTGTAGTGGAAATTGTGAATGTGAGAGAAAATAAAAATCAAAAGTAGTGAAAAAGACTAACTTGGGTATTCTAGTGTTAAGAATCTAAAAAAAACAGAGGCCCAGGTCAACTTCCACAAGGGAACTAAGGTAGGGTGGGGACGGTTGTTAATTACACTGAAACTCGAACGGAACAGAATTGATTGTGATGGTCAAGAGGAAGGATAGCTGCACTGTTCGTAACCACTGCATCATGGCCTACAATAAAAAATGAAAGACAACAAGGCAACCTAAATACACAATCTTGCTTCTGACAGTTCACACAGACACTGGCAATGCAGTGCTGAATGTAGGAAAAAGAGCTTTATGCAAGGCACCATTATAATCAATAAAGAGATAAACCGTGGAAATTCAGACCCTCCCTACATCCTCTTCACGCCTGCTCAGCTTTCCTGCCAGTGCCACAATAAGACTATTGTTTCGCCTTCAAACCACGGTCATATACTTATCTTTCGCACCTCCTTTTCCATTGCACTTATGTTCAAGTGCCTACTGTCTACGTGAAGCCTAAGATGCAAGGAGATGGTCATGGGTTAGAAAAAAAAGACCATGGAAGTCTTTGTAGTGGTTGAGCATGTTCAGAACTGACATAATGCCCACCAGTGTGCACCTTCAGTTCAGTCGCCGCTAGCCGCCAGCAAAATAAATACTACAGCATTTACTTTTACCCTCTACTGTCTAACCCCAAAGTACAAAACTGAAACAGCAAATTTAACCGCTAACACCATAAGGTCACAAGTACTGCCTGGGCGCTCTATTCATTTCTCCTTTCAACTTTTTCTCTTATTAAATGATAACTCACCATAAAAATGAGTAAAGCAGCTATTCCATGCAAAAACATGGAGCAAACAGCAAATCCATAGGACCATGATAAGTAATTGAAGTTCGGGTAAAGGAGCCATTCCCTTCCCCAGCATTCTCCACCAAAAATTGACACAGCCAAGAATAGCAAAATCGCTGAAAAAAATAACTTATATAAGTATTTGTAATCGCTCGATTTTCCAATTATACATCACAATGATACACTTCAATGATTCTCCTTAAATAGAATTAGTTACAATTGCACTCCATTGACGTAATGGTCAAAATATGGATATATTACCAGCTAGGGCATTTCCCAAGAAGGCAGTGGCAGAGAGAAGCCACTCATACATCAGTACGAATTCCAAAGGCCACCTAATAAGCTCAAGTGCGATGATAATTTGAGACGAGAACGACAGCATCAGCGCTAGAGTTACAAAAGCCTGCACCACCATAAGCCATCCTGGAAAGGTTATTTCAAATTAATAAAGAACAAGGCACATAAGATTCGATTCCTTTAACCGACTTCTCAAAGTATGCTCATCATTGGTCTACTAACCAGGCAAAAGCCATTCGCGCAAGACGTAGTATTTTTCGCTAAATATATAATGGCAACCATCAAAAAGGGTATTGAATTGATAGTACGGGTATCTGAAGTCTTCAAAACAGTACTCCCACAGGCCCATATTCTTGAAGGCACTGAACGTTTCTTCATGAGACTGGATCCAATATGGGCTATAAACAAGGAAAACGGCCGATGAAAAATAAAGTCAGTTTCACGTACTAATTACATCAAAGAGTTCTTTTAAATCAATATATTTACCTTGCAAAAGCCATAACTAGCAGGAGGCATGATATATAAGTAAGTATTCCTCCAAAAACCAAGGAATCTGAAATCGAGGAGGCCAAATTACGGTAAACAATGATTCTCTCCAGGAAGTATAAGAAACTTCATTATTATCATTTAAGTACTCACTGGATGCCTTGTGATAATCCTGCTTTCCGTCCACTGACATTGTTCTGTAATTATGGGGCTTAATTAATGAAAAATGCGCAGGACTTCAAACACTGTTTTCATTGATCACCATGGAATTCCCTCACTCAAAACAGATCCACCATGTTGGATCACACGGATCACACCTACCACGCCTATAGCGCATATCGTTACTGCTTTGTTTTTATTTTCAAATTTTCTCATTGAAAATTAAAGTAGTACAAACGGTACAAACACTAAAATGCGTATGTTTTATTGAACAGAAATTGTGATATCGCTCATCCGCGGTGAAATCTTAGGACATTGTACGCTGGTCTATAAGGGTGTGAAAATCCTTGCAAATTACCTTGTTAGTATTGTCTTCCCCTTTCCTTGGTAAAGCCTTGTTATTAAAGGGAGAGCTACACGGGCTAGGGTAGCAATTATCCACCAGGATACCTGCCCGAATTGGTACATCTCTTACCATGGCCTAGCTCCCTCTCACCCCAACGATAATCGTGAAGCCCCGCGTAAGGTGCAGTATAAACTGTGCTCAAGGAAGAAAATCAGTTTCACATGGAGGTTTTCACAGAATCACTTATATGAGAAAGCCAGTTTTTCTAGGGTTTCTTTGACATTTTGGATGCATTGCTGTTAGTCTTTTCTGGTCTGAAGACTTTTGTTCAGGAATACATTTAAGGATGAAAAAAATTCATTGGCACCTCAAGGAGTTAGCCCCTCCTGTCACACTTTGGTTGACAGTTAAGGCAGCATTCCGCTGCCTTGATGGGGAAAATTTACTGTTTTTCTGGAATTAGATTGAAGAATGAATAGTCGTAGAATTAATGTTCTTCGATGCCTTTGTCAATTAGCTCTTACTCTCTGCCACTTGTGGATAGGGTCAGAACTAGTACTGAAAGAGGATCACCACTGAAAACCATAGATGATGATATCTAATGATGCCTGGCTAGATATAGTGGAACAGTATCATTAATTTGAATGAATTACGTTTATATCTGTCTGCTGAACGTTTTATTGTACCTCTGACGTATAGACATTGTTTAACGACTTTGAAACTAATGTTTCATTGCCCATCAGGAAAAACTGCTGCGGTTGATTTTTCATAAACGGATATTGATATACATAGTTCAAGAAAGCATAGAACTTGACTATGTTTAGGTATAAAACAAATGAGATCACCTAAAAATTCATCAAAGAGACCCTGATTCAATGCAAATTTCAGCATTCTCATCATAGGTGGATAAGAAGCTGGCAAAGGCATTTCCCTACTTTATATGAGCGGCAAGAAAGGTCACCTTGGGTCTACATTCCACCAATCAGAAGCAGTGAAGTGCCCTCCTGAAAACACCCGAGTAGGGATGGGGATTTCACGAAAAATATTCGCCACTACTGGGATTTGAACCCATTCCCTTGGGGTGTATGCATGGGGTCTTCAATATAACCTGACTGACATTCATTTATGATTGCAGCTGAAAAACAAAAGAAACCTAATGCTCATTTCAGTGAAAATTGTTTTGATTATTGTACCACAATCTCTACCTTGGAGTAGAAATGCCCACCATCCTCATTTTTGTCCTCTAACATGTTACTTATTGGAATGAAAGTTATTAATTCAAGAGGCTGGACATATCCACTTAGGTACAAGATGCTTGTTAGTTATGGTGTTACCTTGGAGAGAACATATTATAATTAATCAGATTGACAGTTTGAGTATGTTAGAACAATTTTTTCATCAAACCACAAAGTGGTGCAAGGTATAAACATATGTGATAACGAGGAAGTGTCCCATTAAGTCTTCATTTTCACCAATGAAAAGATGATTTTCAGTAGAAGAAAACTAAGTTAGCTTTTAATTTGTGAAAATCAACTTCCACATGGGCCTGAAACCATGGAGCGTATCTTAATTTTCATTTATTGGCTGAATTACCAATGGGAGCTAGGGATCTTTCTCTGCAGGAACCTGTGCAAGCTCCTGAATGAATACAGGCCCCATCAATAATTCATTTGGTAACCATAACGAGCAAATGCATGGCATTGAAAAAGCCCCTCTTCTGATTCCATTCATTCATGCATGAACCCACATTGGCTCATTTATTGAGTAACAGGCCATAAAAACAATATGAAATAAAAATATATATTCACAATAGATTCCAATTATTTTATTGCAAAATTACATAGAGATTCAGCAAACTGCAGATAATTTTCTGAAAATATCAATGATATACAATTACTCAATAATATGTGCAAGTTTTGGTCTCGTGATATCTTTCTGGAAAAGCAAAATACGAGCCAAGACATTATCTTACAAGCAGCCAATAATCAGCTTACCAGCATGATTAAAACTTACAGAATAAGTATCACTATAATGTAAAACTAAGAGTACACAGGGTACATCATACATAGCTGAAATTTCTACAAATTGAGGCACATACTAGTCAAGTATGAAAACAGATGTGGAGGCACAAAAACAATGCCGAGATCTTGTGCTTGAATTAGCCATGTGATTTGATGCTAGTCAATACCTCAATACTCAGCGGCATCAGAAGAATGGTATATCAACTTTATTGCACCACACTGTTGATACCAAGTCAAACAAAAAAACATTACAGAATACCAAGGCAAACAATGACAGAAAATAGAGTGAAACTTAAATTCTGCCAGCCTAAATTGTACATTTTTCAAAACTTTACACTCTTTTAGGACCCAATCAATTTAGAAATAGTATTAGTTACCTCCAATTTAACCTTAAGTCAATGTTACATTTATGTTTACTTGGATTTGGTCCTTTTGAAAGGTTGATACAGAAATTTCACAGGTGGTTGACAATAGAAATGGCAGACAAGTCTCTACATAAATGCATTCTTTGCTACAATTTTTGAATTAATGGAATGAATTATGTTAAATATAATTGATAATGAACTCATTCCCTTCAACTGATGAATTAATTAACTCGCGGTATTCAAGAATGAAGTATGGAGAAATAATGGTATCCTGAAAATTTTAGAACCGAGTATCGAATTATTGACATCACTCCATCCCTAGTTTAAATAGAGAAAAACCACGAACTTATCAAAGTTAATGCATGTTTTTATACAACTGAAGAAAAAATGTTTCAATTTGGGTTCAGCCTATTATGTTTCAGGTTGCAGTAAGCATTTATAGTTGCCATTGACATTGCTGAATCATGTTTGTCAAACCTGTCATCAAAATCAATACTACTTCAGGTAATGCATAATCTTTTGATTCCTGATTTAAATATGAAGATAATTACACACCCCATATTCTTTCATAAATAACAATGCTTCTTTTCATACCCAAGTTGTAAGGAACAAATAATTAAAAGATAATTTAACTGAAGCTCATCTATAGGACTTTTTTGATAAAATACGCTTTAATTAGCCAAATTTTCTTCGCAAATTTCTAAACTGCAACAAAGATAAATCTTAAGGGACTTGATAACAACAATAAGGTTAGGTAAAAACAAAGAGGACATTAATGAAGGCCCAACAATTACCCAACCTTTAGATCCTGGCTGTATTTATGAGAAATTCCTAAACGGACTGTCATGAGGTTCAAAGTTTTTGAATCATCAAATAATTTTTAAAAATGATATCTCCATGATCTTCACACAATCTCAAGAACTATGAACTGTTCTGAGAATCAACTAAAATATAAAAACGCTGTTGCTAGTCATTAATCCTGAATGTAACTACCAAGGTTCACTCAAGCTTTCCATCAAACAGGGAAAAAATTTAATATCGATTATATTTCTGAGTTTAAGAATGTTATGACTCCCCACCATGCCAAAAAAGCAATGTTGTATTAGAGGGAAATGCATCATTCACAAAATATAATATCACTTTCTTCAATGGACGGAAATGATTTACTGGACGGACGAAGTTCTAACTATACATTTATAGCAAAAATAGGTAATGATAACAATTGCATCTAATACATATTATTTGATGAATAGTGAGATAATTCCAAAGTCAGGGTAAAATTATTTGAGTCCTCTAAGCGTGCTCAGGAATATAAAATTAACATTAGCCTACAAAATATCTAACTATAATACAAAAATACTCTTAAAATACGTTATTGCAAATATTTGATCAGTGCATACTTCTGGGTAGTAATTATACAAGTGGTTTACTACATATGGCCTAGATATCCGCTCTAAGAAAGAAGCCATAAAAGGGCCTGGAGTAACATTCAAGGTTAAAAAATACTTGATGGCAAATATATTGAAGTGTTTTCTTCGTGGACATCAAAAGGATGACTGTGCTTATCGAAGGTGTGAAATAATGATAGGGTGCTTAAATATGCCCTAAAATTGGTTCAAGAAGAGATATTTACCAAGAATTAGAAAAATTTGCATCTGTGTCGACAAACAGATATAAGTTACACAGATAGCAGCTACTATTCTCACCAAGATAAAGGCCCTATATTTTATTTTTTTAGCCTTGGAGATCTTTAGTTAAATGTTACTGGAAATATCACCTAAACTATTGAAGTGTTTTCCATGAAGGTTAATGTTGGAAGATGAAAAATAGGACCTTCTACCTCTTAAAAACAATATCACTAATCAAAAAATGCACAGTAATTTATCTCCTCTTCCTTCAGGGCAACAATTCACCAGCTCACTCTCCATTGGCAGATGCATTTCACTGCATCGAGTTTCACATAAAAACATCAACATTCACACAATATAATTAATAATAAAGGCAATTCAAAACATTTGAACTTATATAAAACAATGTATAAAACAACAAGTTAGGAAGATGAACAACATAACAAAGTGCTGAGTAAAACACGCTCAATAGATAAAATGATGGATGTAAATGGAAAAATTGATCAGAAAAAACTAATTAACCTATGATCATTAAAAAGGGCTTGAGGCTAAAACAGTAAAAACATTCATTCTCCATTATCTTAACCTTTAAAAACTCCATTGAAGTCATGATACCTAAAGCAATGATAAAATACATTCCTCGTCTTCTCATGCAATGACGTTCGTTGAGTTACCGTGACTATTTACAGTTGAGTTTCACTGAATTCATTTTGGTTTGGTTCAGTGGGCACAGATTTGTAGTCTGTGCCCGCCTTCACTCATGCTTTACTCTCTTCCAATGAAAACTGAGCCTGAGAATCCTTAATGTTAGCGTTCTTCTTCCTTTGAATTTTGGCTTCCGTTAGAAAGAGGATCGAATCGATGACAGCAGCAAAAGCGCCAACCACAGCCATTCCAAAAGACCACCCTAAAAAGGTATTTTGATGGTCAGGCATCCATCCTTCCCCATTGGCCAAGCTTGCAAAGATGATCACTCCTATTCCTCCAAAAATGCCTGAAAGATGGATAAAACATGACTGCTAGAGTGTAATTCGAGTAGAAGGTTAAAGGAATGGGTAATATTATTCTGCGCAATTTATATTGATACCCAACCTGGTTCAAGGTGTTTTATTTTCAAGGAGAAATCACACCAGAGCATTGAAACTGGTTGGCCATCAGATAATTTCGTGGAATAGCACAAAATCAATCCTTTATCTATGCCTACTAGTTTCCAAAAAGTAAAGCCTCGAGCAATTGACATGATGACAATGTGTGATTGAGTGCAATAATTTATTTTTCAAATAACTACAGAACTAGCTGTGGAGTAACTTTAACCCACTCGCTTCTTAATTTTCCTCGGAATTTCTGGCCCTACGTTTCTATTTAATATTCTCAAAATTTTCGTTTCATTTTCATTTTTTATCTTTGGCTGTAGAGCACCTTTCAGAATGAAATTTCTTCAGTGGGTAAATTATATCATTTTTAATAGATTAAAAATAGTGTAATTGTACACACCTCATTAGTTACACATTAGTTGTAAGCAAATTTAAGAATAAATACATTTTTCACGTGACCGGCGATTCCCCGCCTCTTTACCCAAATGGATTAATGGAGTCACCCACTAGTGATCACACAATTGTGTGAAATTCACAGTGGAAAAATCATTCGCCTGGACTGGAATCAAGGGATCTGGGTTCGTTTCCCAGTCCAGGTGAATGGTTTCCACAGTGAATTTCACACAATTGTGTGATCACTAGTGGGTGACTCCATTAAAGTTACTGCACGGCTAGTTCCATGGTTCTTGAAAAATTAAACATCTTCGTGCTTAAAGGTGGGTTTTACCCCGTGAACTGTGGTGCTTAGCACTCGCATACAGGCACCTGTGGCATTACATGCACGGCACCTGTGAGGACAACTTGCTCCTTAAAGCCCCCATGAGATTCATAGTGAAAGAGGACGCCTGGGAAGCTAAATTGGCTAGAGCACTCCTCGGAGCGAAATCGAGGGATCCGGGTTCAATTCCCAGTCCAGACGAATGATTTTTCCAATGTGAATTTCACACAATTGAGTGCAATATATGCCAAAGAACTATTTTTAAGAAGGGATTCAATGGTTACTTCAGTAGTTAGCTGACACACAACTGAAATCGATGTCACCATTAAGGATAGGAGGGAAGACAGGAGATAATGAGATTATAAAGGGTATGTATGAAGGGCGGGGACAAATATGGGATGAAGGCCTCTTCACTGGGATGGTAGGGCCCAAGGTTTAAGATTCCATCCCATGGATGGGTAACTGCAACTTAGGTACGATCACAGCTATTGCAGATAACGTACAAACTCACAATATACATAGGTACTTATTTTCCAATTGAGCTCAAAAGAGCCAAAACATGATTTTCATTCTTCAAATTTTGTAAAAATTGTTTAAATCTCTACTTGTAACTGATAGTGTGTGGTTCTTGCAACAGTACCAGTAAATTGCCCCTGTAAAGAAGTTTGTGCTTTGAATAACTTTAATGACTATGTGAAAGAAGAAACCATGATACCACCCATGATGTGCTAACTAAATAACATCAAAGAAGGTAACAGAACTCCAGAGAAGAACCTCTGTCACAGACAGGGTTCACACTTATGACCTTCCGGATGGTTCAGTTGGGATATAGTTGATAAGGATTAATTTGGTCCCTCAAGATTCTTAGTAAGTTCAAATTTTTATGGAAGTAAAGTAACTGGAGAGCTTGATCTCACAAGATAGTTACCAGATCTTCCTTGGAATGGCATGGTACCAAATGTATGTATGTATTTGTGCCCAGTGTGTATATATATATTTAAACCCAGATCCCTCGATTTCATGCCGAGGGCATGACATCAATGAAGCTTATAAATTGATTTTTCTTTAATTGAAAAGTAATGTTGAAAATATGCAGCCCTCTACCCCTATGTCCGCAATAAAATCAACTTTAACTGAATAACTTTATACATAGACTTTTACTACCGAATCTAGGTAGCTCTACTCATATAAAAGAGAGGGCAAATTAAACAAAAATTAAGGACCTGGATGAGATAAATATAATAGTTATTAAACTAAATTCAATAAAAGGAATCAAGCACATTGCAATAAAGTTTGGCACAATGTATAAAAAAATTTGTAAGTATCTTGATTTAAATCCAATCACACAACCATAAACATTGTGATGGCACATAACTAGACAAACAACTAGTCATTCTCCGAAAGGAAACCCTAGTAGCAGTGACTGTCAACCTGTCATGACATCAAAGAGGCCACAGAAAAAGCGATGGCTTGAATTTAAATACTTCTGGTTGTGCAAATGAATTTTCAGTATTACACAAAATATAAGTACCTAGCCGAAATTTGTTCAGTCAAAAAACAAACAATGAGAAGTTGTTTTATGCATACAACATTTTCAAGATAGTAAGACTAAAGCATTCTATTTTTAAAACTCCAAGTAAACATAAGAAATGTGTTTAATTAAAAATTTATTTTTCTTGGGCTTCCCTGGGTGTCATTATTTTGCTGCGTTTTATTTTAACTGTAAGATATTTTCGGCTTTTTTCCCTAACGTACATCTTCTTCCTTGTAATGAATTGCAAGATGGTAGAGAGACAGTGGGTTGAGTGACAGTATTTCGATTTCTCGGAAATGACCCAGTTCAAGATAAATAATTGCCCGCTATTTACAGTATCCTCCACATCAAGTAAATGAAAAAAAATCATCATCTTGCACTTCCCGTGATTAAAACGTAAAATCATCTCACCTGCAGCCAGAAGAATATAGCCAATCATAGTAATGAGAAGAGCATATTTTCCCTGGTCTGGTCCGCAGCACAAAAAGAATAGAAGCACTTGTATAAATGCTATTAACACCAACAAGAAGCTGATGGTGTAGAAAAACTGGGTAGCAATCATGAATGCTGAAAAAAATAAATTGTATGTATCAAGAGGGTGTCTCATTTCACTGAAAACACGTCAAATGATTGACCTCAGACAGCATTTGAAGTATGACTAATTATACATATGCTTACGGGGTAACAGATAACCGCGAATTTCGTCGTATCCATTGGTAAATGGATCATACACCCAGCGACAACCTACAAAGAAGCGTCGCTGATATACATCCACTGGATCGCCGAGGGACCGAAAACAATGAGTCCATAGACCAAGTCTCTCCAGCTTTGCTCCTGTGATGCGATAGTCGCTCACCAACCAACTTGGTGAACAAAAGGCCACAGCTGTAAAAACTAGGACAATAACAAACACTCCAACAGCTACATTTCCAGCCAACGATCGCTTCTTCATTTTGAGCACCACAGAGTTCTTCGTCAGAATGCAAAAATACTATTCAGATAATCCCGTTGTTAGTATAACTAAATATTTCAGGGAAAAGAAAACCGTCGAACTCAATCCCATGCAAAACAAAAGGGGAGTTGAACAAGTTATGTCAGTAAGTGATAAAATATTACGAAAAATGTTAGCAAAAATCTAACATCAATATAACGGCTTTTACACACGCCAGAAGTCCTAGATCGGGCACTTTGTCGCAGAAACCCATGCCAAAAGAGCAATACCTACACACTTCATACGACTAACCCAGTATCTTTCCTTTTCACAATTTTACTCCAAGGAGCATACACATTTCAACAACATTCCGTCCACGCCCAAATCTTAACAAATTCTTCCTATGTCGCCAAGCGTTACTCTATTGGGAAAGTGCCACCTGTTGTGTGGCGTCCGATACTTAATAATGGCGACGGAGTTGAACTGTCACTTGTCTTCGGATTCTTTCGGGTGTGGTTGTGATAATTAAGGAAACTAGAAAGTAGAGGTCCGTAAGCCTGCCGTTTCTGTTCTGAAAACATTGACGAAGTGCAAGGAAAAAAACGTGATAATTTATTCACAGCGGTTTCCTCGCCCATGACCTGGAAATGTTGGACAAGTGTGATTCACCTAACTAGCACATTAGTTGGCCGTGGGAAAATGTGAATTCTCACGGAATTACACAATCAACCAGCCCTTTTTACATTGTTTCTTCTGACTGAGTGTTACTGTTGGGTTCTTGGTGTCGCAACTTAAGCATTTAGCTTCTACCTCGTAGAGATATTTAACCCATATCAACAGAGCAATATAATGGTCATACGACATTAATCCCAGCCATTTCTATTTCCTCTTCAGTAGTAATCAAGATGTTGAGTCATAGTACTTGAGACCTCGCCATTGTTAGATTGTATGTCTTTCTCATCTAAGCAATGAGCCTGAAACCATCGACGTTTCATTGTATTATCATGCTTACTATTTAGTGTGGCGGTACTAAACGTGCTGAGATTTAGGTTTGTACTACCATGATGTTGAGGATCATCACTCCTTTGAGCTATAAAGGGGTGGATGTGTAGTATGCGGGCCGTTTTGAGAACTGCTGTTACCGCCCTTCCTGACCACCTGCAGCCTTCTTCTGTACCTTATTTTAAAAACTTCGCAGACGAAGTAGTTGATATCATCGAAGTGGCCACCTCCACGCATCTATGGGTGTTTATAAAGAGTACGCATATTACTTCAGTTTTGAGCTTATATAGTTTTTGATACCTCTTTCTCCTCATTTTAATTTTTACCTTCCTTGCTCCATCTTAATCGGCAGTTTCCTCCACCATAGTTAAACACTACCATTGGAAGTATGGAGTACTCCGTGTTATCACAGATTTAAGAATCTCTTTTACCTGAATGTTTCAATTAATCCCACTTTCCGACTTCTCACTTCTGTCTTCAGTAATATTACTCTCCCTATTTGTATTTTTTTTTCACTTCTGCCCTCCGAAACCCATTGTGCAATGCCTGAGTCCTGAGTCACTACACTCTTAAATGGCTCTCGTATTAGAAAAAAATCCCCCTCTACAGAAAATAAGTAGATAAACACCCAATTATAATGTGCTTGCTATGAACATGGTATTCTCTACTTGTGTTGTACAAACCTGGAAATCTCCATATTATGCATGCATCATCAGATGCAATGCCTGCCACAGAACTGGTCGGTTACTTATGTAAAATCTTGAGAATTGCTTATTTCCACATTACTTGAATATATGACCACCGAACGTGGCTTTAGCACTATATGCCATTTTTAAGGTGAGTGAAACCTCATTAGCATTTTGAAGATTAAATGGTACCTTTTATGCACCTTGAAAATGGTACTTAGCACCAATATCATTGTCGGTTGTAAGAATAAGGCATTGATATACTAGTTATCGTACTCAACGCCTTGAACTCAGAATTGTTTCCAACATGTGATGCTTATGGCCCACTGTAATGTGATACATTCATTCCATGGATCCATACATTAATATTGCAGGGATGATGCCCATTATTCTTGTGACCTCCGACTAGATTTTGAAGTTAGATGCTGTAATTAAGTGAACACCTCATACCAATACATGTAGTTTCTGTATGCGCTGAGTCATCAAGGTTAAGAGGGAAAAGTAAGCAGGGAGAACCTAGATATTCTCCAAGGTAGGGGGATTGGAAGTGTGGTAGGATCTTATGTCGATGGAAGTTACCAACCTTATAACTTAGATAACTCTATTAATCTTTGATGGCGTACAGAACAGAAGCGACAACAATAGCTATCATACAGCATCAAAACAAACTCCATCATAGAGTTGGATACAGAAAACAATTACACTATGAAAAACAATACCATTACGAATGATAGAAAAACATCATTTATGCTGCCGTATCACTGCCTTATAACACCTCCCCTTGATACAGGAAACAGAAACGGATTGATACTTGGTTGAGCATTAATGTATATCAACATTTTGGTCCCTTAATCCTAATAAGGAAAAAATTTCTTTGGTTTTTGGAGCACTTATGGGTTTGGTACAAATATCAGCCAAATTCAAACTAGAATGAACTCGTTCAAAGTCAACAAGTCCCTTTTTAAAGTGGTCCTCAACCCTACACATGGAACTTCATGTCAATATGTTTTGATCTATCAGTTGAGACATCGTCCTTGGCAAACAATATTGCACCATCATTATCACTTCTTATGGAACAAGGGGTGTCAATGAGTTGCGACAAACTTAAATCAAGAAATAAATTTCTCCAAAAAGTCACTTTGTTCACAGCACATTGGTATGTATTCAGCGTCCATAGTAGACTGCACAACTAGGCCCTGTTTCTTACATCTCCAATGAATTGCACCCCCAGCAAACATGACAATTGTGCCGCTGAAAGACTTTCTGTCTACCTTGTTATTACCCAAGTCTGCATCATAATACACCTCCAACTTTGCACCACATTTACTATACACAATAGATAAGTCTGAACTGCTCTTTAAGTATCTTAATAAATGTTTCACAGCAGCCCAGTGCTTGCGACTGGGTGAATTACAAAACTGGCCTAGAAAGCACACAGAAAAACTGATATCAGGGCGTGTGCTGTTGGCTATGTATAACAGACAACCAATTGCATGCCTGTACACTCGTTCATTGACCGCTTCATCAATCACTTCACCATTTGAATTATCAGATAATACTTGGTAACTTAAGGGATTAGACTTACTCTTAGAATCATTCATATCAAATTCATGCAGGATTTGACATACATAGGGGTGTTGATCAACAATAATAGTGTCAGATGAGGGTCTGCTAATTCTCCATGAAATTAATTTTGATATCTTCCCAAGATCATGAAAATCAATTTTCATTGACGATTCCAATTTGAATTGCTCTATCTCTTTGTCTTTTACCCCACATGCCAAAATCATCAACATATTTAGCTACAAACAATCTGCCATGAGAAGAATAATACAAACATGGGTCAGCAGTGCTTGGGCGGAGCCCCAAGTCTAACATAATTTGATTAGACATAGCATGACACACACTACCTGACTGCTTGAGTCCATATAGACACTTCAGAAGTTTGCATACAGTATGCTTTTTATTACCAGTCACAAAATGTTCTGGCTGCTCCATATACAATTCTTCGCTCAAATTACTATTTAAATAAGCTGATATGACATCAACGTGGTCTCCCTCCAAATCCAACTCAGCAGACAAAGCTAGCATTAACCTAATCATTCTCTTTTTCACAACAGGGCAATAAGTTTCAAAAAAATCGTGGCCATACCTTTGTGAAAATCCTTGTGCTACCAGCCTAGCCTCAAAGCGATCAACATATCCATTATTATTTAACTTTACCTTGAACTTCCAAATGGAACCTACCACATTTCTATTTTCAGGTCTAGGAACAAGTACCCATCCCAGTTAGTCTATCCATCTCCTCCTTCATTGCTAACTGCCAATGGTTACTGTCTGGACCCCTTAAAGCTTCAGCTACCAAGTTGTGTCCTCTCAGTGTCCTCTGTTGGTTCCTCCCCTGGACCTGTTATCACTTCTTGTGTGTTGACTGTTTGTGGTAGCTCCTCCTGAAGTTCAACCCTTTCCGCAGGCTGGTCAATTCCATCAGGTTCCACCGGTTGCCCTACCACGTGGTCAGTTGTGGGATTAGCCTCCCAGTCGAAAATGGCAATCTGATTATGATCCAATTTTATTTTGTCGTTTTCTGATATTTCCTGATTCTGAAAAGGATATTTCATTTCATCAAACTTCACATCTCTCCTTACGATGACTGATCTTCTTTTGAAACTCCACAATCGATAGCCACCGTGTACTCCTTCCACGTAGCCTAGGAGAGCACACAGTTCTGCTCTCGGGTCCAATTTTGATCCTTCTTCGTAGAGGGCCCATGCTTGACAACCAAATGCCCACAACCTGGAAAGGTCCTCTTCCCAATTCTCTTGAATTAGTCGAGCAGGGATGTCGTTCACTGCATGGCTGGGGCATAAATTTCGTCTGAAGCACGCTGTGTTGATTGCTTCGGCCCAAAATTGCTTGGGCATATTGAATGCAAAGAGAAGACATCGGGTAATGTCAAGCAGGGTCCTTTTTAAGCGCTCGGCTCTGCCATTCTGGTGCGGGCATCTCAGATTAGACTTCAAGTGCAAAATTCCATTTTCCGCTAAGTAATCCTCAAAATTCTGACTACAAGACTCCAAACCATTTTCAGTCTTTAATTTCTTAATTTTACCTCTATACTTAGTCTCAGATAATTATTTAATTACTTAAACTCACCAAGAGCTTCCGTCTTCAATTTCAATAACATCGCAGTGGAAAATCTTGAATAATCATCCAAAAAGGTAAGGACATATCGGGCTCCTCCCCTGGATGGTGGCAGGAATGGTCCCATGAGATCACTATGAATGAGTGGCAGGGATTCTTGGGCACGGCTCATGCTCCTGGAAAACTTGCCCTCAATGCAAGTGTTACACATACCTTTGGCATCCTGATGCTTCACTCCTTGAATGGCTTGGGATGGTATTTTATTTATGCTCTGAAAACTTAGGTGTCCAAGCCTCTGGTGCCAAATCTCCTTCGTTGCAACGGCTCGGTAGGCTTGGGCTCCTTGTGGGCCAGACTGTTCCCAATCCCTATCACTACTCTCGCAATCTAACATAAATACTCTCCTTATCGCTTGTAGGATTACTTCATTTTCTAGTCTCCCAATGGCTCCCGATTCATCAAATTGGACATTTACATTCTTTTCGGACAACCTGTAAACAGATACCAAATTACAATTGATGTCAGGGACAAATAGAACATTGGATAACTTCAGGGTTACGTTACCACACACTGCCGATAATTTAATGGATACTATTACCTTTTCCTTAATGGGAATTCCATTACCATTTCCCACTTCAACAGTGGATTCACCATTTCCGACATTCTCAATCAGTTCTGTGAACATGGTGGCATCATTACATAAATGATCGGTAGCAGCGGAATCCAAAAACCATTCTCTGCTGTGGGCTCCTTTGGCGCAGGAGAACAAACACCACCTTTTCTCCTGGAGTAGCAATTTGTCCACAGGCTGCACGAGCAGAAGGTTTCACCTCATTTGAGCCTCCCAGCCTCGTCGATTGCTTCGTAGGATGTAAATTCGAGCAATATCTTGATATATGTCCCAGCTGCCCACAGGTGTAACACTTATAGACCCGCTTGTTGTCTTTTGACGGTTGATGTCTTGAATCGCCTGGTGACTCACCCCTCGGCTTGGTCTGCGGTTGAGCGTTTTGATGCCTTTGGTCATCATTGGAGTATGATTTATTACTCGCCTTTTTGAAATGAGCGAGCGCTCGGGTCTCCTCATCATCATCAAGTTTGGTGAACTTGGCATTTCTGGCTCTACGCTTCTCCTCTTGGTGCATATGTGACTTCACATGGTTAAGAGTCAATCCTTCACCCATCTCCACTGTTCTAATGAACGACTCATACTCCCTCATTGGCATGTCGCAGTCTCCTTGAATGTCGATCCTCCTTTTATCAGCTTCCGTACCTTGTACCCTTGAGGTGTATGACTGCATGGGCATATCGATGGACTTTTTGATGCTGATGAGTTCTTCTAGGTGCAATATCGTGTCCATTATACTGAATGTACCATACAGCTCTTCCAATACGTGCCATGCTTCCTTGGCTTGACTGCACTCTCCAATATCCTCCAAAAGAGAGTCATGCATGGCACGGAAAATAACGGCACAGGCTTTACGATTTTTCGTGGATTGTACGGCAGTCCAAACGTCTTCTTTGGAATCATCATATCCCGGATTAATTGCTTCCCAGCAATCACGGTCAGTCAAAATACCATCCACTCGCTTAGACCAAGCGTAATAATTTTCTCCTCCTGGCTGCAGCAAAGGCACCGAATATTTCTCCTCTCAGATTTGGTCGGCCATCATCAAAATACACTCTGAACGTTATCTAAAGTTTATTGTTTGATTCAATGATCTGGGCCCATAACCTGTGAAAGGATCTTATGGCAATGGAAGTTACCAACCTTATAACTTACATAATTTTATTAATCTTTGATGGCATACAGAACCGAAGCGACAACAGTAGCTATCATACAGCATCAAAACAAACTCTGTCATAGAGACGGATACAGAAAACAATACCACTACGAAAAACAATAACACTGCGAAAAACAATACCAATACGAATGATACAAAAGCATCATTTATGTTGCCGTATCACTACCTTATAGCAGGAAGTAACTAGGGAGATGTGTGTTTGAGGGAAAGGATTGGAAGATTCTCACTTGTGGGCTAAGATTAGGTAATAATAATAATAGTTTATTAACATCATTGGGATAATACATCCATGAGTTTCGTCAAGAAAAATGCAATATAAACTAAAAAGTTAATGAAAACCATCGGCTAGAAACTCACACTAATAACATTTTTGGATTAACATGTTCTTCAATTTAGCCTTGAACTGGATGGGTGAGGGTATGGAACAGATGTTGATAGGGATCTTATTGTACACAGTGGCAATGGAATGGTATGGACCTTTTAAACAGAGACTGTAGGAATATTGGAGGGTGTGTATGTCGTTTGTGGAGCGTGTGTTGTGATTATGTAGGTTGGAGTTAATGGTGAAAAGATTAGGATAGTTTCTGAAAAACATGGCACAGGTAAGAATGTAGATTGAGGGGAGAGTTAAGATACTTAGAGATACAAATAGTGGTCTGCCTGGGGTGTGGATAGGGACTCTACAGATAGCTTTAACAGCTTGCTTCTGGAGTGAGAAGGCTTTCAAAGGAAGAGAGGTATTTCCCCAAAACGCAATTCCGTAAGACACATGAGAGTGCACTTTTGCATAGCATAGAGTTTGGAGTGTGTCGGTGGACATCACAGGGGCAAGCTTTCTGATCATAAAAAGACCAACAGAAAGCATCTTATTCATAGGTCTAATGACAGGCATTGTAAGGTGACAGGGTACAGTTTAAGTTGACCTTAAATGACAGGATAGGTGAGGTGAATGGGAGGAGAATTATTCTTGTTCTGTCTGTGTGTGGTCATTTTCTTCTATTTTTTGTGAAAATTCCTCAAATAAAAAATTAACCCTCCTAGGCTGTGGAAACCAATGATTGAGAATTGCAGTTACCTATCATTAATAGCCATATTTAATAACTTCCTGAAGTGGTTTGTAAATTTGTTATTTACAGCTCCATCCAGTTATTTCTTTATATGTATCCGTCTTGGATGTGAGAATGTTGACTTTAGCATGAATGCAGACTTAAAGGAAAATTGTTATGAATTAAAACTTTAAGTTGCTCATGGAAACTGCTCCAATTTCACAAGGCATTGTGTATTTTCTATCCATACCAGGGCAAAATATTTTTAATTATCGGTTCTATGAAGAACTTGCCTTTCTTAAATTCGTCCATGTATGTAGATGTGAAGAGGGGGATAGACGGAAGCCCTTGGCCCTCTACTTGCAGGCATGTTCAAAATCAAATTTATGATTGATATGATCTCCTCAACTAGTCCTCTAATTACCAATTCCTATAATGTGGCTCTCCTGGTGTGATTCTAGTCTTAGTAGAATTATGTGTAAATTAAAAACGTGAAGAAGAGAGGCTGTAGCAGGTTGGACCCTTTACATAACTGGAAAGTAATTATGGTTGAAATAGTTGTTAGTAGTGTTTGCATAAGGCAAAGATTGGTGAGAAGGAATTATTTTTGAGAAGAAAAATAATTATCAGGAATAGCATTTTTAGATGTAAAGAATCAGTTGAAATTGGTTAGGATAGGTTTTGATTAATCTTTGGCACTTAGCTGTAATCCTGGCTAAGACTGCACTTACCTCAGTAAGCCGCTCATTTTCTACCTCTCTTCATTCTGTTCAAAATGCTCATCCTTTTCCTCTCTCTTCCCCACCATTCACTCTCCATTATGCACTCCACTTTTAAGCAATGCCCTTTTATTCTTTCATCCACCTTATTTGTCCTTTTTTGGATCCCTCAAGCACCTTACCTCCTCTACCTTGCCAAAAAATGCCTAATTTGTCTTTGTTTGCAACAATCATACATGCTTAGTCCATTTTTATCCATCCTCTCAAATTGAATGAATCCACAGTCATTTCCTGTTCCTTCTACCCAGGGTCCAAATTTTACTTCCTCAGAGCCATTCAATCTACATCACGCTTCCTCCAATCTTCTCTTAGTATTGACCTATCATTGTTTCTCTCCTATAAATGATAGTCTCTATTCTTTTTCATTCTTTACTACTATCAATGAAGTAATTAGTATGATAATATGTTGGATTTGTCATCAATATTGTAAGTGATTATGCCGCCTGAATAACATATTTGAGAGATCAACTTTGATTGGTGTTTTACTGTAATTCATTTAAACATGAAATTCAACATAACATTGATTAATGTGAAGCAAACTTATCCTTCTCCTACAGGCTCTTTGTGGCATGAGTAAGCCTTTTTTTGAGAAAATAAGGAATGCATTAAGTGACCTAATTATCAAGGAGAAACAAAAAGATGATTGTCTTTATTTCAGTTGAGGAGCAAAAATTTTTATCTGAAGAAATAGCTCAGAGCTGCAAAACTTTGATTTCTCTTCTTAATATCGTCAGCTAACAGTCATGGAAATGGAACCTTATTCTCTCATTAATTTTATTTTTTCATATGAAGCAGTGCGAGAACAAACTTTCTGGGGATCTTAATATGTATCCATCATCAAAAGAGGGAAAATGAAAAATGCATGTTTATATAAGGTGCCAAAAGCATGGTCAGTTGATAACTTAGTGTGTGGAGTACCAACCTGTGGAGGTGCACCAACTTTTTTTTCTTCCCTTATCAATCTCACTACTAACATTGAGAGTTGCTTTGTGATTAAGGTTTGATTTGATAGACCTGGGAACACCTCAGCTTATTCTTTCATAACCATAAAGTCACACCCACCACATCCCCTTTAAGCTATGCACTGTCATATGTCTACATCTCACCTTCTAAGTCCTTCCCATTCTCCACCTTTCCAAAATCCTCTCCTCTACCACAACTTTAATTTTAATCTCCCAGTAATCTGCGATGCCCCACACCACCCACTCTGCCTCCAGTGGTTCTATCTCCTCAAACGCCACTTTGTCCTCTCCATCTATTTAACAGTTAAAATTTAACTTTCTCCATCATTATCCACACCCAAATTTCTAATCTGCCTTTTTTTCCTCAAGTGCTCATAAAACACTGGATTATATACTCTTACCGTTTGACCTGAAGTTCCTGTGATTTTTGCTGCTACTATGAGCTGGAGAAGATCCAGGAGAGAGGAGTATTTTCTCCCCTATCCCAAGCAGTGGTCTGGCAGTTAGTGGACCCTTATAATCTGGGATGACTTTTCTTCCCTTCTCACCATAGGGTGTGGTTACATTTGAGAACTTTTCAAAGACACAGAAGTGGAGTTGCTATATGTATTGGAGAGTAATTTTTTGTTCACATATTGAGTGTTTTCTACCTAATGATGATCATCGCATTTTCGCGATCAATTTGATACTGAAAAGTAAATCAACACATTGACTTATAACTAGGGATGGACCGATACCGATATGAAATATCGGCCGATATTCATGGTATTGGTATCGGCAGTCACGTAAGTATTTTTCAATTTTCAGATATTTACCGCCAATTCGGCCAATGAAACGAGGTGTCGAATTCCACCGCTAGAGTGCTCTGCTGCTGAATGCTGTTAGTGAGTTTCGCATTAGAAAATTAAAAAAATCATTAAGTAGGCGAATGAACTTATGACTATATGCTTTCATTTTGGCGTTAAAGCAGTTTTTGCAATTTTCTCTTCCTAATTTGGGATCGCGTATCGAAGTAATTTCGTTTTCGTAAGCTACGCAATGGATGCTTTCGATTTGCAGCTATAGCCGGCGATCGCCTCGCCGCGGTGCTTCCGATTTAGCGGAATAGTCGTCTATCGGTGGCTCTCCGCTAGGTTTGTGCGATGAACGAATTTTCCCATCGAGAGATGAAAATAAAAAATCGAGATGATTCGGATTCGATGATTATCATCGACGACGATGAGTCGATGAATTCATCGCCGACGGAAAGGTAGGGATAGGCACGAGCGGGCGACGCAACACAAATAATTATCATCTAATGGGGATAGATTCATTGACTCATCTACATCGGTGAATTCATCGACGTCAGTTTATTTATCAACTCGTCGATGATTGATGACATTTATTGCCATCGACGCGATGACTAAAATCATCGTCGATGAATCGACTCATCGCACAAGCCTACTCTCCGCTATGAGGAGAGCCGAACAAATAAGATGGATTTGCGCAACTGCCGGCGATCGCCGTACTAAATAGACCTATGCGCCGGCAGTTGCGCAAATCCATCTTATTTGTTCGGCTCTCCTCATCATTTCTAGAAAGCACCCAATGTTGACTACCGGGACATAACGGCGGCGTGGGAATAATTTGACAAAATCTCATTGTTTGTAATAACAGTCGAGGAAAAAAAAGAGTTATGTCCTGTAAAAACGGTGGTGAAGTTTTGAGATATTTAAGAGAAGTTCAAAGTGATGCTCTATATGCTATTTGCACCTAGTTTAACGTGAGGGTTTCGAGAGGGGGCAAATATACGAAGGGTTTTACAAGTAACATGCAGAACCATAATGCAGTACACCGTGCCCGTATTCTGGTCCAAGGTAAGCGTAGGCCTAGTCGTATACTCTTGAGCCTGAGTTAGGACCCGACTCGGCTAAGAAGACACGGTTTTTGCCTCCACCAGACGAGGAAGACTGTCTGCCGTTGGATGCTTTGCAGCCATGCGCAAGTGCCAATGACTTTAAGATCATGCATGGTGATCATCATGGCTGCAACAACTTTTTTTTCTAGACTGTTTTTACAAATAATGAGATTTCGTCAAATCATTCCCACGCCACCGTGATGTCTCGGTAGTCAACCTTTGTTGTTTCACTAATCTTGTTTCTTAGTTGATTGAGCCAGCTTAAAATGTTTGTGGTGCAATATTGAGTTTTCACTATACCTAGAACGAAGTACAAATTATCGGTAATGGTATCGGGGGAGAGGAGAAATGGAATCGGTATCGGCAATTTCTGGTATCGGTCCATCCCTACTTATAACCATATTGCTCGGCATTAATTTAGCAGGGTCAAAGCTGCCTCTAAGCCCAACATTTCACTCTTATCAATGGATAGGGCTGATAAAGATAAGTTGAAGTTCATTCTGCACATCTGTTTTAGGATATTTTACTTGCGCAATCGGCCAATTTAAATCAGGGGAATAACAAAGACAACAGGCCAACACAAATTCCCATGCCCTGAATGGTACAAATTCCACCAAGGCAGGACTCAAACCTGAGACCCATGGTTAAGCAGGCGAGGACTTTACCCAGCTTTTACCCAGCAGGACTTTTATTAGATCAAGAAGTGGGGCCTTGCCCGCCACTCTGAGATCTGGCAAAACACACAAGGGCTCAGACAAGCCAAGCTTTTTATTGGAGGACCCAAACAGGGACTGGCAAGAAGACTTCTATTGCTAAACAGAGGTCAACTACGTACGATAGTGGGTCTCCTAACTGGACACTATCATGTTATGAGGCACCTTCATCTTTTGAAGCTAGCAGACTCTGCCAGATGTAGATGGTGCCAAGAAGAGGACGAAACAACATCACACGTTCTCTGTAACTGTCCCGCCTTGATGAGGACTAGAATAAGACATCTAGGATCCCCGTTTCCTGATCCGGCTGAAATCAGGGTTACCCCCATAGAGGATATGCTGGCCTTCAGTAAGGCCATTGGACTCTACGGGTAACCAAGACATGGTGGTCAGCACAAAGGACCAATAGGTCTAGGTGCCCCAGGTCCTCCTCGGAGGAACTCCACCAACAATCTAATCTAATCTTACCCAGCTCCACTGCAGCTGGTGACGGTGCCCTTGGTCAATAACGGAATGGCTATCGGTAGGTAGGTTTGGATTTATAGGGTGCGACGACAGCTATGGTCATTTAGCACCACGGAGTATGGGTATTAACAATCAGTTGATGTTCTATTCATTTTGATACGGAATTTTAGGATGTTGGATTCTATAACTTATTATTTAATCCGATCACGTATAAAAATTTTAAGACTTAATTAATGGAATCAATGTCATCTCCAAGAACTTTTCCTATCTCTCCACGTATTTGTAAGTTCTGACGTGTACCGCTATACTTTCTGCATTCGGTCAGGATATGTTTCACACTTAAGGGAATATCGCAATCCTCACAAATTGGCAGCGACTTATCTTCTGTGAAGATGTAAGCGTGTGTTAAGGCACAGTGTCCTATTCTGAGCCGGGTTATTGCGACCTCCTCCCCGCGGTTACTCCTCACAGAGGTTGCCCATGGTGATGTTATAGGCTTTATGGTTCGAAGTTTATTACCTTGTAGCTCGGACCACTTGTCTTTCCACTTCTTTAGTACTACGCTTCGTAGTACGGCTCTAAGGTCCTCGGCGGGTATCAGAGTTTCTTCTGAATCAGGTACATTCAGGGCACTTTTGGTGGCTAGATTTGCTTCTTCGTTACCCTTTATCCCCACATGACCAGGGATCCAGATAAAAGAGACTTTGATTCCCTTCTCACCAAGGGATGAGAGAGCAAGTTGTATTTCCTGGACCAGAGGGTTTTGTCATGGCGTCACGAAGGTGAAACTTCACTCACTCTGTTCAGTCTTCACTGTGGAATTGTATGCCATTATGACGGCGCTGCGCGGAATCAAGAATGGAAATGCCGCCTACCTCATATGCACGGACTCCGCTAGTAGCCTCCGAGCCATTTCCTCCTTTTCCCCACGAAACCCTCTGGTCCAGGAAATACAACTTGCTCTCTCATCCCTTGGTGAGAAGGGAATCAAAGTCTCTTTTATCTGGATCCCTGGTCATGTGGGTGAAGATTATTATCAGATGTGTAAGATTATTATCAGATGATACAGTTATCTACCGTGAAATAAGCGAAGACACACACTTGGCAGTTCTGTCATCTCGGACCTAAACAACATTAATTTGTGGTGCCAGGAGTATGGGGTTAGAATCAATTATCAGTAAATGTGCCACACTTCACTTCCTGCGCAAGTCATCAGACAAATGTCATACCAATACTATGGGTGGATTAAACATAAAATCTTCAGATAGTTATCTTGGAATTACCTTAACTTCAGATATATCGTGGGGATTACACATACAAAACATATGCAGCACAGCATTAAAGAAACTAGGTTTTGTTAAGCGTATAATTGGAAGGTCCTCAGATGAAAAAGTAAAAGAGAGATGCTACTTTGCTCTGGTTAGGCCACACCTCGAATACTCCGCAAGCATTTGAGACCCTAGTCATAAAGATTTAGCCAAAAACAATTAAGAAAATACAAAGAAAAGCAGCACTTCATTAAAAACTGCTACGAGCTAATATATAGTGTCTCACAACTTTTAGAGGGATTAAGGTGGGAGCCCCTAGAGACTCTGAGGCTATGCGCCAGACTTAGGTTGCCTGAGATATTCAGAATTGGTGTGTTTCAGAGCGACACATAGAATACTATCATGACGCCTCACTACATCTCTAGGTCTGACAAAAGCGATAAAACAAGAGCATACTTCCTGCGGAACCTATAGTTACAAAAACTCATTCCTTCCGCACACAATAAGTGACCACAATAAAAACTGATCTCCACTAAATACACTCCTGTAATACGTCACCATTTCACCTCACAAAACATTACATCCTTATACAGCTGGTGACCTTACACCCCATTCCATACGCTCATGGGGCGGCTCACAGAGTTGTATGTAGATGTATTTATTGAATTTACGGTTGATTACAATTAGGGCTCAATTCAAATAAAATATCAAAGGTCAATGAGGTACATTTTAAGCAACACTAAGTTTAATTTAACAGTTTATTGAATGTGCCAAAAATTTACAAATGTGAATGTATTTTGAAATACAGTATGTACTTCTGCACAAAAAATAACAGTAAAAAATAGGATTTGTCAACAATACTTCTTAACATCTTCTATAGTTATTTATCAAGCAGCCTGTTTCAAGTTACGTTGTGCATCAAGTAGAGAAATACCACCAAATATGTAGTCCAGAACTTTTTGTCCCTTACATAAAATGGCAACTAATATACAATATCACTTCTTAATATTGGACGGAGTTTGAGTAATATTCTACTTGGTTTATATAAGGCACAGCATAAAAAAATATTTCTATTATAAATTGCTTCAACAGAGGTACCTCCTATGAGTCAACAGCAACCCCGACAAATTAATTCAAGGTGCCACTTAGTATTCCTTAGTCTATAAATATTTCCAGCAGGCTAGCTAGTAGGCTGTGACATCATATAGCAATAATCCTAATATTCACAGAATTATTGAGTATTCTGAAAGGAGTTATACATTGCTAGCCTTCACACTCCTGGATGGAGCATTTAAGAGTACTGAGATTGAAATACCCAACATTAATCTCAAATCGTCACATTAAACCTAACATCATCAATGAGATTCATAACACTCAATTTCTGAGCGAGCATGAAAATAAATACCAACCTAGAATTCTAAAAAAATGTAGGCTAAAAATAAGTAAAAATACATATAGAGCATTTGTCTAGAATAAAAAATACATGGAATGTATAATGAATATTTTCATTATTAGAAAGTATTCATGTTTAAAAAAATAGCTTAAATTTGAAATGCATAAAACTTGTTTTGACAGTAACATGAATATTTAAGCTAGAAATAACCAGATGATGAACTACACAAGGCAAATTCATATCTTACAGCAAAGTCAACAACAAAATTAGGAAGTACCACTAACAATTTAAATTTGTGTATAGATTTACAGTTTGAGAATAATTCTTTTAAAATAATTTTAACATCCACTAAAATGAATCTAACTGAACACTTCATACACATAACTACATGATTCACACCTATAATGAGAACAACAAATAAGTTTATACTGAAATATAAAACATGTCAGTAATTATGAAGACCATGCAATAAAATGCCATGAAAAATCTTATAAAAGGACTAAGATACATACAGCAGAGAATATCTGCAAATGATAATGATGTAAAGTCACTTAAAAAATAATGAAGGCATAAAAATTAAATGGATTCATTTCAATGAAATTAGGCAGACTCTTTAAACCCCTATGTCCTTTGGTGTTGTTGCTCCATGTGGTAAGCCGCTTGAGAAGCTAATGCATCTAATCTCCGCCTCTTGAATCGACGTGCCTCAACCAAAAACAGGAATCCAGCCGTGTACAGAAACAATACTCCAAAAACAGCAAAAGCATAAGACCATGACATGTTGTTATGCTCCCAGTTGGGCATCCAATCTCGCCCATCACCCCTAGCACCAAAGGTCACCACTGCTATAGTGCCAGAAGCCGCTGCAAAGATATTACAAGAGGAGTAAAACATGTCTCATACATATAACATGCTGCCTGTAGTTTAAAAGTATGTCTGAAGAATTGCCATCTTTGTACAATGATGTCCTTTACAATTTCCTTTCCTTAACAATTTCCTTTTTTTCATATTTCCTAATGTCTCAGCACAGATACGTTACCTAGTGAATGGCTGATCGTTCTTGCCAATGGAGCCTCTGAGAGCTAATATGCAAGACTTTCAACTCATCATGTTTATGCCTATTCATGAAGTCAACTAACATCATTTCCCATTTTCAATGCCCCCAATCCGACTTGAATTAGTTTTATGCTAGGGTAATGTCTCATTTTTTTAAGAGTAACCTAAAATTTAATAAGATTCCCAAAATGACATTACTGGTCAAGAAACTTGAAATATTCACAGAAAACACAACACTTATGTGCTGTGCCTTGGAGTGTATTTAGTTCTGACTGCAACTAACTCATTCATGGCAAGAAAAATTCAGATTGTTGAAATGAGAATGAAAAACTTCACCAGCATTGAAAAGTGATACTATTAACAAAGCAAAAATTCTGATGAAGAGTAAAAATGGTAATCGTGCACCACAATGTAGCCTTCTAAGTTGCACGACAGCCAGATGCTCAACAACTATTGATATCACTCACCATTACAGATGAGAGCAAGTCAGAAGGTTATGTCCTATGTGTGTACTAAACCAATATGCTTAATGTGGTGAAGATCCAGGATGAAAAATAAAATGGAAATTACCGTCTGATTGAGTTTTAAAAAAGTGAGAAGTTTCCTCCAAGTAGATGAATTGAAGTAACATGTTTAGCTGAAAATCATTCTTAAATTTAAAGGAAGATAATTTGCATATTTAATTTAATCCGAGAGTGAAACAAGACTATCCTGCTCAAGGGTAAAACCGATGGATAATTTAAATGACACAGGAAAAAGTTTCTTCTCGTACAACAAACGCTTGTTTACTACTGCAAAAGCATTTACTGGGATGTAAAACAAGGAAAAAATTAAGAAGATACCTCACTACAAGGAAATAACCACCCTGGGACTCAAATTTTTTCATCCTGCATCTTCACCACATTAAATATTAACATCAAGCTTGTTAATGGAATTTTTTTATATTTACATAATTAAAACAAATATTAAATTACAACTTAGCAATTGGGGTACTGCCATCCGAATGAAATGACAGCCTTCAAACATGGCCATGATTATGAATGATGAAACATGGCTAAGGTGAAACTATATTTTGGACCATATGCATCTAAAAAAACATGACACTTGTTTCATAAAGGCGATTCAGCATGGGAAGTAAACATAGTTTGAATTTCAGAGATTAAGAAATCAACATGTATGAATACAGACACCCTGAAGCACAAATTTTCCACCATATATTTCAAAATGAAAACTATCACTAAAAATGAAATAATACAACCAGAATACTTTTATAATCCGCTATTATAAATCACGTAATATGAAAAATAATCGCCATCTTTTAGAGCAGAGCATCAAATCATCATTCATCGATTCTAAAAATCCACCCCATGAATCTAATGGACACACACCTGCAGCTAAAAGAGTAGAGCTGATCATGAGCAGCAACAACACAAATTTTTCATGTTCACGGCTGCAGCACATAAATAGAGCGATCATGAACAGTCCAACCATAAGTATTGTGAAGGCCAACGTGAAGAAGAACTGAGTCGCTACAAAAAAACCTGCCATTCATGGGGAAAAAAAAAGAAATATCATAAACTAATTCATAAACAATTTTATCCTTTCAACTTACAAGATAAAAAATATCACACCCACTTACTTGGCATTAACATGTCGTGAATTATGTAGTACTCTTCTTCAAAAATCCACATACAACCAGAGAATTTGGTGTCATACCAATGACGAGGATCTTCGAAATTGTTCAGGCATACTTCCCATAGTCCTGAAAGTAGTAATCAAGACTAAAAAAATGGACTTTTCCGGTCTCGTATTCAACTAATATCATCACAATATCGAACGGAAGGAACCAAGTCTCAATAATGCGGATGACGTCGGGTAAATTACAACATCCTAATCCTACGCCCAACTGGGTACTTTCAGGGAGATGTGGCTATTTGTTCATAACACCATGATTTCATTTATCGATTACTATTCCCAGATGCAGTAAATATATAATGAATGATAACTGCTGGGTGCACTCGCTCTTACAAGGAATCCCATGTGTTTGCGACCATTTCTACCTTGCAGTAATGTTTTCGTTAGGAGTATATGCCTAATATAAATCAAGTCAAGAATTGCCTCATGGAATAAATAACCAGCACAGAGATAATTTATTTAAGAATTAGAAGATTTTACAATGAAAACAAGTGACCTGAATGCGACATAACCGCCTAAGTTAATACGATGTACTCCTGCAACAAGTAATGTTTTTCTGAAATGAACACCTCAGCTATGTCCAAGTCTGAATTCACTTATACCGTTTGTCCACAAACGTTTGTTCCACTAACTTCAACATAACCATGTAAAATGATCACCCAGTGAGTAAAAATCTTGACAAAGGTTGTGATATTTAAATGAATTCCACGCCTAAATTCAAACCTGGTTTCGGCCACGCCTATAAATTTAAGTTCTCACTTACCCACTCTGATAAATTTCGGATTTTGCAATTTCCCGTCAGTTTCTAGCCAGCACGGGGTTACAAATGCTATGAAGACAAATAAAAATCCCAATATGGAAAAAGATAAAGCATAAAGTCCATTTCTTGTTTTGTACCCCATTTTCTCAAACGCCCAAGCGGTTGACGATGAATTCCGCTATTGTGTCTTCGTTTGTCTGGTTTGTCGTTAGCAGTTCACATGGATGCTGGCAGATGGATCCCTTCATCAGTCTCCCGCTTCTTTTGAAAGTTTCACTGGCCAATACAGAATACTATTTGAATAGAATTATATGTTCTATGTTTCATATCAGTACGAAAGTACTTATTCAGTACTTTGGCTAAATATCCTCATGTTGCATTTGTAACTTCTGTCGCTCCAACCGATTGGAAGCATGCGGTTATAGCATTTTGTGTACTATATCTTTCAAAAGTCGTGTCACGAATCGAGCCACTTTCGCTACGATAGTTCATCAACTCCGCGATAAGCCCGCCAGCTCCGCCAGTCTATGTTCTAACGGTTCTAACACTCGATGCTCGGGCTATGAAAAATATTACGGTGCATTCGACTCCTCACGCGATATCAGTCTCTTTCAATCCCGTGGACGAAATGTCCTCTCATATTCCTTCCCTTGCGTTGCTATTTATGTGTTAAATTGAAGCAATATCGGTTGTCAACGAGAATAACGACATTGAACGTATGACATGAAATCAGGGGGCCGATTTTACAACTTAGCCTTCGAGTGTTAGAATCATTCCCGCTGAATTGTGGGTAATACGTCGAAAACAATTGCCGGTGCCTATTTTGTAACCAAAGTTCGAACGTATTTTGCCTCACGCCAAGGAAGTTGGCACACGTTAACAGTACACGGTAAGGAAACAAGAGAACATGGCGATTGGGTGCCAATTTATAGAGAGCGCAGAGGCAAAGTGTCGAGATAAAATGCTAAAAATTCGTAAAAAAAAGTATTCTGTATTAAAAATAGATGTAACAGATATTAAGAAAAGTATAACCAATATAAAAACATATTGAAATACATATTTATAACGTAAATAGGGAGAAATCGATAAAAAGATTATTAAAGAGAAAAGTATTCATTCGGGGACAAAACGGTCATTTGCACCTACTTTCTTTAAAGAAAATTAATGATAATAAATAACAGCATTACCATACCAAATGACAACAGAATGTGATACCGAGAAGTATAGAAATTAAGCCGCAAAGTGGTTCTGTACCGCTTTAAGACCGCATTACGGGAAGATTATACATTAAATGTATAAAAATCCGGGAATTTGCACGAAGTTTCTCTGCGTCAATGTAAAGGACATACGTAGAACTACAAGCACACCGAATTTCAATGGGCACTGATACCTAGTTTACCTAGATTTCAGCCTAGGAATCTGAAATTTCCAGCCGGAACCCGACTGAACTACAGTTTTTCCAACACACGGTGACGAAGCGGGGCATTTGCACTTATTTTCTTCATGTCGTCCTTTAGAGAATAAGGATTTCTAATGGCTTGTCGATTTATAATAGTCTGTGATGCCTAGTTTACTAGAAATCAGGGGTCGAAAATTACTAATTTCCAGCCGAACCCCGACTTCAAGGTAGTAATTCCATCACACGGTATAGAAGTCGGGCATTGCACTATCTTTCCTCACGTAAATATGACAAGTAATACTACATCTACTGTATTCCAAAATTTCAACACCCCTGGATACCTAGTTCACTAGCAATTGTGCCTCAAAGTCGGATATTTCATCGCGGATTCAGGTTTCGCCGGCTAAGCGACCTCAATGAAGTATTTCCATCACACGGTATGGAAGCCGGGCATTTGCACTGAGTTTCTCTGTGTGAATTTAAAGGTCATACGCAGATCTACAAGCAAACCGAATTTCAATGGGCACCTGATACCTAGTTCACCTAGATTTCAGCCAAAACATAAAAAAGCCTCTTGCCCAAATACTGCTTCCCTTATACGTCGCTTTGTTCAAAGTATTCTCCGTAGTAGGCTTTTTAATGCATTATTTGCGACAATTATTTTAGAAAAGGTCAACTTTTCGTAAATAGACTATATAATGTAGTCTTCCAAACTAAAATGCCGGTTTCTGATTCATCCTACGTAGGAAATTGACACCGGTAGAGAGGGTTGTAGTTAATAACTTTAAAGACCTTCGGGATACATAATGGAACTGAGCAAAATAGTACTGCACAAACAGGGCCCATTGTTAGCACTCTTATAAAGTATGGGAAAACAGTTTTTTTGTAGATTTCATACCATTCCTACTAAAAATGTTCAAATTATAAACAATGGTGGATAATAGCAGTTGTTCATATTTTTACACATTTAAAAAACCATTTCACTTCCACGTACGTCATTTTGTTGATAATTACATTTCCTACGGTTCTTTTGCGCATTACTTTTCTCTACCATGCCATTCCCACTACATGGGGAAAACTCATTTCACCTTCCACCTCTCTAAATAGAACGCGAATCAAAAACAATGTTATATACCATGGAAGACCAGGATATTTCCAATACGTACCCTTGAGTATTTCGCCTTCAAATCGCGTATTAGAATGTCTTCCAGTTAACTCGAAAAATTCGGGTTCCTGGCATATAGGTGATAGATAGGCAATTCTCGTCGCTGATGAAAGTGGGATCATATCTAGTCAAATTAAATACTGCCACTTTCACTTTCAATTTTTAGAAAGCAACAAATCCTCACCCAACAAACGATAGTGAAGCATTTATCCCGCATATGTCGCAGCTGATCCGCGATGCAATATCCAAATTTGAGGCATTTTTACTCGTGAACTAGGTATCCTAGAGTATAGAAATTTTGGATTACAGTAGATATAGTGTTTTTTACCGTGTGCTGGAAAAACAATTGTTCAGTCGATGACCGGCCGGAAATTTCAGATTCCTAGGCTGAAATTTAGGTGACATAAGTATCATGGCCCATTGAAATTCAGTGTGCTCGCAATTGAAAGTATTTCCTTTATATTGACCTAGAGAAACTTTGTGCAAATGCCCGTCTTCCCTGCCGTGTGATGGAAATACTTCGTTAGGGTCGCTTGGCCGGCGAAACCTGAATCCGCGGTGCAATATCTGAATTTGAGGCATTATTACTAGTGAACTCGGAATCTAAGGGCTTTGAAATTTTTCATTTCAGTAGACATAGTATCGTTGCTCATATTTACGTGAAGAAATATAGTGCAAATGCCCGACTTCTACGCCGTGTGATGGAATTACTAGCTTGAAGTCGGGGTTCCACTGGAAATAAGTAATTTTCCACCCCTGATTTCTAGTAAACTAGGTATCACGGTATATTCTTAATTGACATGCCCTTAGAAATACTTCTTCTCTAAAGGATGAAATGATGAAAATATGTGCAAATGCCCCGCTTCGTTACCGTGTGTTGGAAAAACTATAGTTCAGTCGGGTTCCGGCTGGAAATTTCAGATTCCTAGGCAGAAATCTAGGTGAACTAGGTATCACTGCCCATTGAAATTCGGTTTGCTTGTAGATCTGCGTATGTCCTTTACATTTACATACAGAAACTTAGTGCAAATGCCCGGCTTCCATACCGTGTGATGGAAATACTTCATTGAGGTCGCTTAGCCGGCGAAACCTGAATCCGCGATGCAATATCCGACTTTGAGGCACAATTGCTAGTGAACTAGGTATTCAGGGGTGTTGAAATTTTGGAATACAGTAGATGTAGTATTACTTGTCATATTTACGTGAAGAAATATAGTGAAAATGCCCGACTTCTATACCGTGTGATGGAATTACTACCTTGAAGTCGGGGTTCGGCTGGAAATAAGTAATTTTCCACCCCTGATTTCTAGTAAACTAGGTATCACGGTATATTCTTAATTGACATGCCCTTAGAAATACTTCTTCTCTAAAGGATGACATGATGAAAATATGTGCAAATGCCCCGCTTCGTTACCGTGTGTTGGAAAAACTGTAGTTCAGTCGGGTTCCGGCTGGAAATTTCAGTTTCCTAGGCTGAAATCTAGGTGAACTAGGTATCAGTACGAAGTATTATTTCTAGGTACAAAGGTTAATATAAATACATTTCCCGTGTTATATTAGCTCCTGGGTGCCGTATTCGATTATAAGTGCACCGCTAAAATACACGGAGTTAAAGGGAAGAAGGCAATGTTTTCATAGTCATAACATGGCCAAAGCGCAAGACTGGTGGCTTCATTTTTCTCGCGTAAGGTAACCCCTGTGAAATAAACAGAGTAAATGAAATGTTTCACAGTAGGACCGACTATTGATAATCCTGACTCATGACGTGGTGAGGTTAATCCTGGGGGCCGATTTTATAACTTGGCTTACGTCCGAACGTTAGGGATCCGTTCCACTTCGATCGAGCTCACTAAATTCGAGTGAAGTGTTTCGAGCTATTTTATATGGGCGATCGCACATCAGACCGTCGAACGTTACTCTATTGTCAGATGTATAGCATATTTCTCACTTGTTACTCTTGAACGCATGCGCAATGAGCCTACTGTGAAATGCCCAAATTTCAGAAATAAAAGAAACCAGCGTAGTAATATTAGGCAATTGGACAGGTACTATTCAGGTGGAGAGCAGTAACTTTAAGGGACGAAAGAAAAATGTTGGAGGCAATACCATGCTCTGTTAGCATTTGGACTTTGATGACTCCGCAGCAGAACCATTTTTGAATGATCGCGCTTGCTTTGAATATTTTGAATAACCATTTAGACGAATTTTAAAATTTTCAATGCATACGAACTCGAATTATAAGCACAATACGTGTCACAACACACAATCTCAATAGATGAAGCATAACTCTTATTAACCTTAATATGTTAATACATCACCACGAGCACACACAAAATCCATCACAGCGCATAAGTAACATTTGTAAGCACTGGTATGGTACAATAAACACTGCCGCTTAATCACACGATAAACCTTTTCACTATCCTCAGCAATTATGACATCCACGTCCTTGCAGAAATGAGATTTAAAACTTCCAGCTGCAATTAAAAGTGAAAACAAATCGCGACAATAGGATAGGTTGCGAAAATTGGATACTATAATTAATCAAAAGAATAGGCGTTATTGAAATACTTTTCCAATACATTAATGAACTGCAATCTAGGCCTCCAATTATAATTAAAGTCAAGAATGGTGTGTAATATTTCATTTATAGTATGTAAAACATTCCAAACGACGATAGCTATTCAAATAACAATCAATTAAGAAACAAAAACAAACCCACCTTGGAACGCTAATGGCCGCTTCGAAAGATATTTTGTTGTGTATTGTAAGCCGAGGATGCGAGTGTGAGGCGGCGGCATAAAGTTGACACACGCTAACAGCACACGATAAGGAATCGAGAAAACACACCACCATACAGTATGAAAACGGGCATTTGCATACATTATTCTACGTCTATGTAAAGAGGAATAACAACTGCATTGATATACGGAAAGAAAATGAGCTCGGAAAATAAAGTAACCTAGCAATTAGCCAACTGAAACCAAGTATTCAGGAGGGACCTTCCCTAACTGTAGTATTTCCAGCACACTATAAAAAATCGGGCACTTGCACTTACTTTCTTCGTGTCATCCTACAGAGAAGAAGTATTTCTACGGAAAGGTCGACTTACAATAGACTGTGATACCTAGTTTACAAGAAATCAAGTGTCAAAATTTACCTACCTCCAGACGAACCGCGAATTCCACGTAGAAGTCGGGCATTTGACAGTTTGTAGCAATAGAGAAAATAACATATGCCTACATCATCGTCTGCTACGATTCCATTGGAAACCTAATACTTACAGAAAACCTTCAATTTCCAAACAATACTACATGCAAGTATCGTTGGGGAAACTCCTGTGTATAAATGACAGTTCCAAAGCTTATGTTTGTCTCCGTTTATCACACATGGACGTAATGACGTATATGTCAGGAATGCCTTAGATATCGTCTGCTACGATGTCGAATAAAACCGAATACCCACTGATCATATGTCCATTTCGCATTCCAAGTAGTTTCAATCGTCGTCATAGAATTTGCTGGGAGCAAATGTTTTTTTCTTTTTCTTCAATAGTCCTCAATCAATTACATATGCACGAAAAAATTGATATCAGAAATGCATCCAATTTCGTCTTCTCCAATACTAATGGTGAGCATGGTCTGACGAAAAGAGGCCGAGGACAAGGGTGGCAACTAGTTAGCCATCACATTGGATCATATTTTATCACAAGTTCGTACCTGTGCATTACGGATGATAAATGTAATAATGAAATGCAAGAGCTGCCCAAAACATGTAGTGCACTCCCTGCGAAAAGAAATCCACGGCAAAAGGCCGAGGACAAGGGTGGCAACTAGTTATCCATCACATTGGATCATATTTTATCACAAGTTCGTACCTGTGCATTACGGATGATAAATGTAATAATGAAATGCAAGAGCTGCCCAAAACATGTAGAGCACTCCCTGCGAAAAGAAATCCACGGCAAATGGGCGACATTTTTTTATTATCACACCTTCAACACCAAGGAACTTCGGGAAAGACAATAATATTGGTAGCTGTTTAGATGTCTTATTAATTCTGTTTTGGGAGACCAACGCAGAGCACGATGCCATTTTTCACGCACAGATGGTCGCTCGCGGCACTCGCCTTATTTCACCAATTTACGATATAAAACGCGAGACTACAGCACTTGTGTTGATTATGGAGGCAGCCACAAGCACGTTTTATTCGCTAGTATCCTGGATGGACTCAATACATACACAACTGAGCCATAACACAGCCACGAAAGTCATCAGATTTCAATGCTTTTACATAGGATCACCCAATGTTTTCATAATCACAACATGGCTAAATGCGCAAAATTCGGCTTCAATTCTCCACGCTGGAGAGAGCTTCAAGGCTACCCCTGTGGTTTATTTATAGGTATCTAGACAATATGGCGTCTGCGGTCACGTGACATTAACGCCATATCCGCCCAAGGAGCTCTAGGTTCCAAGGGAAGATTGCTAGATTTGACAAGTTCGAAAACGACCTCTGCCGTATTAGGTGTAATAATTTTTACTGAAGTTATCCTCACATTGTTTTTAACCGGGCAGTTATCTCGCATGTCCCTTACGGAAAACTTCAAAGCCTCGAAAACTGTTTTATTTTCAACGTTTCGTCGAACATGGCAGCTCGGTCTAAAATGACTTTAAATACGATGACATATGCACGGAATTTGTTTCAAACGCGCAAATATGCTTCTCATAGGGATGAAATGATCCCTCATATGTGTAAAGGTTAAATAAAGGTTAACTGCCGAATAAAAACAATTATTAGCATGTGGACGACCTCTATATTACTAGGACTTAGAAGTCTTGTACTTGGACAATGTTCATTCGTGGTGCCAGGAGTGGGGTTTAGATTTAAATATTAGTGAATGCACCAAAGTTCACTTCCTAGACAAGTCATCACACAAATGCCATACCTATACTGTGGGTGGAGTAAACATAAAATTTTCAAATACTGTAAAATATCTCGGAATTACCTAAACATCTGATATATCGTGGGGATTACAAATACAAAACATATCATTAGCATCTAGGTTTTGTTAAACGTATAATAGGAAGGTTCTCGGATGAAATTATAAAAGAGAGATGCTATACTTCGCTCTGGTTAGGCCACACCTCGAACACGCTGCAGGCATTTGTGACCTCTTGGGGGGTTCATTCCGTATTTTATCGTCGGTTCCGCACCGAACGGTATAAAGCCTACTGAGGGCATGGATTCCGTGCCGACAGGGAGTCCCCGTCTGAGTTCCCTCACCGACGGAGCTTTCTCGGGCGATTCTGTAAGCAAGCGCTGTTCCAGTCGGTTTGGTAACTCCTCCCTCTCGAGATACCCCTCCCTCCCGAGTGTTGCCGAAGCTGAGGGTCACATGGTCCGTTTCAACCATTGGAGACGAGGGAGACGATAGAACAAACAAATGACTAAATGAAACCGCCTAGTGCTCTCGTGGGTATCAACCAAAACGACATCCAGTGACAAATATTATAATACACAGACTCAGTAATGTCGAAATATAGGTCATTCTCACGCACAGTAATGTCGAAAGGAGAAGGATAATAAAGTTCTGTGAATTGAGTGCGTGACAATGTATATTTGTGCAATAAAAAAAGTGTTCCATATTTCAAGTACATTGCAATAAGTAGCTTATTTATGAACATGAAGTTTCCCTAAGACAAGTTAGGTGCAACGAGAACTAATGTGTTATGATTGCATGTATGTAGAAATATGATTGGTCAAGATACCAATTTATTCATCACATTTATGTGCAAATTAACGCGCGTGATGGAAAGCAGACAGTTTATCGCGTTGTATATATTTGGTATTTCTGGCCGCAGAAGTGGCCTCTGTGTGGAGTACAAACCTTCGGACGATGGTTCGAATTAATAGTTGAATCTAATGGAACAGTATTATCATGAATATAGAATGGCCATGTAGTCCATATTTGTGGGGTGATTATGAAATGTTCGCATTTATATGCTTTATTCGTGTGTATAGCAATGGTTATGCTGCGCGCTCGTGCCATGAAACATTCATTTAGCGTCTTCGTGGAACGAAGTTGAATGTAAAAATGACTTGAATGAGTAGTATTAAAAACTATGATGAGAGAAAATGAAGTGGAGGTGCCGCTAAGTATGTCGTTGAACACTTCCTTGCTTTGCTGTTGTTGCATGTATGTCATTGTCAGTACACATATATGTTTATTAATGTCATGAGCCCTTAAGTTTCGCTGAAGCTTGCTTCCCTCCGTAACAACCTAACTCCTAGTTATTAGCATATTACGCCGAGCAGGAACGTTTCTAGTGGTTTAAGTGGAAAATTTGTCGTTCGAATGTGTTACACTATTGGCAGTATTTATGTATTAATCCGAATTAATTGAGGCACAGTTAGAGTAGTGAGGAGTTAATGCCTGCATGCCGGAGCTCACGGAGTTAGGTGGGAGACGAATAAAAAGTATATAAATTTAAATTATGTGCGGATTTCTACGGAATTTGTTCCAGGAGAGGATTGTAATAAGGATGCGAGAAGCTGTGCGAATGGTAGACATAATAAGAGTTGGACGCCGATAATACCAGTTTGGATAATGGATTGTTAGCGACATGAAGTGGATGTGACAATCTAAACAAAAGCGCCACGATCATGCTTTTCTATTGTCAAGATTGCAAACATAATGTATTTATTAGCAAGAAAATAAGTCAGGGTATTCAAAATTAAACTTTACCGATAATATCACGTCATACAAGTTGAAATGGTACGCAGTTTAAACCTGATTCCTTATATATAACTCAATCTTCCGCTGTGAAAATTTGAAGCATGCGCCAACGTTTTATAATCTTATTTATATTCATTTGATATTTTAAAAAAAACCACTGTTATTATCGGCTTTTTGTACTCCATTACAATTCATCGGTGAATTTCCAGAGTTAATATGAATATAGTCTTAGGTCAAAGGTGTTAGGTGCAGCCCTCGGAGGTAGGCGTGAGATTAAATACGAACGCATAAAAATTTTTAACGAGCGCATTTATGCTTTTATTCTAGGTAAGGTTAATAATAATATGAAATAAAATCGAATAAAATTGTATCACCGTTGGAAGTGCGAGCATCGAATAAAAATCCTCAATCGAGATGGACGAGCGAGACAAATACTAATCGAAAAGATGAGTAAGGGATCGAATAACTGAATATTTGGTCGAGGATCCAGTTTCCTTTCATACGCAGATTAAAGAGCTCTTTTTACTTCCTCATCCTCAAATGGGGATAGATTGAATCGAATGCTTTCAGGTTAAAATGCAGTCGCTCATAATAGGCGTCCTACCTATTTTTAGTATTTTTTTATGTTTGGACTTTTGTAATCCTTGGAATATATATCGTACCATGGAAACTGGACGGTTTTAATTAAAAATTAAGGACTTGCGTGCTGGCAACGGTGGTTAAATGCACAAACGCGTATTTTCAAAATCGTCATTTGATAGTATTGACGTATCAATGCCATTGTTCGCCATGGTCTTCAGAGATCTATTCTGAAGCCCAGGTGTTACCTTACCGTGGCTGGAAACACGAGACCTCTTCGTACTACGCCTTCGCCGGGACAGTACATGAGCATTATAACGTGCCTAGCAATTACAATGATTACATAAATGCTCTGAAATACACTACATTATATATTAAATTTCGATTAATGTGCACATACTTGGATCGTAAATATTTTGAAAAGATATTCGCAAACTATCAAAGCAATTGGTCTTAAATCTCCCCTCGGTTTTTTATGCCACTTTGACAAATATAAATATTTTGCCTTAACATTTCCCTAAATAAACCTACTTGATAGTGCCAAATAGTAAAATATTTTGATGAGCCAAGCGATCAATACAATGCTTACACATCGGAATCCCAGTTGTTTTCAGGTTTTTCTTTTAGGCCGTCACTTTCATTATCATCATTTCAACTTGTGCATTACATATTATATCTCCATTAATCCTGTGAATAAAAATTATATCGCTATTACAAGCCTCAAATAAACCTATTTCAGACATAAATCTAAATGCGTTGTCAATTTGTTACGGTGTCTCTCAAGCAAACCGACTGATTACCCTGGGTACCGACAGCTTTTACGTGCCGGTACGATCTCCCGACGGAAGCTCCTCGGCACACCGATCGGTTTCATACAGAACACCACGGTTGTCGGTGTGACGTGCCACACGACGAAAAGGCTCCCATGCCGATCGGTTCGGAGTTACAGAATGACCCCCCTGGTCAAGTAGATCTAACCCAAAAAAATAAATAAAATACAAAGGAAAGCAGCGCGCTTCGTTAAAAACTGCAATACGAGCGAACACACACTGTCTCACAACTTTAAGAGGGGTTAAGGTGGGAATCCCTAGAGACTCGGAGGCTGCACGCTAGGCTTAGGTTGCTTGATAAATTCAGAACTGACATTTTTCAGAGCGACATAGGGAATATTATTATGACTCCTCACTACATCTCTAGGTCTGAAAAATGCGATAAAATAAGAGAGATACATTACCATAAACAGATAAGCACAAGAACTCGTTCTTTCCGCGCACAATAAGCGACCACATTAAAAACTGAGCTCCACTAAATACACTCCCATAATACACGTCACCATTTCACCTTCAAAAACCAAATCCCGAACAGCTTTACACGGCTGGTAGATGTATGTAGATGAATACTACAAACGGTTGTCTCTCAGGATGTCACATTTCACACAAACTTGCTGTTCGGAAAGCATTTGACCTCAAACGTATTAATCTGAAATGTTCTATGAAATGATTTTAGCGTGATTATTGCCCATTTAAATTTTTTCACATTTCTGCCAAAATAGAGCGATTCAGGAATAAAGTTTTTTGGTCATATGACTACTTCTATTTATCGAAGAGCAAAAAATATATATTCAGCGATAGCCAAACCTTTCCTGTTGATTCTAAGGTAGCAGGAACAATTACTACACGTTCAGCTTTTTTTTGTTTTGGACCCATAACAATGATGTTATGAAGTGATATAATTTGTGTAAACCATTAATTATTTAGAAATACTTCCCTCCATGTGCGTTAAATGAACTATGATTCCTACGCTGCAATTACAGCGCTCATAAATCGCGCTTCTTTTCTTATACGCGAAAATCTTACGAAGATATACATTATTTTCAAGTAAAAATCCATTAAGGAATTTTGAGCTTAGAAATCAATGAATTTGGTCTAATTTTAAATAAAAACATCTCACCTATCCAATGACACCAAAAGTTCTACCCCTTACAACGTTACTATCCGAGGCATTTTCCAGTGAATACCAGCCAATTTACATGGGAAATGGTTCGTGCATGCACTCCAGAGAGACATTATCTACAAAATGAGGTATTTCTAACACTTAGTTGTCGTATAAAAACTGTGAAGTGTATATGTTTTCTCAACTACTTTTGAAAATTAATCATATTGTCACCGCTGTAAATTCTTCGGGATCACAAAACACCTTCCGTGTTCAAAGGAGTTTCAAACGCACCGCGCGAAAAAAAATGAGTCCAGTTAAAGACTAATTTAGATATTTCCATTTAATTACTAACAATTTCTGTCATATATTACTATTATGCCACCATTAATAATGCAATATTTAATTGTTGTGTCCTACAGCTGGTGAAATTAAAACGTATAATTCGAATATGGTTTCTATTATGATTAGAGAACTATCTCGGTCGGACTACCTTAACAAAATGCCTTTGGTCTCGGTCCGTCTAGTATTAGGTTCATCCACGATCGAAATTTAGGGAGTTTTCATTTAATGATCAAATTCTTTTTTCAAAGACGTATCCTGAATCCACGATATCCCGTTAACCATGCTGGTAACGCTAGAACTTTATAATTAAGCATCCGCAGGGATATTTTCGGCAGCCTTAGGGCATAGTTACCAATTCCATTGATAACATAAGTGCTCTGCACAACTCACTGCAAAATATATAAAATTTAAAATTGATTAGCGAATAACTGGAGAGTAAAAATATTTGGAAAAGAAGCACGAGAACGATCGAAATATTATAACCCCCTTCATTTTGTATTTAACTTTGACAATTAAAAATTCCATCCGAAATTTCAGTAAATGCCGATAATTACACCGTTATTGCATTCATTTCCTCAAATTATCATCAAGAGATGGTAAATGCTTATTTATACATGCATTCAACTCTAAGGATAAGGATGGGAGTCCCTAGAAACTCTGAAGCCACAGGCAAAAATAAGATTAATTTATGGCAGAGATAAATTTAATATAGTTTATAATTTACGTTATTTTCATGTTAACTTTTTGAAAGAAAAGATTCGGTACCTAATACTACGAAATTAGCCGCGATATTATTGGCTTCCTGGGCAATAATTCGTTTTCTATTTTTGGTATGAATTATTCCGGAATCCTACGTAATATGTGTTCGGAAGGCGCGAACAAAGACCTCGGGGTCACTTTACCGGGTGTCGCGACTGACTTTGGCGTTCAAAGACCAGTAATTAGTGTGCCTATAACTCCCCCCTCCCATCCCGCGTGTACCTATTGGACCGCTTTCCCGCAGGAGAGCGGAGAACAGCCCTCTCTGCCCCAGCGTGTGAGAACCAAGGTCTCAGTTAGCTTGGCCACGCCACTGTTTGCGTTGGGCGATGTTCTGATTTTTGGTCCCCAGCCTGCCTAAGAGTGCAAAGGCAGTGCAATGGCTGGGGGTGTAAAATGGGGCCCTTAGCCAGGCCAACGAGTGCGTCGGGGGCGGCTAAGGGGTTCTTTCGTGTACCAGCCGTAGTCTTCTCCACTCCCGGTCTCCAAGACCGGAAGCCATTCTCTCCGGGCCGGAACCTCGGGCCTTAGATCCCCAGGCGGGGAGGCCCCTTCGGAAAGTGGTTACGTAAGATCGGTTACCGTTGGTCGGGCCTCTCAAACGTTCCAAATCCCTGTCCCTATCACGTCGCTGATGAACCTGTGAAAGGACGTCACGAGGATGGTATTCCATTCAACACGGCCCACGGGCTGTCTTCGCTGGCTGGTACTCCTTCGGGGATCGTCCTTTCATCAAGGACACCGACTCGTCGCAATGGCAATCGGACTCTTGCAGAAGATCCTTTTCTCAAGCTCTCTCCTTTGTTATCCTTGGGTGGTCGACCTTCTTCTTTGTCTGGTGGTGATCACACGATGTTGTCCTGGCTGGAACGTGAAGATTGTAGCAATGATGCCAGTCTTTTATAGCGGATTTCGATTCCGCCCTTCGTCGTGATTGGCCGATGACTCTTTGTTGATGATTCGGCCAATCCGAAATCAGCACGGTATGAATCCAAATCGGCATTCGTGCATAAAAACCAATCCGGTAATTAAACTGAATCCATTCTTTTTCTTTTCCCCACAACAAAAGTTGATTTTTAAAACTTTCTTCATCGCGGAGGATAACGAATGAAAGATTATCAATGGAGACATACATTTGTGATTATCCTATCAGTTGTTGCCCAATACAAAGTTATTACCGTTGTAATATTATTTCAAATTTCTTTTAATAATCTAATACTCTCCTGGCTCACGTAAACATCAATTTTTTCATAATGGCAAATAAAGTGGATATCTTTTCTCATGTAATCGTTAGGGAAAAGAAGACATAACAGGGCCTTTTCAATGCTATCTAATATTTTTCATTTTTTGGACCCGGTACAATTAACAGTCATCCTACGTCTTTTTTCCCAGGACAATTTAATCATTTGAATTTAGCCTTTTCTCGTGAATAGCTGTAGCCTCTGTCGACGAAATCTAATGGATACGATGAGACCGACGAGATAACAAATATTCTATCATTTTATGTGATTAACGAAGCTATTATTATTCTCTTTTAAATATTGTGTTACTATCTCTACCATTCTCACCTATTGTAAAATCATAATTAATTCCTTAGAATTTATTAAAACTTTGTAATTTAAATCGAATATCACGAGAGTATTATGTTATTATATGGTCTGTTACCCTTGAAAGTTGCGCCACAAGGATGGATTAATAAGTGTGTATGTTGTTCGAATGTCATCGTTTTTCATTTATGACATCCCCCCAACGCACGAAATTGTGAAGAAAGTTAGTACGACTTGTAACATCCTTTTCATTTATTTTGCGCAGTTTCAAGAAACACTCTCTCTTTCATTATTTCAAGTAATTCACATTCACTGTTTTTCAGTAGTGATTTTTTTCCAGATTCAATAGTGCCCCACTTGACTCAAAAAAGGTTGCAATAGCTCAGAGCGCGGAAGATCTCCGAGTTGTCGCGACATTATTCGGAAACTCTCTCACTTGTTTCTACGGTTGATTGGAAACATTGTGGATGATCTCATTGTAATCGACCGTATTACTATTTTCAACAATAATTCCGAAAATCATCTTGATTATTACCGACGAGGACTACGCGCTGTCGCTCGACTCTTCCGTCGGTATTTTTTCGTGTCATACTGGAAGGATATAATTTTGGCATCGTGTCAGTAACGCAATTTCTCTCTCAAGTCATATTTTTACGTTGAGTAAAGACTGGCAATAATATTGGTCCAATAATATCATCACTTTTAAGTCTGGCCGATTTATATAAAGGGATAGCATACGGGAATTCTTCGTCGGCAGAAGTAACGATCATTTTCGAAAATATTTTTGTGAATAATAATACGACCGCTTGCAATGAGATCATTCACCTTGTTTCCCCTCAATCGCACAAACAAACAAGAGGTGCGTGCTTCTGAAGAATGACGCAATAACTCGGAGGCCTTCCAAAGTTAGACCTGCAAGAGTCTTACCTTAAGTCAAGTGGGGCAAAACCAAATTTCGAAATATCAATATTGAAGGGACGTTTCTGTTGAACGGCTCTGAACAATGGGAAAGAGAGCGTTTGTCTGTTGTCACTACGCGAAACCGATGAAAAGGATGTTCAAGTCTTACTGACGCGCTTCACAATGTTATGAAAATTTGGAGGTCGTGATGGCGTATATAAAAAACGCGATAACATTTGAACAACTTTCACCCTTATTAATACTTCCTTGCCGTGGAAATTCCAAAAGTAAAATACCTTCGTTTAAATTTTGAAGTTTTTATGTGTTTAGTACAACTTTTCCATGGCTGAGAAAGGCATAGATACACTTCATCTGCCTCGATAAATAAATGGGTGGATATTACGATACTTTACGTGACCTAGGAGATACCAACTAGTCATTTCCATAGGAAATTTCCATTTACTTAGGAAAACGAAGAAATAACACTGACGTGTTATTTCTTCGTTTTCCTAAGTTTTCTAACAGAAATGATACATTTCATCTGCCTCGATAAATAAATGGGTGGATATTACGATACTTTAATGACCTAGGAGGTATCGAGACTACTACAAGACACATGAAATAATATTATTCAAGTAATTACATCGTAACTGATAGAGTAACCACAAACGCATTTGTCGACATTGCTACGATCATCTCACAGACGCAATGGTTCGCGATGAAAGGAGTTTTAAAAATCAACTTTTGTTGTGGGGAAAAGAAAAAGAATGGATTCAGTTTAATTACCGGATTGGTTTTTATGCACGAATGCCGATTTGGATTCATACCGTGCTGATTTCGGATTGGCCGAATCATCAACAAAGAGTCATCGGCCAATCACGACGAAGGGCGGAATCGAAATCCGCTATAAAAGACTGGCATCATTGCTACAATCTTCACGTTCCAGCCAGGACAACATCGTGTGATCACCACCAGACAAAGAAGAAGGTCGACCACCCAAGGATAACAAAGGAGAGAGCTTGAGAAAAGGATCTTCTGCAAGAGTCCGATTGCCATTGCGACGAGTCGGTGTCCTTGATGAAAGGACGATCCCCGAAGGAGTACCAGCCAGCGAAGACAGCCCGTGGGCCGTGTTGAATGGAATACCATCCTCGTGACGTCCTTTCACAGGTTCATCAGCGACGTGATAGGGACAGGGATTTGGAACGTTTGAGAGGCCCGACCAACGGTAACCGATCTTACGTAACCACTTTCCGAAGGGGCCTCCCCGCCTGGGGATCTAAGGCCCGAGGTTCCGGCCCGGAGAGAATGGCTTCCGGTCTTGGAGACCGGGAGTGGAGAAGACTACGGCTGGTACACGAAAGAACCCCTTAGCCGCCCCCGACGCACTCGTTGGCCTGGCTAAGGGCCCCATTTTACACCCCCAGCCATTGCACTGCCTTTGCACTCTTAGGCAGGCTGGGGACCAAAAATCAGAACATCGCCCAACGCAAACAGTGGCGTGGCCAAGCTAACTGAGACCTTGGTTCTCACACGCTGGGGCAGAGAGGGCTGTTCTCCGCTCTCCTGCGGGAAAGCGGTCCAATAGGTACACGCGGGATGGGAGGGGGGAGTTATAGGCACACTAATTACTGGCCTTTGAACGCCAAAGTCAGTCGCGACACCCGGTAAAGTGACCCCGAGGTCTTTGTTCGCGCCTTCCGAACACATATTACGTAGGATTCCGGAATAATTCATACCAAAAATAGAAAACGAATTATTGCCCAGGAAGCCAATAATATCGCGGCTAATTTCGTAGTATTAGGTACCGAATCTTTTCTTTCAAAAAGTTAACATGAAAATAACGTAAATTATAAACTATATTAAATTTATCTCTGCCATAAATTAATCTTATTTTTGCCTGTGGCTTCAGAGTTTCTAGGGACTCCCATCCTTATCCTTAGAGTTGAATGCATGTATAAATAAGCATTTACCATCTCTTGATGATAATTTGAGGAAATGAATGCAATAACGGTGTAATTATCGGCATTTACTGAAATTTCGGATGGAATTTTTAATTGTCAAAGTTAAATACAAAATGAAGGGGGTTATAATATTTCGATCGTTCTCGTGCTTCTTTTCCAAATATTTTTACTCTCCAGTTATTCGCTAATCAATTTTAAATTTTATATATTTTGCAGTGAGTTGTGCAGAGCACTTATGTTATCAATGGAATTGGTAACTATGCCCTAAGGCTGCCGAAAATATCCCTGCGGATGCTTAATTATAAAGTTCTAGCGTTACCAGCATGGTTAACGGGATATCGTGGATTCAGGATACGTCTTTGAAAAAAGAATTTGATCATTAAATGAAAACTCCCTAAATTTCGATCGTGGATGAACCTAATACTAGACGGACCGAGACCAAAGGCATTTTGTTAAGGTAGTCCGACCGAGATAGTTCTCTAATCATAATAGAAACCATATTCGAATTATACGTTTTAATTTCACCAGCTGTAGGACACAACAATTAAATATTGCATTATTAATGGTGGCATAATAGTAATATATGACAGAAATTGTTAGTAATTAAATGGAAATATCTAAATTAGTCTTTAACTGGACTCATTTTTTTTCGCGCGGTGCGTTTGAAACTCCTTTGAACACGGAAGGTGTTTTGTGATCCCGAAGAATTTACAGCGGTGACAATATGATTAATTTTCAAAAGTAGTTGAGAAAACATATACACTTCACAGTTTTTATACGACAACTAAGTGTTAGAAATACCTCATTTTGTAGATAATGTCTCTCTGGAGTGCATGCACGAACCATTTCCCATGTAAATTGGCTGGTATTCACTGGAAAATGCCTCGGATAGTAACGTTGTAAGGGGTAGAACTTTTGGTGTCATTGGATAGGTGAGATGTTTTTATTTAAAATTAGACCAAATTCATTGATTTCTAAGCTCAAAATTCCTTAATGGATTTTTACTTGAAAATAATGTATATCTTCGTAAGATTTTCGCGTATAAGAAAAGAAGCGCGATTTATGAGCGCTGTAATTGCAGCGTAGGAATCATAGTTCATTTAACGCACATGGAGGGAAGTATTTCTAAATAATTAATGGTTTACACAAATTATATCACTTCATAACATCATTGTTATGGGTCCAAAACAAAAAAAAGCTGAACGTGTAGTAATTGTTCCTGCTACCTTAGAATCAACAGGAAAGGTTTGGCTATCGCTGAATATATATTTTTTGCTCTTCGATAAATAGAAGTAGTCATATGACCAAAAAACTTTATTCCTGAATCGCTCTATTTTGGCAGAAATGTGAAAAAATTTAAATGGGCAATAATCACGCTAAAATCATTTCATAGAACATTTCAGATTAATACGTTTGAGGTCAAATGCTTTCCGAACAGCAAGTTTGTGTGAAATGTGACATCCTGAGAGACAACCGTTTGTAGTATTCATCTACATACATCTACCAGCCGTGTAAAGCTGTTCGGGATTTGGTTTTTGAAGGTGAAATGGTGACGTGTATTATGGGAGTGTATTTAGTGGAGCTCAGTTTTTAATGTGGTCGCTTATTGTGCGCGGAAAGAACGAGTTCTTGTGCTTATCTGTTTATGGTAATGTATCTCTCTTATTTTATCGCATTTTTCAGACCTAGAGATGTAGTGAGGAGTCATAATAATATTCCCTATGTCGCTCTGAAAAATGTCAGTTCTGAATTTATCAAGCAACCTAAGCCTAGCGTGCAGCCTCCGAGTCTCTAGGGATTCCCACCTTAACCCCTCTTAAAGTTGTGAGACAGTGTGTGTTCGCTCGTATTGCAGTTTTTAACGAAGCGCGCTGCTTTCCTTTGTATTTTATTTATTTTTTTGGGTTAGATCTACTTGACCAGGGGGGTCATTCTGTAACTCCGAACCGATCGGCATGGGAGCCTTTTCGTCGTGTGGCACGTCACACCGACAACCGTGGTGTTCTGTATGAAACCGATCGGTGTGCCGAGGAGCTTCCGTCGGGAGATCGTACCGGCACGTAAAAGCTGTCGGTACCCAGGGTAATCAGTCGGTTTGCTTGAGAGACACCGTAACAAATTGACAACGCATTTAGATTTATGTCTGAAATAGGTTTATTTGAGGCTTGTAATAGCGATATAATTTTTATTCACAGGATTAATGGAGATATAATATGTAATGCACAAGTTGAAATGATGATAATGAAAGTGACGGCCTAAAAGAAAAACCTGAAAACAACTGGGATTCCGATGTGTAAGCATTGTATTGATCGCTTGGCTCATCAAAATATTTTACTATTTGGCACTATCAAGTAGGTTTATTTAGGGAAATGTTAAGGCAAAATATTTATATTTGTCAAAGTGGCATAAAAAACCGAGGGGAGATTTAAGACCAATTGCTTTGATAGTTTGCGAATATCTTTTCAAAATATTTACGATCCAAGTATGTGCACATTAATCGAAATTTAATATATAATGTAGTGTATTTCAGAGCATTTATGTAATCATTGTAATTGCTAGGCACGTTATAATGCTCATGTACTGTCCCGGCGAAGGCGTAGTACGAAGAGGTCTCGTGTTTCCAGCCACGGTAAGGTAACACCTGGGCTTCAGAATAGATCTCTGAAGACCATGGCGAACAATGGCATTGATACGTCAATACTATCAAATGACGATTTTGAAAATACGCGTTTGTGCATTTAACCACCGTTGCCAGCACGCAAGTCCTTAATTTTTAATTAAAACCGTCCAGTTTCCATGGTACGATATATATTCCAAGGATTACAAAAGTCCAAACATAAAAAAATACTAAAAATAGGTAGGACGCCTATTATGAGCGACTGCATTTTAACCTGAAAGCATTCGATTCAATCTATCCCCATTTGAGGATGAGGAAGTAAAAAGAGCTCTTTAATCTGCGTATGAAAGGAAACTGGATCCTCGACCAAATATTCAGTTATTCGATCCCTTACTCATCTTTTCGATTAGTATTTGTCTCGCTCGTCCATCTCGATTGAGGATTTTTATTCGATGCTCGCACTTCCAACGGTGATACAATTTTATTCGATTTTATTTCATATTATTATTAACCTTACCTAGAATAAAAGCATAAATGCGCTCGTTAAAAATTTTTATGCGTTCGTATTTAATCTCACGCCTACCTCCGAGGGCTGCACCTAACACCTTTGACCTAAGACTATATTCATATTAACTCTGGAAATTCACCGATGAATTGTAATGGAGTACAAAAAGCCGATAATAACAGTGGTTTTTTTTTAAATATCAAATGAATATAAATAAGATTATAAAACGTTGGCGCATGCTTCAAATTTTCACAGCGGAAGATTGAGTTATATATAAGGAATCAGGTTTAAACTGCGTACCATTTCAACTTGTATGACGTGATATTATCGGTAAAGTTTAATTTTGAATACCCTGACTTATTTTCTTGCTAATAAATACATTATGTTTGCAATCTTGACAATAGAAAAGCATGATCGTGGCGCTTTTGTTTAGATTGTCACATCCACTTCATGTCGCTAACAATCCATTATCCAAACTGGTATTATCGGCGTCCAACTCTTATTATGTCTACCATTCGCACAGCTTCTCGCATCCTTATTACAATCCTCTCCTGGAACAAATTCCGTAGAAATCCGCACATAATTTAAATTTATATACTTTTTATTCGTCTCCCACCTAACTCCGTGAGCTCCGGCATGCAGGCATTAACTCCTCACTACTCTAACTGTGCCTCAATTAATTCGGATTAATACATAAATACTGCCAATAGTGTAACACATTCGAACGACAAATTTTCCACTTAAACCACTAGAAACGTTCCTGCTCGGCGTAATATGCTAATAACTAGGAGTTAGGTTGTTACGGAGGGAAGCAAGCTTCAGCGAAACTTAAGGGCTCATGACATTAATAAACATATATGTGTACTGACAATGACATACATGCAACAACAGCAAAGCAAGGAAGTGTTCAACGACATACTTAGCGGCACCTCCACTTCATTTTCTCTCATCATAGTTTTTAATACTACTCATTCAAGTCATTTTTACATTCAACTTCGTTCCACGAAGACGCTAAATGAATGTTTCATGGCACGAGCGCGCAGCATAACCATTGCTATACACACGAATAAAGCATATAAATGCGAACATTTCATAATCACCCCACAAATATGGACTACATGGCCATTCTATATTCATGATAATACTGTTCCATTAGATTCAACTATTAATTCGAACCATCGTCCGAAGGTTTGTACTCCACACAGAGGCCACTTCTGCGGCCAGAAATACCAAATATATACAACGCGATAAACTGTCTGCTTTCCATCACGCGCGTTAATTTGCACATAAATGTGATGAATAAATTGGTATCTTGACCAATCATATTTCTACATACATGCAATCATAACACATTAGTTCTCGTTGCACCTAACTTGTCTTAGGGAAACTTCATGTTCATAAATAAGCTACTTATTGCAATGTACTTGAAATATGGAACACTTTTTTTATTGCACAAATATACATTGTCACGCACTCAATTCACAGAACTTTATTATCCTTCTCCTTTCGACATTACTGTGCGTGAGAATGACCTATATTTCGACATTACTGAGTCTGTGTATTATAATATTTGTCACTGGATGTCGTTATGGTTTATATTTAAATACCTAGAATTAAATAATAATATTTGGGGTTTCCAAGTGAATTTTACTGAGTATTTTAAAGCCTGTAAGAGAAAACGGATCTATGTGCCTAAATATAGCAAACCGTTTATTTTAATATGGAGAAAAGTCTACCCTATAAATACAAATTAATTGATAATATGTCTGGAATTTCTAATGAACATTGGGCTTTTCTAAATGATTTCCCATCTTTAAATCAATTCCTGGGAGAAAAAAAAATTTATATGCTAACGTCTTAAAAATGATTATTACTTGTTTGGGAAAAGATTTTCTAGAGATGCAAAGTTTGATTTTAGTACCTGGAATTAAATAATAATATTTGGCGTTTCGAAGTGATTTTCCCTGAGTATTTCAAAGGCTTTGAGAGATAACAAAAATATGCTCTTACGTATGTAAAACCTTTATTTTAATCTGGAGAAGAGTCTACCCTGCAAATTCAAATAGTTTGATTTTGAATTTCAAGTTAACAATGGGGTTTTCTAAATGATTTCCCATCTTCAATTCAATTCCTGTGATAAAAAAAAATATATGCGCCCAGGTCTGAAATATGATTATTTTTTTGGGAAAAGGCATTCTAGACATGCACAAATTGATTTAATACCTGGAATTAAATAATAATATATGGCGTTTCGTAGTGTTAGAAACTGTTTCCTACGTTAGAAAACGTTTATTTTAATCTGTAGAAAAGTCTACCCTGTAAATACAAATTGATTGATTATATATCCGGAATTTCAAGGTAACATTGGGCTTTTCTGAATGATTTCCCATCTTTTATTCAATTCCTGTGAAAAAAACGAATATATGCACCCACGTCTGATAAATGATTATTATTTGTTTGGAAAAAGATATTTAAGACATGCAAAAGTTGATATTAGGACCTGGAATTAAAATAATAATTTTGGCGTTTGGAAATGATTATCCCTGAGTATTTCAAAGGATGTGAGAGAAAATGAAAATATGCTTTTACGTTAGCTATACGTTTATTGTAATCTGGAAAAAGTTTCTGGAAATGCAAATTGATTGACTTTTTATCTGGAATTTCAAAGGAACATTGGGCATTTCTAAATAATTTCCCACCTTAAATTATATTTCTGTGACAAAAAAAGAAATATATACACTTACAACTGAATATAGATTATTATTTTTTTGGGAAAAGACTTAGTACACTGATTGAATTGAAAAATTGATTTTAGCACCAGGAATGAAATAATAATATTTGGCGTTTCCAAGTGATTTTAACTAACTGTTTCAAAGCCTGTGAGAGAAAACAACAATAACCTTTACGTTAGCAAAAGGTTTGTTTTATTCTGGAGAAAAGTCACTCTGTAAATGCAAATTGATTGATTATATATCTGGAGTTTCGAATGAACATTGGGCTTTTCTAAATGATTTTCCATCTTTAAATACCATTCCAGTTTTAAAAAACGTATATATACGCTAACGTCGGAAGAGTGTATAATATATGTTTGGGAAAAGAAATTCTAGCCAGGCAAAATTTGCTTTTAGTTCCTGGAGTTAAATCATAATATTTAGCGTTTCGAAGTGATTTACCCTAAATATTTCAAAGGCTATGAGAGATAACGAAAATATGCTCTTACGTTAGTAAAACCTTTATTTTAATCTGGAGAAGAGTCTACCCTCTAAATACAAATTGATTGATCTGGAATTTCAAATTAACAATGGGCTTTTCTAAATGATTTCCCATCTTTAATTCAATTACTGAAAGAGAAAAAGAATATATGCGCCCACGTCTGAAAAATGAATATTATTTGTTTGGGAAAATATATTCTAGACATAAAAATTTGATTTTCATACCTGGATTTAAATAATAATATTTGGCGTTTCGAAGTGATTTTCCAAGAGTATTTTAAAGCCTGTGAGAGAACAGGAAAATATGTGCCTACGTTGGCAACACTTTTATTTTAATCCTGAGTAATGTCATTCCTGTAAATGCAAATTAATGCATAAATATCTGGAATTTCAAATGAACATTGGGCTCTTCTAAATAGTTTCACATGTTCAATTCAATTCCTGTTAGAAAAAAAAATATTTGCGCCCACGTCTGAAATATGATTATTATTTTTTTGGGAAAAGGCATTCTAGACATGCAAAAATTGATTTTAGTACCTGGATTTAAATAATAATATTTGGCGTTTCAAAGTGATTTTCCAAGAGTATTTCAAAGCCTGTGGGAGAGAACGAAAATATGCGCCTACGATAGGAAAATGTTTAATCTGGATAAAAGTCTACCCTGTAAATACAAATTGATTGATTATAAATCCGGAATTTCAAAGGAACATTGTGCTTTTCTGAATGATTTCCCATCTTAATTCAATCCCTGTGAAAAAAACGAATATATGCACCCACGTCTGATAAATGATTATTATTTGTTTGGGATAAGACATTCTAGACATGTACATATTGATTTTAACACCTGGAATTAAAAAATAATATTTGGCGTTTCAAAGTGATTTTCCAAGAGTATTTCAAAGCCCACGTCTGATAAATGATTATTATTTGTTTGGAAAAAGATATTTAAGACATGCAAAAGTTGATATTAGGACCTGGAATTAAAATAATAATTTTGGCGTTTGGAAATGATTATCCCTGAGTATTTCAAAGGATGTGAGAGAAAATGAAAATATGCTTTTACGTTAGCTATACGTTTATTTTAATCTGGAAAAAGTTTCTGGAAATGCAAATTGATTGACTTTTTATCTGGAATTTCAAAGGAACATTGGGCATTTCTAAATAATTTCCCACCTTAAATTATATTTCTGTGACAAAAAAAGAAATATATACACTTACAACGGAATATAGATTATTATTTTTTTGGGAAAAGACTAGGTACACTGATTGAATTGAAAAATTGATTTTAGCACCAGGAATGAAATAATAATATTTGGCGTTTCCAAGTGATTTTAACGTGATTTTAAGTGATTTTAACTAACTGTTTCAAAGCCTGTGAGAGAAAACAACAATAACCTTTACGTTAGCAAAAGGTTTGTTTTATTCTGGAGAAAAGTCACTCTGTAAATGCAAATTGATTGATTATATATCTGGAGTTTCGAATGAACATTGGGCTTTTCTAAATGATTTTCCATCTTTAAATACCATTCCAGTTTTAAAAAACGTATATATACGCTAACGTCGGAAGAGTGTATAATATATGTTTGGGAAAAGAAATTCTAGCCAGGCAAAATTTGCTTTTAGTTCCTGGAGTTAAATCATAATATTTAGCGTTTCGAAGTGATTTACCCTAAGTATTTCAAAGGCTATGAGAGATAACGAAAATATGCTCTTACGTTAGTAAAACCTTTATTTTAATCTGGAGAAAAGTCTACCCTGTAAATGCAAATTGGATGACTATACATGTGGAATTTCAAATGAATTTTGGGCTTTTCTAAATAATTTCCTACCTTAGTTCAATTCCAGTGAAAAAACAAATATATATGCTAACGTCTGAAAAATAATGATTTTTTATTTTGGGAAAAAACATTCTATACATGCAAAAGTCGATTTTAGTACCAGGAGTTAAATAATTTAGTGCTTCGAACTGATTATCCTTGAATATTTCAAAGCCTGTGAGAGAAAACAAAAATATGCGCCTACGTTAGGAAAATGTTTATTTTAATCTAAAGAAAAGCTAGAATAACTTTCATTTTACTCTGAGAAAAATCATTCCTGTAACTGCAAGTTGATTGTCTATATGTCTGGAATTTCAAATGAACATTGGGCTCTTCTAAATAATTTCCCATCTTCAATTCAATTCCTGTGAAAAAAACCAATGTATATGCTAGCGTCAGAAGAATTATAATTATTTCTTTGGGAAAAGACATTCTAGATATGTAAAAATTGATTTTGTTACCTGTCATTAAATAATAAATTTTGGCGTTTTGAAGTGATTTTCCCTCAGTTTTTCAAAGCCTGTGATAGAAAACGAAAATAATTGCCTACGTTAGCAAAACGTTTATTTTAATCTGTAGAAAAGTCATTCCTGTAAATGCAAATTGATTGACGATATGTCTGGAATTTGAAATGAACATTGGGCGTATCTAAACAATTTCCCATCCCTAATTCAATTCCTGTGTGATAAAACGAATAAATGCGCCCAAGTCTGAAAAATAATTATTATTTGGTTGGGAAAAGACATTTTAGACATGTAAAAATTAATTTTAGCAACTGGAGATAAATAATAACATTTGGCGATTCGAAGTTATTTTCCCTGAGTATTTCAAAGCCTTTGAGAGAAAACGAAATTATGCGTTTTCGTTTGCAAAAAGGTTTATTTTAATCTTGAGAAAAGTCTACCCTGTTAATACAAATTGATTGATTATTTATATGGAATTTCAAAAGAACATTGGACTTTTTAAAATGATTTCCCATCTTTAATTCAATTCCTGTGAAAAAAAACGAATATATGCGCCCACGTCTGATAAATGTTTGTTATTTTTTCTGGAAAAGGCATTGTAGACATGCAAAAATTGATTTTAACACCTGGATTTCAATCATATAATTTGGCGTTTCGAAGTGATTTCCCTATTATTTCAAAGCCTGTAAGAGAAAACGGATCTCTGCGCCTGAATATTTCAAAACGTTTATTTTAATCTGGATTAAAATCTACCCTGTAAATACAAATTGATTGATAATATGGTTGGATATTCTAATGAACATTGGGCTTTTATAAATGATTTCCCATCTTTAATTCATTTCCTGAGAAAAAAATATTGATATGCTAACGTCTGAAAAATGATTATTATTTTTTTGGGAAAAGACTTTCTAGAGATGCCAAGTTTGATTTTAGTACCTGGAATTAAATAATACTATTTGGCGTTTCGAAGTGATTTTCCAAGAGTATTTCCAAGCTTGTGAGAAAAAACGAAAATATGCCTCAACGTTAGCAAAACGTTTATTTTAATCTTGATAAAAGTCATTGCTAAAAATGCAATTTGATTGACTGTATATTTGGAATTTTATAACTTTAATAAACCCAATGATTTCCCAACTTAAATTCAATTCCTGTGAAAAGAAAAAAAAAATATATATATGCTAACGTCTAAAAACGATTATTATTTGGTTGGAAAATGACTTTCTAGACGTGCAATGTTAGATTTTAGCACCTGGAATTAAATAATAATATTTGCGTTTCGAAGAGATTCTCCAAGAGAATTTCAAAGCCTGTGAGAGAAAGTGAAATTATGCCTTTGTATTAGCAAAACGTTTGTTTAAATCTGGACAAAAGTAATTCCTGTAAATGCAATTTGATTTCCCTTATATCTGGAATTTCATATGAACTGACGGCTTTTCTAAATAATATCCCATCTTCAATTCAATTCCTGTGAGAAAAACCGAATATAAAAGCTGACTTCTGAACAATTATTATTATTTTTTTGGGAAAAGACATTCTATGCATGCAAAAGTAGATTTTAGTACCTGGAATGAAATAATAAAATTTGGCGTTTCGAATTGATTTTCCCAGAGTATTTCAAAGCCTGTGAAAGGAAACGAAAATATGTCTATACGTCAGCAAAACGTTGCTTATAATGTGGAGAAAAGTCATTCATGTAAATGCAATTTGTTTTACTATATATCTAGAAGTTCAAATGAACTATGGCCTTTTCTAAATAATTTCCCATCTTTAATTCAATTCCTGTGAGAAATAAGGAAATATGTATGCTAACGTGAAATATGATTGTTATTTGTTTGGGAAAAGACATACTCTACATGAAAAAGTTGATTTTAGTACCAGGAATTAAAAAATAATATTTGGCGTTTCGAACTGATTTTCCCTGAGTATTTCAAAGCCTGTGAAAGAAAACTAAAATATTCGCCTACGTTAGAAAAACGTTTATTTTAATCTGGAGAAAAGTCATTCCTGTAAATGCAAATTGATTGACTATATGTCTGGAATTTCAAATAAACATTGGTCTTTTTTAATAATTTCCCATCCCTAATTCAATTCCTGTGAGATAAAAGGATTATATGCGCCCACGTCTGAAAATTGATTATTATTTGGTTGGGAAAGGACATTATAGACATGTAAAAATTAATTTTGAATACTGGAGTTAAATAATAACATTTGGCGTTTCGAAGATATTTTCCCTGAGTATTTTAAAGCCTGTGAGAGAAAACGAAATTATGCCTTTACGTTAGCAAAAAGGTTTATTTTAATCTGGAGAAAAGTCATTTATCCTAAAGCAAATTGATTGACTATATGTCTAAAATTTCAAATGAACATAGGGGTCTTCTAATTGATTTCCCATCTTAAAATTAATTCCTGTGGGAAAAAACTAATATATTCGCCCACGTCTGATAAATGATTATTACTTGTTTGGGAAATGACATTCTAGACATGCAAAATTTGATTTAAACACCTAAAATTAAATAATAATATTTGGCGTTCCGAAGTGATTTTCCAAGAGTATGTCAAAGCCTGTGAGTGAAAACGAAAATATGCGCTTACGTTAGCAAAAAGGTTTATTTTAAACTGGAGAAAAGTTATTTACCTATATGCAAATTGATTGACTATATGTTTGGAATTGCAAATGAACATTGGGCTTTTCTCAATAATTTCACATCCCTATTTCAATTTTTGTGAGATAAAAGGAATATATTCGTCCACGTCGGAAAAATTATTATTATTTGTTTAGGAAAAGACATACTAAAACATGCAAAAGTTGATTTAAGTAGCAGGAATTAAATAATAATATATGGCGTTCCAACTGATTTGCCCTGAGTTTTTCAATGCCTGTGAGAGAAAACGAAAATATGCGTCTACGTTAGGAAAATGTTTATTTTAATCTCAAGAAAAGTCTACCCTCAAAATACAAATTGATTTATTATATATCGGAAATTTCAAATGAACATTTGGCTTTTCTAAATGATTTCCCATCTTTTAGTCAATTCCTGTGAGAAAAAACGAATATATGCGCCCAGGTCTGAGAAATGATTATTATACGTTTGGGAAAAGACATTCTAGACATGAAAATATTGACTTTAGGAACTGGAGTTAAATAATAATATTTGGAGTTTCGAAGTGATTTTATCTGAGCTTTTCAAAGCCTGTGAGAGGAAACGAAAATATGCGCATACGTTTGCAAAACGTTTATATTAATCTAGAGAAAAAACTACCCAGTAAATATAAATTGATTGATAATATGTCTGGAATTTCTAATGAGCATCGGGCTATTCTAAATGATTTCCCATCTTTTAATTCAATTCCTGGAAGAAAAAAAATATACATGCTAACGTCTTAAAAATGATTATTATTTGTTTGGGAAAAGATTTTCTAGAGATGCAAAGTTTGATTTTAGTACCTGGAATTAAATAATAATATTTGGCGTTTCGAAGTGATTTTCCCTGAGTATTTCAAAGGCTTTGAGAGATAACGAAAATATGCTCTTACGTAAGTAAAACCTTTATTTTAATCTGGAGAAGAGTCTACCCTGCAAATTCAAATAGTTTGATTTTGAATTTCAAGTTAACAATGGGGTTTTCCAAATGATTTCCCATCTTCAATTCAATTCCTGTGATAAAAAAAAATATATGCGCCCAGGTCTGAAATATGATTATTTTTTTGGGAAAAGGCATTCTAGACATGCACAAATTGATTTAATACCTGGAATTAAATAATAATATATGGCGTTTCGTAGTGTTAGAAACTGTTTCCTACGTTAGAAAACGTTTATTTTAATCTGTAGAAAAGTCTACCCTGTAAATACAAATTGATTGATTATATATCCGGAATTTCAAAGTAACATTGGGCTTTTCTGAATGATTTCCCATCTTTTATTCAATTCCTGTGAAAAAAACGAATATATGCACCCACGTCTGATGATTATTATTTGTTTGGAAAAAGATATTTAAGACATGCAAAATTTGATATTAGGACCTGGAATTAAAATAATAATTTTGGCGTTTGGAAATGATTATCCCTGAGTATTTCAAAGGATGTGAGAGAAAATGAAAATATGCTTTTACGTTAGCTATACGTTTATTGTAATCTGGAAAAAGTTTCTGGAAATGCAAATTGATTGACTTTTTATCTGGAATTTCAAAGGAACATTGGGCATTTCTAAATAATTTCCCACCTTAAATTATATTTCTGTGACAAAAAAAGAAATATATACACTTACAACTGAATATAGATTATTATTTTTTTGGGAAAAGACTTAGTACACTGATTGAATTGAAAAATTGATTTTAGCACCAGGAATGAAATAATAATATTTGGCGTTTCCAAGTGATTTTAACTAACTGTTTCAAAGCCTGTGAGAGAAAACAACAATAACCTTTACGTTAGCAAAAGGTTTGTTTTATTCTGGAGAAAAGTCACTCTGTAAATGCAAATTGATTGATTATATATCTGGAGTTTCGAATGAACATTGGGCTTTTCTAAATGATTTTCCATCTTTAAATACCATTCCAGTTTTAAAAAACGTATATATACGCTAACGTCGGAAGAGTGTATAATATATGTTTGGGAAAAGAAATTCTAGCCAGGCAAAATTTGCTTTTAGTTCCTGGAGTTAAATCATAATATTTAGCGTTTCGAAGTGATTTACCCTAAATATTTCAAAGGCTATGAGAGATAACGAAAATATGCTCTTACGTTAGTAAAACCTTTATTTTAATCTGGAGAAGAGTCTACCCTCTAAATACAAATTGATTGATCTGGAATTTCAAATTAACAATGGGCTTTGCTAAATGATTTCCCATCTTTAATTCAATTACTGAAAGAGAAAAAGAATATATGCGCCCACGTCTGAAAAATGAATATTATTTGTTTGGGAAAATATATTCTAGACATAAAAATTTGATTTTCATACCTGGATTTAAATAATAATATTTGGCGTTTCGAAGTGATTTTCCAAGAGTATTTTAAAGCCTGTGAGAGAACAGGAAAATATGTGCCTACGTTGGCAACACTTTTATTTTAATCCTGAGTAATGTCATTCCTGTAAATGCAAATTAATGCATAAATATCTGGAATTTCAAATGAACATTGGGCTCTTCTAAATAGTTTCACATGTTCAATTCAATTCCTGTTAGAAAAAAAAATATTTGCGCCCACGTCTGAAATATGATTATTATTTTTTTGGGAAAAGGCATTCTAGACATGCAAAAATTGATTTTAGTACCTGGATTTAAATAATAATATTTGGCGTTTCAAAGTGATTTTCCAAGAGTATTTCAAAGCCTGTGGGAGAGAACGAAAATATGCGCCTACGATAGGAAAATGTTTATTTTAATCTGGATAAAAGTCTACCCTGTAAATACAAATTGATTGATTATAAATCCGGAATTTCAAAGGAACATTGTGCTTTTCTGAATGATTTCCCATCTTAATTCAATCCCTGTGAAAAAAACGAATATATGCACCCACGTCTGATAAATGATTATTATTTGTTTGGGATAAGACATTCTAGACATGTACATATTGATTTTAACACCTGGAATTAAAAAATAATATTTGGCGTTTCGAAGTAATTTTCCAAGAGTATTTCAAAGCCTGTGAGTGAAAACGAAAATATGCGCTTACGTTAGCCCAACGTTTATTTTAATCTGGAGAAAAGTCTACCCTGTAAATGCAAATTGGATGACTAAACATGTGGAATTTCAAATGAATTTTGGGCTTTTCTAAATAATTTCCTACCTTAGTTCAATTCCAGTGAAAAAACAAATATATATGCTAACGTCTGAAAAATAATGATTTTTTATTTTGGGAAAAAACATTCTATACATGCAAAAGTCGATTTTAGTACCAGGAGTTAAATAATTTAGTGCTTCGAACTGATTATCCTTGAATATTTCAAAGCCTGTGAGAGAAAACAAAAATATGCGCCTACGTTAGGAAAATGTTTATTTTAATCTAAAGAAAAGTTAGAATAACTTTCATTTTACTCTGAGAAAAATCATTCCTGTAACTGCAAGTTGATTGTCTATATGTCTGGAATTTCAAATGAACATTGGGCTCTTCTAAATAATTTCCCATCTTCAATTCAATTCCTGTGAAAAAAACCAATGTATATGCTAGCGTCAGAAGAATTATAATTATTTCTTTGGGAAAAGACATTCTAGATATGTAAAAATTGATTTTGTTACCTGTCATTAAATAATAAATTTTGGCGTTTTGAAGTGATTTTCCCTCAGTTTTTCAAAGCCTGTGATAGAAAACGAAAATAATTGCCTACGTTAGCAAAACGTTTATTTTAATCTGTAGAAAAGTCATTCCTGTAAATGCAAATTGATTGACGATATGTCTGGAATTTGAAATGAACATTGGGCGTATCTAAACAATTTCCCATCCCTAATTCAATTCCTGTGTGATAAAACGAATAAATGCGCCCAAGTCTGAAAAATAATTATTATTTGGTTGGGAAAAGACATTTTAGACATGTAAAAATTAATTTTAGCAACTGGAGATAAATAATAACATTTGGCGATTCGAAGTTATTTTCCCTGAGTATTTCAAAGCCTTTGAGAGAAAACGAAATTATGCGTTTTCGTTTGCAAAAAGGTTTATTTTAATCTTGAGAAAAGTCTACCCTGTTAATACAAATTGATTGATTATTTATATGGAATTTCAAAAGAACATTGGACTTTTTAAAATGATTTCCCATCTTTAATTCAATTCCTGTGAAAAAAAACGAATATATGCGCCCACGTCTGATAAATGTTTGTTATTTTTTCTGGAAAAGGCATTGTAGACATGCAAAAATTGATTTTAACACCTGGATTTCAATCATATAATTTGGCGTTTCGAAGTGATTTCCCTATTATTTCAAAGCCTGTAAGAGAAAACGGATCTCTGCGCCTGAATATTTCAAAACGTTTATTTTAATCTGGATTAAAATCTACCCTGTAAATACAAATTGATTGATAATATGGTTGGATATTCTAATGAACATTGGGCTTTTATAAATGATTTCCCATCTTTAATTCATTTCCTGAGAAAAAAATATTGATATGCTAACGTCTGAAAAATGATTATTATTTTTTTGGGAAAAGACTTTCTAGAGATGCCAAGTTTGATTTTAGTACCTGGAATTAAATAATACTATTTGGCGTTTCGAAGTGATTTTCCAAGAGTATTTCCAAGCTTGTGAGAAAAAACGAAAATATGCCTCAACGTTAGCAAAACGTTTATTTTAATCTTGATAAAAGTCATTGCTAAAAATGCAATTTGATTGACTGTATATTTGGAATTTTATAACTTTAATAAACCCAATGATTTCCCAACTTAAATTCAATTCCTGTGAAAAGAAAAAAAAAATATATATATGCTAACGTCTAAAAACGATTATTATTTGGTTGGAAAATGACTTTCTAGACGTGCAATGTTAGATTTTAGCACCTGGAATTAAATAATAATATTTGCGTTTCGAAGAGATTCTCCAAGAGAATTTCAAAGCCTGTGAGAGAAAGTGAAATTATGCCTTTGTATTAGCAAAACGTTTGTTTAAATCTGGACAAAAGTAATTCCTGTAAATGCAATTTGATTTCCCTTATATCTGGAATTTCATATGAACTGACGGCTTTTCTAAATAATATCCCATCTTCAATTCAATTCCTGTGAGAAAAACCGAATATAAAAGCTGACTTCTGAACAATTATTATTATTTTTTTGGGAAAAGACATTCTATGCATGCAAAAGTAGATTTTAGTACCTGGAATGAAATAATAAAATTTGGCGTTTCGAATTGATTTTCCCAGAGTATTTCAAAGCCTGTGAAAGGAAACGAAAATATGTCTATACGTCAGCAAAACGTTGCTTATAATGTGGAGAAAAGTCATTCATGTAAATGCAATTTGTTTTACTATATATCTAGAAGTTCAAATGAACTATGGCCTTTTCTAAATAATTTCCCATCTTTAATTCAATTCCTGTGAGAAATAAGGAAATATGTATGCTAACGTGAAATATGATTGTTATTTGTTTGGGAAAAGACATACTCTACATGAAAAAGTTGATTTTAGTACCAGGAATTAAAAAATAATATTTGGCGTTTCGAACTGATTTTCCCTGAGTATTTCAAAGCCTGTGAAAGAAAACTAAAATATTCGCCTACGTTAGAAAAACGTTTATTTTAATCTGGAGAAAAGTCATTCCTGTAAATGCAAATTGATTGACTATATGTCTGGAATTTCAAATAAACATTGGTCTTTTTTAATAATTTCCCATCCCTAATTCAATTCCTGTGAGATAAAAGGATTATATGCGCCCACGTCTGAAAATTGATTATTATTTGGTTGGGAAAGGACATTATAGACATGTAAAAATTAATTTTGAATACTGGAGTTAAATAATAACATTTGGCGTTTCGAAGATATTTTCCCTGAGTATTTTAAAGCCTGTGAGAGAAAACGAAATTATGCCTTTACGTTAGCAAAAAGGTTTATTTTAATCTGGAGAAAAGTCATTTATCCTAAAGCAAATTGATTGACTATATGTCTAAAATTTCAAATGAACATAGGGGTCTTCTAATTGATTTCCCATCTTAAAATTAATTCCTGTGGGAAAAAACTAATATATTCGCCCACGTCTGATAAATGATTATTACTTGTTTGGGAAATGACATTCTAGACATGCAAAATTTGATTTAAACACCTAAAATTAAATAATAATATTTGGCGTTCCGAAGTGATTTTCCAAGAGTATGTCAAAGCCTGTGAGTGAAAACGAAAATATGCGCTTACGTTAGCAAAAAGGTTTATTTTAAACTGGAGAAAAGTCATTTACCTATATGCAAATTGATTGACTATATTTTTGGAATTGCAAATGAACATTGGGCTTTTCTCAATAATTTCACATCCCTATTTCAATTTTTGTGAGATAAAAGGAATATATTCGTCCACGTCGGAAAAATTATTATTATTTGTTTAGGAAAAGACATACTAAAACATGCAAAAGTTGATTTAAGTAGCAGGAATTAAATAATAATATATGGCGTTCCAACTGATTTGCCCTGAGTTTTTCAATGCCTGTGAGAGAAAACGAAAATATGCGTCTACGTTAGGAAAATGTTTATTTTAATCTCAAGAAAAGTCTACCCTCAAAATACAAATTGATTTATTATATATCGGAAATTTCAAATGAACATTTGGCTTTTCTAAATGATTTCCCATCTTTTAGTCAATTCCTGTGAGAAAAAACGAATATATGCGCCCAGGTCTGAGAAATGATTATTATACGTTTGGGAAAAGACATTCTAGACATGAAAATATTGACTTTAGGAACTGGAGTTAAATAATAATATTTGGAGTTTCGAAGTGATTTTATCTGAGCTTTTCAAAGCCTGTGAGAGGAAACGAAAATATGCGCATACGTTTGCAAAACGTTTATATTAATCTAGAGAAAAAACTACCCAGTAAATATAAATTGATTGATAATATGTCTGGAATTTCTAATGAGCATCGGGCTATTCTAAATGATTTCCCATCTTTTAATTCAATTCCTGGAAGAAAAAAAATATACATGCTAACGTCTTAAAAATGATTATTATTTGTTTGGGAAAAGATTTTCTAGAGATGCAAAGTTTGATTTTAGTACCTGGAATTAAATAATAATATTTGGCGTTTCGAAGTGATTTTCCCTGAGTATTTCAAAGGCTTTGAGAGATAACGAAAATATGCTCTTACGTAAGTAAAACCTTTATTTTAATCTGGAGAAGAGTCTACCCTGCAAATTCAAATAGTTTGATTTTGAATTTCAAGTTAACAATGGGGTTTTCCAAATGATTTCCCATCTTCAATTCAATTCCTGTGATAAAAAAAAATATATGCGCCCAGGTCTGAAATATGATTATTTTTTTGGGAAAAGGCATTCTAGACATGCACAAATTGATTTAATACCTGGAATTAAATAATAATATATGGCGTTTCGTAGTGTTAGAAACTGTTTCCTACGTTAGAAAACGTTTATTTTAATCTGTAGAAAAGTCTACCCTGTAAATACAAATTGATTGATTATATATCCGGAATTTCAAAGTAACATTGGGCTTTTCTGAATGATTTCCCATCTTTTATTCAATTCCTGTGAAAAAAACGAATATATGCACCCACGTCTGATAAATGATTATTATTTGTTTGGAAAAAGATATTTCAGACATGCAAAAGTTGATATTAGGACCTGGAATTAAAATAATAATTTTGGCGTTTGGAAATGATTATCCCTGAGTATTTCAAAGGATGTGAGAGAAAATGAAAATATGCTTTTACGTTAGCTATACGTTTATTTTAATCTGGAAAAAGTTTCTGGAAATGCAAATTGATTGACTTTTTATCTGGAATTTCAAAGGAACATTGGGCATTTCTAAATAATTTCCCATCTTAAATTATATTTCTGTGACAAAAAAAGAAATATATACACTTACAACTGAATATAGATTATTATTTTTTTGGGAAAAGACTTAGTACACTGATTGAATTGAAAAATTGATTTTAGCACCAGGAATGAAATAATAATATTTGGCGTTTCCAAGTGATTTTAACTAACTGTTTCAAAGCCTGTGAGAGAAAACAACAATAACCTTTACGTTAGCAAAAGGTTTGTTTTATTCTGGAGAAAAGTCACTCTGTAAATGCAAATTGATTGATTATATATCTGGAGTTTCGAATGAACATTGGGCTTTTCTAAATGATTTTCCATCTTTAAATACCATTCCAGTTTTAAAAAACGTATATATACGCTAACGTCGGAAGAGTGTATAATATATGTTTGGGAAAAGAAATTCTAGCCAGGCAAAATTTGCTTTTAGTTCCTGGAGTTAAATCATAATATTTAGCGTTTCGAAGTGATTTACCCTAAGTATTTCAAATGCTATGAGAGATAACGAAAATATGCTCTTACGTTAGTAAAACCTTTATTTTAATCTGGAGAAGAGTCTACCCTCTAAATACAAATTGATTGATCTGGAATTTCAAATTAACAATGGGCTTTTCTAAATGATTTCCCATCTTTAATTCAATTACTGAAAGAGAAAAAGAATATATGCGCCCACGTCTGAAAAATGAATATTATTTGTTTGGGAAAATATATTCTAGACATAAAAATTTGATTTTCATACCTGGATTTAAATAATAATATTTGGCGTTTCGAAGTGATTTTCCAAGAGTATTTTAAAGCCTGTGAGAGAACAGGAAAATATGCTCCTACGTTGGCAACACTTTTATTTTAATCCTGAGAAATGTCATTCCTGTAAATGCAAATTAATGCATAAATATCTGGAATTTCAAATGAACATTGGGCTCTTCTAAATAGTTTCACATGTTCAATTCAATTCCTGTTAGAAAAAAAAATATTTGCGCCCACGTCTGAAATATGATTATTATTTTTTTGGGAAAAGGCATTCTAGACATGCAAAAATTGATTTTAGTACCTGGATTTAAATAATAATATTTGGCGTTTCAAAGTGATTTTCCAAGAGTATTTCAAAGCCTGTGGGAGAGAACGAATATATGCGCCTACGATAGGAAAATGTTTATTTTAATCTGGATAAAAGTCTACCCTGTAAATACAAATTGATTGATTATAAATCCGGAATTTCAAAGGAACATTGTGCTTTTCTGAATGATTTCCCATCTTAATTCAATCCCTGTGAAAAAAACGAATATATGCACCCACGTCTGATAAATGATTATTATTTGTTTGGGATAAGACATTCTAGACATGTACATATTGATTTTAACATCTGGAATTAAAAAATAATATTTGGCGTTTCGAAGTAATTTTCCAAGAGTATTTCAAAGCCTGTGAGTGAAAACGAAAATATGCGCTTACGTTAGCCCAACGTTTATTTTAATCTGGAGAAAAGTCTACCCTGTAAATGCAAATTGGATGACTAAACATGTGGAATTTCAAATGAATTTTGGGCTTTTCTAAATAATTTCCCACCTTAGTTCAATTCCTGTGAAAAAACAAATATATATGCTAACGTCTGAAAAATAATTATTTTTTATTTTGGGAAAAAACATTCTATACATGCAAAAGTCGATTTTAGTACCAGGAGTTAAATAATTTAGTGCTTCGAACTGATTATCCTTAAAAAAACGAAAACATGCCTTTACGTTTGCAAAACGTTTATTTTAATCTGGATAAAAGTCATTGCTATAAATGCTATTTGATTGACTATAAATATGTAATTTCCCAACTTAAATAAACCCAATGATTTCCTACCTTCAATTTAATTTCTGTGAGAAAAAACGAACATACACGCTAACGTCTGAAAAATTATTATTATTAGTTTGGGAAAATACAGCCTGGACATGAAAATTTTGATTTTAATACCTGGAATGAAATAAAAATATTTGGCGTTTTGAAGTGATTTTCCAAGAGTATTTCAAAGCCAGTGAGAGAAAACGAAAACATGCGCTTACGCTAGCAAAACGTTTATTTTAATCTGGAGAAAAGTCTACCCTGTAAATACATATTGATTGATTATATATCTGGAATTGCTAACAAAAATTAGGGTTTTCTAAATGACTTCCCATCTTTCAATAATTTCCTTTGAGATATAAACTAATATGTATGCTAACGTCTGAAAAATTATTATTATTTGTTTGGGAAAAGACATTCTCTACATGAAAAAGTTGATTTTAGTACCAGGAATTAAATAATAATATTTGGCGTTTCGAAATTTTTTTACCTGAGTTTTTCAAAGCCTGTCAAAGAAAACGAAAATATGCGCCTACTGTAGGAAAACATGTAATTTAATCTGCAGAAAAGTCTACCCTGTGAATACAAATGGTGTTATATATCTAGAATTTCAAATGAACATTGAGCTCTTCTAAATAATTTCCCATCTTCAAATCAATTCCTGTGAAAATACAAATGTATATGCTAGCGTCAGAAATATGATAATTATTTGTTTGGGAAAAGACATTCCAGACATGTAAAAATTGAATTTTGTTACCTGGAATTAAATAATAATATTTGGCGTCTCGAAGTGATTTTCCCTGAGTATTTTAAAGCCTGTGAGAGAAAAAGGTAAATATTCGCCTACGTTAGCAAAACGTTTATTTTAATCTGTAGAAAAGTCATTCCTGTAAATACAAATTGATTGACTATATGTCTGGAATTTCAAATGAACATTGGGATTTTCTAAATAATTTCCCATCCCTAATTCAATTTCTGTGTGATAAAACAAACATATATGCTAACGTCTGAAAAATGATTATTATTTGTTTGGGAAAAGAATTTCTATACATGCAACAGTTGATTTTAGTAAATGGATTTGAAAAATAAAATTTGGCGTTTCGAAGTGATTTTCCCTGAGTATTTCAAAGCCTGTGAGTGAAAACGAAAATATGCGCCTACGTTAGAAAACATTTTAATCTGGAGAAAAGTCTACCCTGTAAATACACATTGATTGATTATAAATCTGGAATTTCAAAGGAATATTGGTCTTATCTAAATGATTTCCCATCTTTTATTCAATACCTGTACGAAAAAACGAATACATGCGCCCAAATCTGAAAAATGATTATAATTTGTTTGGGAAAAGACATTCAAGACATGTAAAAATTAATTTTGACAACTGGAGTTAAATAATAACATTTGGCGTTTCGAAGATATTTTCCCTGAGTATTTCAAAGCCAGTGAGAGAAAATGAAAATATGCCTTATTCGTTCGGAAAACGTTTATTTTAATCTGGAGAAAAGTCATTCCTGTAAATGAAAATTGATTGATTATAATTCTGGAATTTCAAATGAACATTGGCTTTTCTAAATAATTTCCCATCCATAATTCAATTCCTGTGAAAAAGAAACGAATGTATATGCTAGCGTCTCAAAAATTATTACTATTTGTTTCTGAAAATACATTCTAGACATGCAAAATTTGATTTTAATACCTGGAATTAAATAATAATATTTGGCGTTTTGAAGTGCGAAGTGAAGTGAAAGCGTGTGGAGTAAACGAAAATATGCCTTTACGTTAGCAAAACGTTTATTTTAATCTGGAGAAAAGTCACACTGTAAATGCAAATTGATATATCAGGAATTTCAAATGAACATTGGGCTTTTCTAAATGGGTTCCCATCTTTAGAGTATTTCAAAGCTTGTGAGAGAAAACGAAGATATGCCTTTTCGCTAGCAAAACGTTTTTTTGAACTTTTGATTCAATTCCTGTGAGAAAAAACGAATATATACGTTGCGTTACATAACGTTTATTTTAGCCTGGGGAAAACAGTTCTATAAATGCAAATTTGATGATTATTAATCTGGAATTTCAAAAGAACAATGGGCTTTTATAATAATATCCCATCTTTTTTCAATTCCTGTGGGAAAAAACGATTATTTGCGCTCACGTCAAAAAAATGTTTATTATATGTTGGAATTAAGATTTGTAGATATGCATAAAATTATTTTTGCAACTCGAATTAAATAGGAATATATGGCGTTTCGAAGTGATTTTCTCAGATTATTTTTAATTCAGTGAGAGAAACAATAGTTATTTCTGACGTTAGAAAAAATGTATTTTATTCTCGAGAAATGTCATTCTATAAATGTAAATTTATTTATTACGATAACTAGATTTATATAACAACATCGGGATTTTCTAAATGATTTTCCATTTCTAATTCAATTCCTTTAAGAGAAAACTATTAAATGTACTCACGTCTGAAAAATGATTTTTATTTGTTGGAGAAAAGACATTCTACACGTGCAAGAACTGATTGTAGCAACTGGAATTAATTAAGAATATATGGCGTCTCGTAGTGATTTTCTCTGAGAATTTAAAACCCCTTGAGAGATGCCATTGTATTTGCTGACCTTGGAAAAACTTATCTTTTAATCAGGAGAAAAGTTATTCTATAATGGCAAATTGGTCGGTAATGATATTTGAAATTAAATCAGAAAATTATGGTTTTCAATTGTATTTTCACTTTGTAATATAAATAAAGAGAGAGAAAACGAAAATATTTACGCTCATATCTTTTTTTAATGCCAATTCTATGATAGGAAAGTAAATTTGCGCTCGCGTCTCAGAACGATTATTGTATGATGGAGAAAGATAATTGATAATCATTACTGGAAATTAATGCTATTTGAGGTGATTTCCATGTGTAATCCATTGCCTGTGAGAGAGAACTAAAATAAGCGCCTCCCTCTGCAAAATGATTTTTTTGTTGCAGAAAAATCATTCTAACCATGTTAATATTTATAATTATAACTGGATATAATTAAGAACATTTACTCCAAATTATGTGAACTTTGCATCACTTGGATATATGTTCTCCCTTACTTTTGGTAGTAGTAATAGTATTTAGGTGATTAGGGTGCTTCGACGACTAAGGTCATTCGCACCACGTCAACCTAAAATCACCATGTCAAGTTATTTAAAATAAATAGTTAAATATGTAAATAAATAAATAAATAAAAGCGACGCAGCTCACATTAAAATGGACGTGAGATAAAACACCAAATAATGGTTGGTCACAAACAGTTAAAAAGCCCAGACTCTTTTAAAAATAACATTATCCGACAGACACAATCAGGATCGTCTCCTAGGACGTGTCCTAGGTCTCCCCTGATGTTCAGCCGGATGCGCAGAGCAAGGAACCTATCACACACCGTCAGAAGGTGTCTCACAGTAATGGGAGAGTCGCAATCCTAACAGTAGGGCGGGATCTTCTCTTCGGTGAAGAGACAAGAGTGAGTGAGGGCACAGTGCCCTATCCTCAACCGTGTGATTGCGACCTCTTCCCTGCGAGTCCGCCCGACTGATGTGGGCCACACTGATACGACCGGCTTTATGGTGCGCAACTTATTTTCTGTCAGGGAATGCCAGGTTTCCTTCAACTGTCCAAAGGCTACGTTTCTCAACGTAGCCTTTAAGTCTTCGTACGGTACCAATACTGACGAAATGTGTTCGTCTTGAAGAGCCTTCTTCGCTGCCGAGTCGGCCATCTCGTTACCGGCTATTCCCACGTGTCCAAGTACCCACAGAAAACGGATAACGATTCCCTTCTTAGAAAGGGATAAAAGATGATTATGAATCTCCTGGACAAGTGAGTGCATCGGGAAATAACCGGAAATGGCCTGCAGCGCACTCATAGAGTCTCTACAGACCATGTATGCGCCGCAATTGCCCCTAATACCACCAAGAGCCATCTTTATGGCGAAAAGCTCCGCCGTGTAGATAGGTACTGCACAGCGGGCTTAGCTTCACCCCTATGACTCCATGGTGGGACGAGAACACCGCGCATGCGCATGCCGACTCGGATTTCGAACCATCTGTAAACACGGGAGTGAAATCGGAGTGCTCTTCCCTCAAAAGTTGTTGGTACTCCATGGGCGTCGTGGAACCTTTCTGGCCAGTCAGTAGGGTAAAAATACACTTAGGATAGGGCACTCGCCATGGTGGGTGACCGGAATATCCATGGCCGTACACTTCTGGAAGTCTCACATCTGTTCCATCCATAAAATTTTTAAAACGGACGCTCAGGGGTCTGGTGGCCCTTGTCCGCCTGTTAAAAATGTTTAAAAACCTGGGATTAAAAATTACGTTGAAACACGGCTGAGTCCTCGTGGATAAAATTTTTGCGACGTAGTTAGCCATTAAGATGTTCCTCCGGGTATCCAGCGGGGGCTCTCCGGCATCCGAGAATACGCTTAAAACGGGAGACGTCCCGTTTGGGGTCGACAAACGTAGCCCCGCGTTGTGAACCGTTGCCACCGGTTTCAGGTAGCTTTTGCGGTCCGATGAGTAGACGAAACATCCATAGTCCAACTTGGAACGCACCATTGCCCTGTAAAATGAAAGCATGGTGGTCATGTCGGCGCCCCATGTAGTGTGCGATAAAGCACGTAAATTATTTAAAACGTTAAAAAAATTTTTTTTAAGAATCCGGATATGCTCTTTCCAATTAATCTTAGAATCGAACACCATCCCGAGAAAACGAACCGATTCAGCGTACGCTAAAACCCTACCACAGAGACGTAACTCTAGTGGCATGTGGTTGCCCCTGAAACGATGAAAATGTACACATTTTGTCTTTTCCGCTGAGAAGCGGAATTCTTTTGGGCCCAGCCGTCCAGTTTATTAAGACAGAGTTGTATCTGTCTGGACGCGGTTACTAGTTTGGATGACCGGCAGAGAATAGCGTCATTGATCCAATAGCGAACAAGGTCACACTAAGGACTGATCCTTGAGGCACTCCATTTTCCTGCGTATAGGGTTCGGAAAAGTGCTTACCTACTCTGATTCTAAAAACTCGGTCCGATAAAATTTTTTTAATAAAAATGGGAAGATTTCCCCTATAACCCCAGCTATGCAACGTGTTTAAAATCTTCTGACGCCAGACCCTGTCATACGCCTTCTCCAGGTCAAAGAATACCGCGATGACGTGCTGGCGCAGAAGAAAGGCCTCCTGGATGAAATTGTCGCTCCGAACGAGGTGATCAACGGTTGATCGACCTCGCCGGATACCACACTGGATATTCAACAGAAGGTTCCGCCGCTCTAACCACCAAACGAGCCGACGGTTTACCATCCTTTCCATTACCTTGCACAGACAGCTGGTAAGGGAGATGGGCCTGTAGTTATTCGGGTCCGTTCTGTCCTTTCCCTGTTTAGGGATCGGAACCACCGCAGATTCCCTCCAGGAAGATGGGAAGCTACCCTCGAACCATAACTGGTTGAGGGTGCTCAGGATCTCCATCAACGCTTCCCCCGAAAGATTTCGAAGGAAGGCGTTGTGGATTCCGTCCAGTCCCGGAGAGGTGACCTTGGAATCCGCGATGGCTGACCGAAGTTCCCACAGCGAGAACGGGTTGTTATACTCCGCGATTACGGACGTCTCAGCAAAGCAAAGAGGAGTTCTCTGGAAGCGTTCCTTGATGGCCAAGAATGCTTCCGAGTAACTCCTGTCACTGCTTATATTGGCTAGTGACTCCCCAAAGGCCTCGGCTACATCGCGAGGGGAGCTCACGAGTTGGCCATTTATTCTCAAGCAAGAGACGCCGAACTCCCTGCGGGAGCCCGAGATGCATCTCCCCTTATTCCACGCCTGTGCAAGTGGTGTCCTGTGGTTAATGCTATTGGCGAATTCCATCCAGGAGACCCTTTTTGCCACCTTCACGACTCGTCGAGCTTTCGCTCGCAGTCGACGGAAGGACGAAAGGTTCGTTGCGGTTGGGTACTTTTTAAAAAGACGAAGGGCACGTTTTCGAAGACGAATTGCCTCGGCGCACTCCTTGTTCCACCAAGGAACCGCTGGCCGTGGGACGTTACCCGATGACCGTGGGACGCTGCAATTCGCTCCTTCTATCAAGCACCTTGTTAGAACCTCCACATTGTGTGTGGCATCACAATTACAATTGTGTTTAAAATTAAAAACGTCTCAAAAATTCTGCCAGTCCGCTTTACGGACAATCCAATTGCCCGGTCGGATTAAATCAGTGTTAAAACTTCGTTCAGAATTTATTAAAATGGGGAAGTGATCACTGCCACAGAGATCTGTGTGCACGGACAAATTAAACTTGTTAAAAAGACTGCTCGTTGCCATAGCTAAATCTATACAGGAGAATTCTCCATTAAAAACATTAAAACGGGTTTTCTCACCATTGTTTAGTAATAAAAGGTTAAAATCGAGGATGAAACTGGCTAAAATCCGTCCCCTCCTTGTGTTTTGGCCTCTTGAGCTTCCCCACAAGGGGTCATGGGCGTTAAAATCACCCAATAATATAAATGGCCTAGGCAACTGCTGGACAAGTCTCTCTAGGTTGTAACGAGTTACCGGTGCACCCTCCGGTATATAAACGTTGCATAACGTTATATTTTGCGGGGTAAACAAGGTTATGGCCACTGCCTGAAACGGGGTGTCAATCCGTACTCGAGAGGTGTAAAGGGCCTCCCGAACAGCAATCGCCACCCCGTCATGGGCTCTATGACCAGTAAGGTCATCTAGCCTTTCGACCTTGTAATGGACTCTCAACCATATTAGTGCCTTTCCCTTAAGATTCTCGGAAGAAAGACGGTACATGACGGCGTCAGAGGCGTCATTATCGGTCTGAAATTCGTCGCAAGCTTCTAAAAAGGAGGCAACGCTCTCCGCTTCCTCGCCTGCGAAGAAGAGTCCTTTTCTCACGGCCAATTTCGTCCAACCTACGGCGTCTAAAAGCGGCCTTTCCCTGGTGTTTGACTCTAAGAGTTGACGAAACAAATCCGCTAACCCGCTCTCTTCTCGAGGGAGAGAAGCTGTAGGGGCTTCTTCTGGAGACAAGTTCCTGCAATAATCGCGTAGCGCGGCCCGCAACTGGTCTAATGTCCCCGACGACGGGAGACCGAATCTCTCACTCTACGACACCGCCTCGGCTTTGGAGAGTTCGTTAATCCACGAGGTTCCTACCTAACCTTCCATGGCTAACAGCTAATAGAACAAAGGGGAAAATGGGAAGATAGGGATCTAATCTTCGCTTCCCGGGGTCCGTCGGGAATGAGACTACAGGTTCCGGGTGGACCGCGGAAGGGTAACAAGAACTTGGATAGGGAAAAAACAGCGTTGAACCTAACGCTAATATAACTAACCTAGTATCGTCGACCTCGTGGTGAAAGGAAAGAATGGAAAATCTTTAGTTACTCGGGCCCCACGTTGGGCGTCAGAAATGTGACGTTCCTCCCGGGAGGGCTCAGCTGAGGTCTGATATAATGGGCGCCAGTATGGGATTTAGATTCCGCCCGCACTCGGAAGAGGGAAAGGTAGAAGGGTGAAAAAGATGAAATAAAAAATTTAGGAATTCTCTCAGTGCAGGCAGTGCCCGTCAACCACTCGTTGACTCGAGCATCTGTTCATCATCGAGAATGGGGTGGAGTAGGAGTAAGGATAAGGTGAAGAAAAGAAAAGGAACAACCTCCAGAAAACGGAGAACACAGACAGCCAATACGAAGGGGAGTCCAAACCTAACCAAAGCCAGAAAAAAACGGGACTCACAGCGAAACTGCTCGCAACGGAGCTCACGGACGAACTGCCTCACTGCCTCTCTATTCGAGCTGCAGCTCACACCTCCCCTCTCCACCAAGAGCGGCCTCCGCGGCTGCCCAGGCAAACGCAAAAGACAAAGGAAAAGCAGTGGGCACACTGGAGCGCCAGCATTTAAACGTTACAGAGTGAGGAATGTCCATTTCCGCAGAGGAATTTTCTAGAGAAAATGGCAGTCAAAAGTTTATCTCTCAAGACATTTGCAAATACAGTAGAAGGCCGCTATAGCGAGCTCACACAAAATTCGAAAAAGTACTCATTACAACACGCCCTCGTTATAGCCGTCCAGCTATTTTTGCAGTGCTAATGCCTTGAATCCTTGCATCAAGTTCACCATTTTCACAAGTATTGTTCTCTTGAGTAGGAAAAGTTTCACCATATATACTCCAATCATTTTGATTATCTCCCCTGAATTTTTTGCAATTGGCATTGTAAAAATTAATTGAATTTTTATTAAAAATTTGAGCAATTTCACTGGTTATGTAATCATTACCTAGAAAAATAGTAATATTTTATATTTATCAATGTTCTATTTTTTTAAAGTTGATTTTATTTCTTGATTTTTTGGTCAAAAGTGAAAAATTAAATTATTCAACCATGTCAATTTAAAATTAAACTATAACAATTGCGTGTCATTACAAAAAAAATGGTGGATTTTTTCATATTCATTAGGAAAAAAGTATTCACTTTAACATTCAGAAGAAATCCTGTAAAGATAGTGAAAAATAAACAATAATAATTTTTTAACTAAAGGCCTACAAGTATCTCAATATACCCATGGGACTTCTGGGAGTACCCACCAAAAAATCAGTGGCACTCAGAGGGTTAAATAGTTTAGTATAGTAGTATAGTGTTACTGCTGCCGGGCCATTTCCATTTATGTTATCATTATAAGTATCTCATGAAAAAGTGAGGCAGAGCACTATTTTCCATTTAATCTGACTTTCTACCAAAATGACCACTAATTGTGAAACTTTCGCTGTTAAGCAGAAATCAGGACAATAAACCAAGATTTCAAAAAAAATCCTGTGTCACATTGAGCTCCAAAGGCAGCTTTTATGACCACAAGCTCATTGAAAACAATTTTGACGATCACCCCTGATATGCAATGACCTATATACCTACGTACCAGCTTGTTTTGCTCTTACATGATAAATTATATCCATATTAGCACCCTAGATTCATTTTCATTAAGCTAATACAACAGAGCTTTTGGGAAGAGTGCTTATATTGAATACTCACCTGTCCTATTTTCAGTTTGGTTTGAGCCAACAGATGTGAAGAAGGCCTCTAAAGCTTTCAAGAGTGGCCACATTATTGATTTTGCTTCTCCCAATATGAATGAACTGAGGGCTCTAACAGGAACAGAGGGTATGTATAGCACAAAATGCAGTTTTGTGTTCTATTCATATTTTACAATATGTAAATATTCACCCGATTGCTAATATCTTTATAGGTGCTTCTCAGATTCAACTGCCTGCAGGGTCTGATCCCATGCATGCAATACTACAAGAGGCTTTGGACTTGAGTCATTTGGCCATGGGCTCCGTGAATACTCTATTTGTCACTCTTGGAAAATTGGGCGTCATGGTAAGACTGACGGAATGAAGCCTGGGTATTGTCTGGAAATTTATGTACATTAATCTGGTTGCTTTGATAGAATTCATAAAAGGATTTTTCATGGTAAAAAAGTTCAAATTTGATACCTGTGTGAACCACTTGAGTATGATTCAAAGTAATGGGTTATCATAGCTAACCTGTGGCTGATTGCACATGTGAGGTGATTTTAAATGGTGACTTTCTTGCATGTGAATTTCCTCAACAGCTGACACCAGTTAACCGTTTGATTCTATGGATTTCATGAAAGTTGTGTTTATTGGAAAGGTGATGAGAGCATTCCAATGCAATGATTAATTACTCACCTTATCTACATTGTAATTACCTTATTAGCCACAGTTTTTGTTCTATGGAGGGTCATATTATTTATGTGTTAATGGCATCTTTACTTAGACCAATAATGAGAAACAGCAGGTCAATTTCTGACTAACTAGGTTTTTTCTGGTCATCATAATACTAATGTAGATCGATTGAAGCTGGTCATCCAAGACTAGCATAAGACATACTTTAACCAAAGACGTTAACTTTTAATTGCTATATCAACCAATTATAAGCAGCTAGACATAGCTATACCTGGAAATTATGGATGAGGATTGCTTAATAGGTGCTGGTGATATTTATCAAATGTGGCTGGAGTGGAGAATTGGCTATCAACTGCATATCTTGACAACAAGACACTGAAATTATCTGGTGCCACAAGATCCTGAAGATTGCAAAATGTCACCCTTACACTGCATATTATTGTCTGTACATTCAAAAAAGGTTCAGAATGTTCAGTTTAGATTAAGTTAATTTTTGAGTATTAAAATAACATTCAATAGATATTTGTCAAGCCCATTTTACATGGGGAATGAACTTGCACAATGTGGAACTGCATTTTTTCTCAGTTTTCCATGCAATAATTACCAAATTAGAGCAGGGGCTATGTATCATCATGAATCCATGCATTTGTGCGTGCATTATTGCATTTCGCCACTTTACATAATGCAATTACGTGCCCCATGTAAAACAGGCTTAATGGAAGCGTCTAATTCCATGCCCATTCCTGCTTTAACTATAGCTTTTCCACTATGGGCTAGAAGGTTTGCATTATATTCTGTTCATTTTTATTATATCTCAAGACTATTTTACCTTCAATGATTGAAAAATGTAGGAAAACTTTCTTACGTATTCAGAATAATTATCTTTTGTACTTTTTTACATTTTTTCATAATTCATTTATTCACAATTTCAGAAAATTTATTTGAAATAAGTTTTTATGTAAAACCAAAAATGAAGCATTATCAGCCTTCACTGGACATGATTTAGAAATTGATATGCATATTTGATGTGCATGCACAAGATCTAGAGCTTTTACCAAGAAGGGTGTAAATTTTATAAACTTCTTGACGGTTATGAGAAACAACCTTACCTCTCTGCCTTCCTGTGAACGTGACCTGCCATAGTCTTTGCACAAGACCCTCGATTGAAGGAAACATGCTGAATTATCCTACACTTCCTGGGTTTCATCTTAGCATTGAGCAACTGGAAGCAAGGCTGACTTACCCAAATGTTTTTTCGTTTGTAAAACCCTGGCTTTGCCTGTCAATGCCTTTTTAGGTTTTATCCTTGTCACTTTCACCTTTGAGATCTACATTCCTCACCATCATTCTTGTTTGTTTCCTTTCAATGCGCTTAAAGAGTCAGTGCAGATTATAAAAGACTTATTACAGCCATGGATGCCGTGGATAGCCATCTTTATAGCGAACAGTTCCGCTGTGTAAACACTACACAGCGGACTGAGCTTCGCTTTCATGACTCCGTGATTAGGGGAGTATACTGCGCACGCACAGGCTGAATTGGACTTGGATCCATCCGTATATATAGGGATGGCATCCGGGTGGGAATTCAGCATTTCCTTGAACATTACCTGGTATTCTGAATCGATAGTGGAGGATTTTTGTAACTTGCTCAGTTCAAGGTAAATATCTGGCCGTGGTATATTCCATAGAGCTTCGTTGGAATAACCTACCGGGTATACTTCCGATGGAGAGAAATTATTCTCTTCGATAAAATTGTTAAAACGTACGCTTAAAGGGCGAGTGGCCCTTCTCCGTCCATTAAAATTGTCTAAAAATCTAGGGTTAAAAACAATATCGTAACATGGATGCTTTGTCATTTGATAAAAAGTTTTGCCACGTAGGAGCACATCAGCATGTTCCTGCGGACATACAGAGGTGGCTCTCCGGCATCAGCATAAATGCTCAGAACCGGACTGGTCCTGAAAGCACCGGTGGCCAGCCGCAATCCAGCATTGTGAACCGCTGTCAAAGGCCTCAGGTACGACTCTCGTCCGGAGGAGTAGACGAAAGATCCGTAGTCCAGACGAGATCTAATGAGGGCACGGTACAGTAAAAGCATCGTGGTGCGATCCGCACTCCAGTTCGAGTTAGTTAAAACTTTTAAAATATTTAAGGCCTGACGGCATCTTTCACTTAACAGTCGTACATGTTCCCGCCAATTAAGTCGGTAATCAAATATCATACCGAGGAAACGTATTGACTCCACATATGGAAGGATTCTTCCACCCAAGCGCAGAGGTGGTGGAACATCATATCCCCGTTTTCGGTGAAAGTGAACGCATTTCGTCTTCTCAGCTGAGAAACGGAAGCCATTGCTGCGAGACCATTTATCCAGTTTATTTAGCGTCAGTTGTATTATTCTGGTTGCACTGATGAGTTTGGACGACCGGCAGAAAATAGCCAGGTCATCAACAAACAATGATCCCATTACCGGAGCCTTAATACAATCCACGACATCATTGATGGCGATTGCAAAGAGAGTGACACTTAAAACGGAGCCCTGGGGTACTCCGTTTTCCTGGGTGTAAAACTGTGACAGACTTTTCCCCACTCTCACTTTAAATACCCAGTGCGTTAAAAAGTTGTGAATAAAAATGGGTAAGTTACCCCTAAAACCCCAACTGTGCAGCGTCTTTAAAATTTTGTGCCGCCAGACCCTATCGTATGCCTTCTCCAGATCGAAGAAGACAGTGACGACATGTTGGCGCAAAAGAAAGGCTTCCTGGACGAAATTATCCGCTCGGACGAGATGGTCAATTGTCGATCTTCCCCGCCGAAAACCACACTGGATGTTAGCATGTAGGTTCCGACGCTCCAACCACCAAACGAGCTGGCGATTGACCAATCTTTCCATGACCTTGCACAGGCAGCTGGTAAGAGAGATGGGTCTATAGTTGTTTGCATTAATCCTTTCCTTTCCTGGCTTTGAAATAGGGACTATTGCAGACTCTCGCCAGGATTGTGGGACAGTACCCTCCACCCAGAGTTGGTTGAGGGTGTGGAGGACTTCCGACAATGCGGCCCCGGGAAGATTCCGGATGAACGCATTGTGGACGCCATCCATTCCTCGGGAGGAGTCCCGGGAGTCCGCAATTGCGGAGGTCAGCTCCCACATGGTGAAGCATTCATTGTAGGCAGCAATAGGACGCGTACCATTAAAATTAAAATTCAGAGCGGCAGCCTCGGATCGATCTTTAATCGCTCTGAACGCTGCATCATAGTTGGCGTTACTGCAGGTCTTCGCGAGTAAACGACCAAACACTTCACATATTTCCAGCTGGGAGGTCACCATCCGGTCATCGACCTTCAATATCGAAGCGCCGTGTTCCTGACGAGAGCCGCAGATGCTACGCACCTTCTTCTAGACCTGTGCAAGTGGGGTTCTGTTATTTACGCCGGACAGAAATTCCATCCAGGAAGCCTTCTTTGCTTCCTTCACGACTTGCCGAGCTTTGGCCCTCAAACGTCGGAAAGAGGCCAGATTTGTTGCCGTTGGATATTTGCTAAAAATGCGCAATGCTCGCTTGCGCAATCTAATTGCATTGGAGCACTCCTCGGTCCACCACGGCACAGCGGGCCGACGAGCGTGTCCCGAAGACCGCGGTATGCTGCAACTTGCAGCTTCAACTATTGATGATGTCAACACTTCCACGTTCCGTGATGCGTCAATAGTGACATCGTGTTTAAAATGAAAATGTTTTCTAAAATTCGGCCAATCCGCTTTCCGGGTGATCCAGTTTCTTGGGGTGGTGAAAGTGTTATTAAAATTGCCCTCATTGCGAATGAGGATGGGGAAGTGATCGCTTCTACATAGGTCTGTATGTACTGACATTCGACATTTCGTCATTAAACTGCTAGTACACAAAGGTCAATGGATGAGAATTCTCCATTAAAACTGTTAAAACGAGTTTTTTCCCCGGTATTTAGCAAAAATAAATTTTTGATAAAATCCGCCTTCTCCTGTTGATCTGTCCCCTGGAGCTTCCCCACTTACGGTCATGGGCATTAAAATCGCCTAAAAGAATAAAAGGTTTTGGTAGCTGACGGACAAGATTCTCTAGGTTGCGTTCAGTGACTGGTGATCCCTCGGGAAGATAAACGTTGCACAACGTTATGGGTTCCGGGGCGTGCACGGTCACAGCTACCGCTTGAAACGGCGTGTTTAGTTGCACCCGAGAGGTGTATAGGGCCTCTCGGGTGGCAACTGCCACTCCACCTTGGGCCCGGAGGCCACTGGTGTCGTCAAATCTAAAAACGTTAAAATGTTTTAAAATACCTTTGTCCGTCGTTTGAAAATGCGTCTCTTGAAGACAAATGCAGGGCGGATTAAAATCGCGAATTAAAATATTCCGCCCCTCTTTATGACGATAAAAACCATTACAGTTCCACTGTAGTATAAAATTCATTAAAAATATCAAATTTCAAATTTAAAACCTGAAATCTGTATGTCCTTCGGGGGGATCAGCGCCGAATACGGTGCTTCTTCCCCTTTTGTCTGGCGAGGAGGATATCCGTCTCAGAGAGATTCTCATCCTCCTCCATAGCCTCCACTGGAGATGGTGCGCGTACCCCGGACGGACCGGGGGATGGCGTTTTATCACGCCTCGGGGGCGTGGAACCAGTGGTTTTTGGCGGGTTCTTCACAGAGGAACCCGTGCTGGTGGATATAGATTTTGCCGGCTTTGTGGCCTTATCCGGCTTGGCTAGCTCTTCTTTATCTGGGCTTTTCTTACTCTCAACTTTATCTACTTTTGGGATTTCGTCGGAGATTTTGCTACTCTGAGTGGTAGCAACGGCAGCAAAAGAACGAGAGAAGATTGGGGCAATTAATGTTCGGTACTTTTTCCTGGACTCGAAATATGACACCTTGTCGATAGTTTTAATCTCCATGATCTTCTTTTCCTCCTTCATCTTTGGGCAATCACGAGAGTACACTGGATGTCCAAGGGGTTGACGAGAACTACTGAGAGGTGGGATGTACTCACGCTTTGACCTGAATTGGTCCGAATTGACTGACCCTGCATGGGTCCGGTGATCCCCGCCTCGAGGACGTACTTCGGCAGACCACACGGCGTCAATCCATAAAGTGAGTCTGAGAGACAACTTATCCCAAATATTTGGGTAACGGGCTATCTCGGTTCACAGAGATGTGTGGTAGGTTTTTCGCGGAGGCGAAACCGACGGTCACTCGTCTCTGTTGTTTGGGGTAACCAAACTAATACGAGCACTTCGGGGAGGCGGAGGCCCAATTGAGGTCCTTTTGACCTCAATCCGCCTCATTGGTGTCGGCCTCGAAGGGGCTGCAGTTCCGCTGTCCTTCCCTTCCCATCCCTTATTTCCACCTCTTCCAAGTCCCCGGGTATAAGCGAGAGCTTGCAAACCGGGGGCGGGAGTTGTAATCCTGCGGCGAGAGCCGAAACGCCTGGGTGTGCACCCTCGCAATTGACACAAAGCGGCTCGGAGGTGCACTCATTACCCTCGTGCTTATCCTTGCCACAGCGCGGGCAGGTGGCCTTGCCCTCACATCTGGTAGCGATGTGGCCGAAGTGCTGGCACTGAAAGCATCGCATAGGGCTGGGGATGAATGGACGAACGGGAACCGACTCATATCCCACAAAAACCTTGTCGGGGAGTGTGTCACGCGAGAAGGTTAATATTATAGACGTGCTGTTGATGAGCTCACCGTTACGCTTAATTTTCAGACGACGACAGTCAACAACGCCCTGAGAGGCCATTTCTCTCCTAATACCGTCTTCGTGTACGTACAGCAGGTCATAGCTGGTAACCACTCCCCGACTGGTATTCAGGGTACAGTGCACCTCAACCTTGACCGGATGGTCATGAAGTTTTTTCATGTTTAACAGTTTCGCAGCTTCTTTGCAGATATGAAATCGCCAGTTATGGCGGACGAGAGGACTCTACGAATGAGAAAGGGAGACACCTTTGTAAGGGTCTCACCTTCCTTTGTACTTCTCATAATAAGATACTGCCTACAGGCGTTCTTCACATTTTCTCCCCCGCCCGTTTCCGGACGGGATTTTTTGGGTGGAGGAGGGTCGTCTTGCTCCATTGGCATAATAAATTCATCCCCTGGGGTCCCCACCCACCACGGAGCCGCATATTTGGGACGCCACACCGCCAACCGGTGTGGTCGCCAGGGCTACCCAAGGGATATAGCACTATCGTTTAGGGGGCCTGTTTCGGGTTGGACCTCCAATGTATGGGCCCTCCAAACCCATACACCTTCGGCCGCCCTACACAGGATCCCGTCACTCCAGTACTCGCCATCGAAACGTGTCGATGAGCCGATTGATAAAGACTGGCTAGATCTTGACCGCCCGTTTACAGGGAATTCAGGGCCGAAGTGGGGTATTGAACTCCTGCCCATACCGGGCATCCGACACCCGGCTGGGTGCCGGAGAACTCACCCACCAGGATCCCCTTCTCCCCCTCACGGGTCTCCGCACACGGAAAACATGCGGGTGGATCGCAGGCCACAGACAGTTGACCCACAAGACTGTCCGGACTCAACCCTTGCTGGCTCTGGGGTTTTTTCCGGGGTTTCCTTCCCCGCCCTTTTAGTCGCCTCTTACGACAAGCAGGGATACTGCGGGAGTATTCTCCATCCCCCTACCCGCAGGGGTATCCTTACCATGAACTTCGTATGATCCGAACAATACGATTCGAACATACACTGTATCCACTTCCGTTAATTGCAGAATTAATAACAAATTTCCACCTTTAAGGCATTTACATATTTGTGTAAAATACATGATAGTATTCCTGTTAAAGTACTACTAAACATAAAAATCTGAATTTCACGAGTTTTAATAGCAGATCAACACAATAAAACTGCAGCGTTAAACTAATGTAAAGCCCAACAAATTATGCATTAACTAATGTAAAGCACATCAAATTATACACAATTTTCCCTTGGCAAAGGTCGAACCAGTTGTCACAGTCCATAAGAGCACCGGATACTTCTCCTGAGATTACAAATCGTACCCCACCAGCACACAAACGTTAGAGTAATGTTCGTATAATGTTCGAACCGACGTGTTTTCAAACACGTTATAATGTCCAACAATAAGAATGTTTTTTTCTCGTTTGAAGAAACTGTTAGGATGTAACGTTCGACTAACGTTAAAAAAACGTGAATTTTACGAAACCCACGCGCCTACTCTAACCCACCTGATTTTTCAATTTTACATTGAAATTGATGATTATAATGAAATTTATAAAAAGAAGGTCGACAAGACTACATCATGGTATATAATAAATCAGCGAGTGAGAACTATTCCACACTTTTTATCACTGACCGTAATATTACAATACCGGCATGGGAAGTTGACCAAGTAGAAGACGAATACGGCGCATATAGAGCTTCGGAGTGCATGAAAACAAAGTTGAGTGAGAAATGACACAACTTCAAAAGTTTATCCTTAACCCTTTCCCTACGAAGGCCGTGTATACACGGCTTGAATTTTTCTTCGCTAAAGGACGAAGGCCGTGTATACAAGGCTTGAATTTTTCTTCGCTAAAGGCCGAAGGCCGTGTATACACGGCTTTGCGGTCAAGCACGCCAAAAGGGTCCCAAGCGTCATTAGAGACTCCACGCGCTAGAGGTCCGGCCCTTTCTCATTGTCCATGAGGGGATTATCTCAGCCCTTTCCCGCACTAAATGTCCCCCTCAAGGAAGGTCCCCACGGTCAACTATTATTTTATACGTTGGAATAACTAAAAACGTATTTGTTGAATTTATTGGAAATCAATGCTAAGAATTACATTCTCGATGTTCTTCTGTTCGGTTCAAAATTTTACACGGAATTCTATCGTTTATATTAACGGAGTTCATCACCACCTTGGAAAAATTTTGGAGACGTTAAGGTTAGATGTTAAACTGTAATAGTTGAATCATACAAGCAAATTCTCTTTGAAGTATGAAGTTCTTTGCCGTGAGCCAAAATTACAGTTACCATTTTTCAAAAATCTCTCCACATAAATACAAATGCATTATAAATGCATTTCGCAATAAACGCAAATAAATGCGTATTCTCAAAATTTATAATTTACGGTACAAAATAAGGGATGGTTTTGGTCGACACATGCTGTACGTATTAGCCCATACCATGCTTTCATCTGAGCACATTAATGCATTATTATTTTCTTGGAAAAACATATTACTGCCCAATCGGGACATCCAAGAGTAGATTGGCGCAAGTAGGCTTTTACTGAAATATTTGGAAGAAGATAACCTCACTCTTCTCGGAATAACTCATTTTCTTTTCAAAAGTTTTCTTGGTTTGTATTCAAATGTAGTCGTTACCGTTCTGTACGCAATCCGCTTCCTATATAAGGGATGGTTTCTGTAGACACATGCTGTGCGAAGCAGCCCATACAATGACTAGATAGAGAACTGCTCCACCCAGGTAATTACTCTCATATCCTGGTTCTCTGGTCAGGATCCATTAAGGAGGTGGTCTGGTCTGTGCACCACCCAGGCTTCCATAGGAACACATTAGTGCACTAATGTTTTCTTGGAAAAACATATTACCTCCCAACTGGCATATCCAAGAAAATATTGGGGCAAGACTGAAATATTTGGGAAAATATAACCTCACTCTTCTTGGAATAACTCATTATCTTTTCAAAATTTTTCTTGGCGTGTATTCAAATTGAGGCGTTAACGTCCTGTACGCATTTCCCTTGCTCCTGCAAGGATTTCTTTTCAAATGATGTTTCGGTGGAATTACAATATTTCTTGGAATTATATCGAATGAATGAATCTCATATTTTAAGAATGCTCGTAGAGGGCAGATGCGAGTGATGAGAGAGTGGATTTGGCCATCAAGGATCTAAAACGTGAATATCTGAAAGTGCAAATACCTAGGAATATGCGACGTGTATTGAAAATTGTCATTCCCCTTGAAGTATTTGTTGGTCTTTGATACAATGCGCTTATGCTGAAAACCGTAGAACTTCGTTTAAAATTTCTAAAGGCAGTGCAAAATGAAAGGTATACATTGGTGTACTGACATTCCCTGCAAAATCAACAATTTAAAAAAATTTAAATCACCTTAGTAACACTATTCTGACCGCATAAATACTCCGCGATGGGCTACCTTCGAGAAAAGGGTCGAGGATTATATCTGGTCAGTTGCCGAGAAAAAGGTCCGGCACCCCGCTAGGCAAGGTCATTAAGCGTAGGAAGCGACTACCTGGACGATTTCTTGCCGCGAGAGAGCTCCGTACAGGGCGAAGAAAAAAATGCTATAAGCATTCGTACAGCCAAAACCATCTTTCCGTGAAGGAGTCCGGCGCGAAAGGGTTAAATAAAATACCAACACGTCAATACCAGCTTAACTCCAACATGAAAACAAGATCTAGTTCCAACTTCTATTGAACTTTTTCTGGTAAACCTTCTGGTAAAATAAAATAAGACATCCCATCAAAGTGTTCTTTATTCATACAAAATTTATAGGACAAACTTAGTCAAATAAAAACATTAATTCCTTTCAATCTTCTAGACGAAATTATCCACATTCAACATCATGGTAGGGCGGTGATTTACTGAACTAATGTTACTCACCCAGAGTGCAATATTTTCAATGACAAAGAGGAGGGAAACAATTCGGCTTACGCGTGCTGTATTGTAAGTAAACTAGCTTCGAGAAGCACAAATTCGGTGGTCTTCGCCGTTGGAACTTCCGGAGGGCTCTGAGAATACAGCGGCAGAATGCCGGCCAGCATCCTTCCCATTTTGTTCTCCACATCTGGAAACCATTAAACCCTCCATCCCCTCCGCTGAACCCTCCCGCCCTCCCTCTCTCGCCCTTCCTAGGGGGAAAAGGTACGCACTCGGATTGAGCCCGAACCGGGCCCAAGCATGAGACTGTGCAACCAAGGGAAAGTGGATTGCGTGGAGTGGAGAGTGGAATGATTTTTGGGGTCCTAGTCAGTGAATGAAATCAATAATACATACATAATCACAGACAGTGACAGACTGCAATGCAATTTCCAAACACGATCCTCTTGACAGATAGTCAAAATAAGCAATATATTCTGATATATATTCCTTGATTGCAATTTGAATTTTGATTGAAAGAAATAAGATAACACCAATTTTCGTGCCGTGTGAGGCCACAACATGGATACTATTATAATTTATTATTGATATTGAATAAGCATTTGGGAAACTAGACACACGGTATACACGGCTTGCAATTGCAAGCGACGTCCCATACGCGTCCCGTACGTCTGAGTTTAGTCCCAGGACTACTTAGGGACATACAGGACATCCCTGGGACGTTTTGTACTGTGTGGGTATACTACATTCTATTTTTTTGTTAGTATTTGTCACATTGAAATATCTTTATTATTTTTTACTTACTGTTGTCCTGCAATATTTTAGTATTGTATAGATATTCAAAATCTTCAAGATAAATATTTTATGAATATAAATATTGATGTTGGGTGTGTTGTGTGGGTCTCTACTATATGTAACCAAAATATGGACATTGTTGGTTTGAATTAGGCTGTATATAGTGTGTACTATGTAAACCTTTGTTGGTACCTTATAAATTGTTATCACTTTTGCAGATGGCCATTTAAATTAATGCTCTCCCAGAACTGCCAGTCATTTTTCGCTTTTTTCAGGAATCTGTGGTGGCGATTCTATAGGATATAAAAACATATTTCTTGCATGTATAGATAGCTTTATTTTTCTTCTTTATTGCTCTGTTCCAGTTCAAAATTATATAGATTTTTCTTTGTCCCAGTGTGTTTTCAGGAAAACAAAGGATTGAATTTTTATGACTTGGTTGAAAGGTGCCCGAGATATAGAGAATATACGAGATGCCCATTTCAAGATTTTAAAATATAACTAAAATAGCTGAAAATAAATATTGCAACACAATGTGTGAAAGGAGTATGTATACTTGCTTCTTGATTGTAACATTCCCACAGTGCATTATTAATGATTCTCAAGAGTCCACACTTAATTGTTCTTTGTAGGTTGTATTTCATATTATAATGTAAATATTTGGCTCAAATTCTTTTGAGGACGGAAAGAATTAAAAGGTAATAGAAGTGAGGGGCTCTTCTTGAAGTGCAAAGATGCCATGGGCTTGTTCTGATTGATAGGTGGAGCATGTGACATCACTATACTCAGCACATTAAACACTCTGATATCAAAGTGTTTTATTATAGGTCACAAGTAAAGGGAACATTAACAGGCCCCTGTTAAAATGCTGCAACACTGAATGTGCTACAACACGCCTTTACCCACCTCCAGTTGTATCAGCTTTCATCAGTGTGTCTGGAGCTGGTGACTGGTAAGTACAGACTGGAAACTTTTGAGATTTTATTTATACGCTTTTAGCTGATTAATGTTCAAGGGGATTCAAGTGCAAATTTACTCATATGAAGTATTTCTGATGGTCATGATGAGTCAGGTGAGTGAGCTTCAGGTCCATCTTTCCCCCAAGCTGTGTGTTGCTTTTTGGCATCAAAATATCATCTTCAAAATCATAATTCTTCTGAGGCTTTTTTATGAAAGGATTTCTATGCAGTTATTGATTTGTTATGATGATGGCATGCCTATAATTTTGAAAAATTATTTAAATCCAATGTTATTTGTTGATAGACCTTGATAAGAAGCCCCCACCCCAAGATGATACTCTAAGCAGTTACCTGGGCCTTCAGAAACTCCTCCAGGTGTGCTTCTAACCAATCCCACACTGCACCAATTGATGTCACATGCCACCAGAGATCTATTTTCATTCCTGGGTTTAGGCTGATGATATACTGAACCTCCATGTTATGGAAATCATGGCGATTTCACTCCTTTTTGATATATTATGGAGTTAAGTTACTATGGTATCTTGGCTGCACATAGCAGTTACATCTTTCAACAAACCCACCTTTCACATTTATGCTTGGTTTTATAAGGTCTGGAAACATAAACTACAACTAAATGACATCATCTTTACATTCTCTGAGTTGTTAATGGAGAGTTCAGGTTTTGTACTTTGAGCGAGACTTTGGTTAGTCCATGGGTGAATTTATAGTAGTGGGTGAATTTATGAGAGTATTAATGTCGGCTATCATTTGATAACACATTTTGCCAGATCTCATAAAACCAGACCTTGGAGTGCCATATATGCTGTGATAGCATAGTTTGTACTGTTATCCAAAATAAGAGGTTAACATGCAAGACTCATAACTCTTCTCATGACTAACCTCTTAAGGTTATAGTATGAGCGAAATTTCATTTTACCTAGAAATCAATGAATTTGGCCTCATTTTTATTAAAACAATATTTACTCTCTGTAGTATTGGTTAGGGTTTGGGAGAGCGGAACGAACTACTCCAGTCTGCGGTTGGTGACGAACTGCACTCTTTATTAAAAATACGAGACATGAGATAGTTACATCTCCCTCCACAGAGGGCAGCACTTGCCGGTACACACAGAGAGTTCAGCCCTGGGAGCGCTGAACGCAGAGCTGCGTAGACACAATCTCCGCACCAATATAAATTTCGTCACTTTAACACCTCTCCTCGAAATTTAACATATAATTTTCATTTTTAATTAACACATACATGTCAAAATCTCACAATGTAATCAAGTTTTTCCTGTCTCAATTTACATGTGAACGACAAACACAAGAAATAAAACTATGTCACTGGTCACATTAATACAACCGTAATTTCTTACACAATTGCTGAGTTTTATTGCCGTTCAGGGTTTTGGTCAGTAGGTCCGCAACATTGTCAGCACTCCTTATATACTGGAATTCAATCTCACCATTCTGGACCAGTTCCCTTAAAAAATGAAATTTCACATTAACATGCTTGGTTCTATCAGAGACAAAATTGGTAACAGACAGAGAAATTGCTCCCGAATTATCAGCATAAATCTTAGCTGGATTCTCTACATATTGGTCTTGGCCAAAACACTCAGTAAGTTCTTACACCAAATAAACTCCGTTGCTGTTTCATACATAGCCATGTATTCTGCATGGGTTGATGATGTTGCCACACACTTTTGTTTCCTACTACGCCAGTTTATTACAGCCCCTCCTAGTATAAACACATAGCCAGAAACTGATTTTGCATCAACTCTATTCTTTGCCCAATCTGCGTCACAGTAAATTTCAAGTGGTTTACCTGTTTTCTGGTAATGAATAGCGTAGTTAGTCGTGCCCTTCAAATAATGAAAAATGTGTGTCACATTCACCCAATCAGATGTCACAGGGTCCTCATTAAATTGACTCACAAGACAAGTAGCATTTGCAATGTCAACCCTAGTAGTTGTCGCCGCATACAAAAAATGGCCGACTGCCTTTCTGTAGCGTTTTTCATCATACTTGTGACCATCTCTGACAACATTCATTGCTCCTACTTCTAAGGGTGCATTGAAACTCCTATTCTCCTCTCCTATATACATGTCAACAATGTCATGAATGTACTCCTCCTGGCTTACAACTAACTCATCCCTTAGTGAGCGACTCACATTCATTGACAAAAAGTTGCTGACCGCGCCTAAGTCCTTCACATTCAGAACTGATGACAGTTGCCTCTTAACTTTATCAACACTCACCCTACTTCCAATCAGCTGAAAGTCGTCAACATAAACTGCTAGAATTACATCAGCCTGTAGGTATACACATGGATCAGTTACGCACTGTCTAAAGTTAAATTCTAACAAAATATCGTGAATGTGGCTGTTCCAGTTTCTTCCTGACTGCTTGAGTCCATAAATGCTTTTGTTAAGCTTATAAACAAATATAGAGGGGTCATTCACAAAAAAGCCTGGTGCTTGTTCCATGTACACTGTCCTATCCAGATAGCTATTTAAGTAGGCTCCTACCACATCCATGTGCTCTATTTCCCAATCATGCTCTACAGCTAATGCAAGCAGAATTCTAATTGTCTTCCTTTGCACTACTGGGCTAAATGTATCCCGATAGTCCATCCCATAGACCTGGTGAAATCCCTGAGCAACGAGCCTTGCCTTAAATTTTGAGATTACACCCTCTGACCTCTTAATCGCAAATACCCACTTAAAGCCTACAACATTACCGTCATGGGGTCTTCTGACAACCTCCCAGGTATTTAGTCTCTCCATTGGTCCTATTTCTTCCGTCATGGCTGCCCGCCACTCTGCAGCCTGGGGACCGCTCAATGCCTCTGCAACGTTGCTAGGTATCTGTACATCGGAGATGCTGTCAGCCTTTCTCTGCACCAGGTTGCAGCAAGGCAAGGAGCATGGCTGGCGCTCCCTCCTCTGTCGGTCGGACCGCCTCGGACCTTCCATGGCTGCGGCTGCATCGCCCCCAACGTGGGCATCGCGTGGCTCGCCTGGCTCCTCCGGATCTGCTCCCAGACCCTGGTGAGGGTGCTCTGGGACCTCGGCCTGAGCACCTGCGCCGATCTCTCCGCCGTCCTCACGGGGAATGTCCTCTCCTGCCAGGGTATATTGTCTTGCTCCGGTATCAGGCAAGAAAGCCTCTCCTGCCTCAGCATCGATGTCGAGCAGGACAACCTCTCCGGGCCACCCCCCGCTCTGCTGTGATCTCGAACGGTCGGGCTGGCTCCCCCCCCTCATGAAAACTCAGCCCACGATGAGGCACAGTGCTCATGGGAAACACATCCTCCCTGAACACAACGTCTCGGCTGCTAACAATTCTACGCCCTTCCAGGTCCCAAAGTCTATTCCCCTTCACTCCTTTATCATACCCCTACATGATGCATTCCTTTGCCCTCTGACTCCATTTCGTTTCCCTCTGGTGATCGGGCAACCAAGCCCACACCTGGCAGCCGAAGACCCTAAGGTGGTCGTATTCTGTCAGCTTCAAGTCCCTTCTCAGCCACTTTTCCAGGGGAACTGCGAACTTGAATGGGGCAGATGGGCATCTGTTTCTCAGGTAGCACGCTGTGTACATTGCTTCAGCCCAAAAACTTCCTGGGGCGCCAGCCTGAATCATCATACACCTCATCGTGTTGCACAGAGTACGGTTGGTCCGCTCCGCCAAACCATTCTGCTGAGGTGTGTCCGGTACTGTCCTCTGATGAAGGATACCTTGAGTCGTCAAGAATTCCTCGAATTCCTTGCTGACGTATTGGCCCCCGTTATCACTTTGTATTTCCTTAATTTGCTTCTCATGAAGAGTCTCTACCCTCGCCTTGTATTTCTTGAATTCTCTCAAAACATCGCTTTTCCTTGCGATCGCCACAATGATATAGCGTGATGCTTCATCAATGAAGGATACAACAAATCTCTTCCCTCCAATTGAATCGGGTTTTATTGGACCCATTACGTCAGAGTGAATTCTCCCTAGAAATGTGGTGACCTTCTCCCCTTCACTCTCACGGAACTTACCACGTTTCATTTTCCCTAAAATACACGGGTCACAATTTGCCTCTTCTGTTGTTCTCTTCTCCATGAGTTCTGTTAGGACAGGCAACCTCATTATGGCTCGTTCCGCAGGGTGGCCTAATCGGTCATGCCACACCGAATAGCTCTTTTTGCATAGGTTTACTGTCATCGCCCTCGTAGCGTTAAGCTCTTCCTGGATCTCAGCTGACTGATTTGACTGTCGTGATAAAATACAGCCTCCACAACCTTATCGCCTGAAATATGTTTTTCTCTCCCTGGAAAAACTTGACAATACCGTTATCAGGGACTATCTTCAGACCTTTCTCCTCCAGCTGCCCTTGTGATATCAGATTCTGTTCTAGGTATGGCACATACAGAACGTCGGAGAGAGTGATATCCTTGCCCCCGCACTCATCTGACAAGTGAAGCGCGACCTTATCTCGGCCCTCGATTCTGAGTGGGACTCCGTCTCCTACAGTCACCACTCCTTCAAAGTTCTCCAAGTCACGGATTAAATCTTTCCTGATCGTCATGTGGTCTGTGGCTCCGTTGTCCAGCATCCAAACTCCATCGTTATCAGGGATCTTCTGTTTCACGCAGAGTGCGGCGTGCTCCCTCACTACCACGGACGCCCTTTTGTTCTTCGACTCCGGTCGCGCCTCGCTATTATCTTTTATGCTCGCACTATCATCTGTTTTCTTCGGACACCGCCTTGATATGTGCCCTTCTTCTCCGCACGCATAGCAGCAGAATCTGTTATCTTGCTGGAGCTGTCTTCCTGTTCCTCTCCCCGCATCTCCTGCGCCTCTACGCCTCCCGCCTGGATCGCCGGTGATAACGCGCGAGGTCGCGTAAGCTTGGTGTGACTTATCAGCACTCGGGTCACCATACTTCTCGGAAAGATGCTCTTCTTCCTCCAGTAAAGTTCGTTTGACTGTCGCCATTGTTAACTTATTAGGTTGAGACAATAGTGTTTTTGCGGTCACTTCGTACTCACTTGGTAAACCCGTGAGGCACAGCGCTGCAAGTTGTCTGTCGGTAAATCCCAACTCATTTTTCTCCAGCTGACGATTCAGATTGACAAGCTTGCTGCAATACTCTGCAATGCTCATATTGTCTTCCTTCACTGTCCCAGCGCACTGTCTAATCTTCTCCGCAGCTCCATAGTCTGTATTCTCCAAGCAGGTCGTCTCAAGGTGCTCCCATGCCGCATCAGCTTTCTCATAGTCAGTAATTTCGTCTAGAAGTTCAGTGCGCATTATGAGCGCCAGAGCAGTTTGATTCGCCTTCGCCCTACGTCTTACTTCTGACTGTTCAAGCTGTGCACCTTCGGCATCATCATAGCCGATAATTGCCTCCCAGCAGTCTCTCACCAACAATTCACTTTTCACACAGGCCTTCCAAGTTCCGAAGTTATTCCTTGTGAGCTTGACAATTCCTCCCACACCGAGCATTCCCTGATCTAAGTTAATTGCCATCATGAACTCGTCGTCGCGCCGGCACTCGTTGCACACTTCGCTAGTATAAGCTCACTGAGACACTTTATTTTCTCCCAAACTGTCCATTACTTTCTCCCGAATGCGCAATCGAAATGTCCTGGGCCCATAACCTATTAAAACAATATTTACTCTCTGTAGTACTGGTTAGGGTTTGGGAGAGCGTAACGAACTACTCCAGTCTGCGGTTGGTGACGAACTGCACTCTTTATTAAAAATAATACGAGGCATGAGATAGTTACATCTCCCTCCACAGAGGGCAGCACTTGCCGGTACACACAGAGAGTTCAGCCCTGGGAGCGCAGCATCGGCTGCGTAGACACAATCTCCGCACCAACGTAAATTTCGTCACTTTAACAATTTTAACGAAAAATATCTCATTCTTGTTATGACATCAAAAATTCAACCCCTTACGACTTTACTTTCAGAGTTATTTGCCAAGAAATACCAGCCCTTTTACATGGGAATTGGTACATGTATGCAGTCCAGAAAGATATTATTTACAAAATGAGGAATTTCTAACACTTTGATGTCATAATAAAACTAACAGCGTGTAGTTTCTATGTTTACTCAACTATTTTTTAAAATTAATCATATTGTCACCGCAAAAGGTTCTTGGGTGTCACAAAAAACCTTCCATCTAGAAGGAGTTTCGAACGCACCGCATGAACAAAATGAGTCAAGTTGAAGAATTATTTAGATAATTTCATTTAATTACTTACCATTTCTGTCATATAAAACTATATTATAGCACCATTGATAATGCAATATTTAATTGATGTGTCCTACAGCTGGTGAAATTAAAACATATAGTTCGAATATGGTCTCTATTATGACTAGGGAACTATCTCACTTGGACTCCCTTAAATTGAGAAAAAGAGACTTCTCAATTAGCTTACTGCATTGAGACCCTCCTCACAGAGGACTGCAAGGTGTCCTCTGGTATGTCTTCAGAGCAGGAGGATAATGGAAGGGATTGGGGAAAGAAGGGAGGTTTAGGATGAGGAAGTAGAAATGGGCCATTCTGGAAATTACGCCAGTAATTTATCATAAATTACTATGGTATTTTTCATAATTTACAGGAAATCCTGAAAATTAGCATAATTATTGAATATATTCACCTCTGTTTCAGATATATTTCATACTGATGTATTCTAAGCATTATAAACCAAGTCTGTATATATATTTCATACAATCTTAATTTTAAATTAAGGCACGTACCTATAGTATAACTCACTTGTGGAATATTTGTATGATATTTACCAGTAACGAAGCTAAGGTAATCGAAGTGGGCATTTTAGCTCATCAATCATAGATAACATTCACGTGAAACATACAAAACTATTTCATCCAGAATTAGCCTCTCTTAACTTCCCTCCATCTCGCCCTCTCTCGATCATTCACTGAGACTCGGAAGGGCACGAGAAGTAAGCGAGTGTCTAGGCTCTCAGCGCACAAGAATCACGTTGCTTCAGATGTAAGCGTGCCGCGGTGGATAAGCGTATGTGCGTGTGTCATCTGGCCATTTGGAGTCTACCAGTGGCCAGACTCCCAAGCCTCCAAAGCACTTCAAAACACAAACGTGGAAATATAGGCCAAATTTCTTCTTCCCTTGCTTTCTCGGCAATATTAAATGCATGATAGAACTGAAAAATATAATAGATGTTTCACAGAAATTATTTTGGGTATTCTCAGGCTCCCAGATTACCCTTCACCTTTGCCACTGATGTCTACTAGTGGAATATTTTGGGGGTAATCATTTTAAGTAGTTGAACGAAAAATTTCTCACACCACTACAAAAGAAAGCCTAATAGCGTGTGGGCTGCCATATTTGTTTTTACATTTTCATTATTTCTAATTCATCAATGTAGTGATTGTGATTGTTTGAAGTTAGTTAACCCCTTTGGCGATTCCTTGGCTTTCCTATGAAAACCCCCATTAACTATTAGTTGCAAAATACCAAACTTTTTGGAAAATTAGTACTTTTCAAAATTTACCAAAAATTACCATAGTAACTTACCTTAAATGAAAATTACAGTAATTTACTCATCTCTAAGAGTATTGATGATTACAATGGAGCCTATAGCCTCAGGCTTTCTAAGGAATAATGGATTACAATGATTGTTGACAAATTTATGTTTTTAGATTTACTTGAGTATGATTATCTCTTTCTCCTATTACGCTTCCAGTCCACCCCTCCTTTGTTAAAGTGAAAAATGTGCAGGGTATAATAACATTACCTATGTCTATTATCTAATGAATGATTTGTGAAATGAGATTTAGAGAAATTCTAGGTGGTAAGGCATGCTCACTCAAAGTAAATGTGTATTCAATATTCTATGAAAGTTTCACATGAAAGAAATCAATTTCTTGCTATTGCATCTCCACACGTGGTTGACTCGGACTCTTTCTCCCTAAACCTCAGGAAAATGTCTTAAGGTTTTGAAGGTTCACTACCCTCTAGGTACACTTCTTCACAGAATAGAGGGGAAGAATGTTCTCCTCTCTCTGGTCCTACTCTCAGTGACTGCGAACAATCTAGACCACAACAGCTTAAGGGTTACATGTATATGCATTGATTGTCGGTAAATGGGTAAAGGAATGAAGCATTTTACTGCAGGTCAACACTATCTGATTAGACTTGCATTTTCTCTCAGGAATGTTGTTGAAATGGATCTTCTACTGTAACAGAGTTATATCCCATGTTGGAAAGGGTTATCATCTCCTTCCGTAATCCTTTTTATTTCATCCAATCTTAGGCTTTCTCCAGTGCCATCCCTTCTCCATTAGATCTTCTTCTACTGAGTCTTCTGTCTCCATTTTGGCCGATCACTTTCTCTCTTCCCAGCGTCAACTCTTTTCACTCATTTGTAAATGCAGTCCTCATCTTTCTTTTCAACATGACCAAACTGCCTCAGCCAGATTCCATCCATCTTCTTTCCAAGAGGTCCCACCTTGACTGAACCTCTGATGTGGTCACTCCTAATCCTGTCCTCTTCTGTTGCACCACTAATCCATCTCTGCACTGTCATCTCTGCAACGCTCTTTTTATCTCCTGTGTCTTCATGATCAGCCACGCCTCTCCATCCCAAGGGGCATTCCCTGTCTCACCATCGCCTAGTGCTGTCTACCTTTCGTTTTACTGCTAAAGTGAATATTGTCCCTTTTTAGCTTTGCAGCTGGTGTTATTGCTGGTATGCTGAGAGGTTTATCTGAGCCAGAGTGTGTGGCAGCAGGAACAGCTGCGGCTGCAATGTCTATTGCTGCCCATTCAACTATTCCTGATAAAATGGTGGCTGATAGCCTAAAATGGGGCTGTGCAGCTAAATTCCATCCGTATCCAGGAAGTATTTGACTTTGGGGGCCACGATTAAGGGCATTGATTCTTGAAAGCAATTTTTGTACAGGCAATCATGAATTTTAAATAAACAGAATCCTTCAATGTCAATAGTTTCTCTTTAATACTTTAACATAAGATTGGAAATAACTTTGTTACCTCCACTTATAAGATTTTTTCACACTGCCACATTTTGACACATTTTGTCAAATTAAAGTGAAAGTACAACATTGGTTTCAGTATGCATATAAACAAAATGGTGGCAGGGGAGGGGAAAGAGTTGCAAATGGGGGCGAGGGAAGGTCGAGGTAGTGGTGGGGGAGGAGGAGCTTGAAAGTGGGAAAGATGTTTATAAATTCTTATGCAATGAGTAAACAAAGTTATTTTTATTCTTCCAAGGTGGATGAACGTTCCCTATTCCAGCCTAAAACTGATCTTTTAAATTACTTTCCTGGAATTGATCCAATTGTCTTTGTGACTATATTTTCCTCTCAAAGTAAATAAAGATATTTTGTTATTACTGTTAAAATTTTTACAAAAGAAATTTAATTTTCTGTGTACTAGCGTAACCACCCGTTAAGCATGAAAGAATAAGATTTAATGAATTGAAAGATACCTACCCGGATAGCATTGAAGCTTGCGGCAAGCTTTCACATTGGCTTGATTTTGATTTGTCATGACAAGCTTGACATGACAAGTGAAATTCAAGCTGGAATCAAGCTTTACGGTGAAAGCTTGCCGTGCGCAAGCATGATTCAAGCTTCAAATACACTTCAATGCACCCGCCAGCGTATCGTACCTGTTAGCGTAGCGTATTTCGGTTTGTTAAAAATTCATCATTAGGAAAATATCTGAGCCAATAGAACCTTAATTTTCTTCTACTCGAAAAATGAGATGAAGAGAGCATAAGTTTCGTTATAGACTCATTTTTTCTCATACTTTTCATACACGAAATGGACGCCGGGAAACTGCGCCATGACGTATGTGCCACCCTTGACGGAAATTGTGTTACTTGATTGATTTCTGCCTTTACGATTAGACGTCAACTTGGTGCTTTGAACGAGTTGTGTTAAGCGTGTGATTCAAGGAGTGTAGTGGAGCCTATATCATCCAAAACCTTTTGAAAAGTTCTTGTTTAAGCTATCACCCTACGTTTTTCATTTATTTTTTTATTTCGGAACCTCTTGGCAAGTTACATCTTTAGGCGAGTCTCCATCCCCAACTTCGACGACTGAAAGGTGAGTGTGAACTTTACTTCCTTATTTCGAAACTACAATGCCCTAATTTAGAATGTTCCAGATTTATTGTATTCTGTGAACTCTCTACACTCAAAGAATACGATAAATCTTCGTGCATTGAAAGTTGATGCTTAATAGGCGCAAAAAATAACCCAGTGTAGCACATGTTGTTATTTTCATGTTATTGTATAATGTTAAAGTGGTAAACATCAAAAGTTCATTTTTTCGTATATTTTTGCAGTTAATTTCAATTTGAATAAATATCTTGTGGTTTTCTGCGGTATAATTACTTTTGAGCAACAGTTACCACGTGCTATTCTGCCGGCTTCGTCAGGCTGAACATACTTCTAGAAGGTCACCGTATAGACATCAAAAGGGCGAAAGTTTTATGTAAAGAAAGCAGCTACTATCCACGGGTCATCAGGGAAGCCATTGAAATAGAAAAAAGACCTAACAACAAACTGAGAGGACGGCTACAAACTCCCTTAAGGAAAATTCAAGTATAAATTATTTCTGTTACATAATAACCGCCAAAGTTTATTTATTTGTGATTGTTGATTCAGAAAGCCTGACGAAGCCGGCAGAATAACACGACGAACCTGTTGCTCAAAAAATAATTACCTATACATATCAAGTTCTGCACTGCATACTGCCTACCAATTTGGTTTTGCTGTTGTATGAGATGGTGGAATGATTTGCATAATATCCATATAGGTACTATAAAATACAATAGACTATGCAATTACTTCTTTCTTTCCCACGTGGAAACAGTCTACAAAGGGAAACTATTCTTTTCTTGGCTATGACATTGTTTCACCTTTTTGTGAAAATTGTAGATGAACAAATATAATTTATCATGATCATTTGGTATGCTAAATTGTGTTATTTTTCATTTCACGTATGAGTGCAGGGTTACATTTGCAGTTTATTAATTTTCCTTTTCTTTTTGCAGAGAGAAAAGGGCAATAAAAACCTGATGTCTTCCGGCAACCGGCTCAATGTTTTTTTTTTCAAAGTTATTTTACAAAATAGTGAATTGTAAACTTTTATGAATATAAAACTGTTAATTTGAAGGAATTAAACTTTTCTGCTACATTGAAATTGTTTAAATATATGTTTACCTTGTGATATATTCCAATGATTACTATAATCATTGCAATAGCCCATCATGCAAAGTATCTGTAATTCATATGAAGGGCAGATAGTATTGTAAAAGCAGAGTTATGAGATTTACACGCTTTTTGTTTGCATTTCTCTTGGAAGAAGGCAAATGCAGAAATACAATTTGGACATCTTAGTCAACCAGCCATATCATGTTTATCTTTGGAATAGGTTATTTACTGATGATGACTACAGGAGGTATTTGAAATGACTTGTTCAGTAATATTTCCCTTCATGAGGTAGGAAAGTTGACTTAAGTGTAGATCTGCTTTGGATTAATTGACATTTGCCACTTTATTTTTCCTTTGCTCTTTGGTGGTTTTAAATCATTAGTTAGAGGCCTCTCTACTGGCGGATGTGCTGCAATATTTAATGTAGCTTAACTGGTACTGTAGAACTTTATAGGGTAGCTTGATTTAGACTTGCCGTTAAGCTTGAAACCAGCTGGTGAAGTCAAGCTTAAATCAAGCTTGACGTGTGGAGACTAGTAAGTGTAGTGTCTTAAGGTTGGTAATCATGATGGAAGAGTCTTAAGGTTGGCAACCATGTTGTATGGTCTGAGGTTGGGACAGAGTCCCGGTGTAAAAGAGCGCAATAAAGATGGCGAGTTAACTGTGGTGGTAATTAAGGTGTGCTTTTAATTATTCTTCCCTACTTGGGAGATAGGGAAGTACATTTTGGCGACGAGGATGAAGTACTTACTACGGAAAGACAGTTCGTTTCGCGTTACATGGAGTTTTGTCGCGATATCCGGGATAAATTAGTACGCATTCCGTCAACCGTAGTAGGGATTTGAAATGGCAGCAAGCGGCCCTGAGTACGAAAGATTTAACCCCTTCGGCGATGTATCAACATTGGGCGTCCGTTGGAGAAGGTGGTTACGAGGTTTCGAATTGATGGCAGAGTCGAAGAATGTTTCTGCTGCTGCAAGAAATAAGGCTATGCTTTTGCATTATGCGGGACCTGATGTGTAAGACATTTATTTTAGGACTATGCTGGTACGTCTCATGATAGTGTCACGGGGGCTGGAACGTCACCTGGAAGACCAGAAGATGAGTATACCAAAGCAGTTAAAATCCTTAACCACCATTTTGACGCGGACGTTAACACGCCATATGAACGATAAAAGTTTGGACAGATTTGTCAAAGTGCTACTGAGACCGTGGATGAGTTTGTTATCAGGCTGAGGCAACAGATCCAGAATACGGGCTGGCAGGGGAAGCAAGCAGATGAAGCTATCCGGGACCAGATCGTTGCAAGGTGTTGTTCCAGTGAACTTCGTGCTAAACTTCTCACGGAAGCCTCAAATTTGACATTGGCCAAGGCTTGAAATTGAAAGACTATTGCGTAAAGATTCCGATAAACGCTGAAGTTACCCCAGTAGCGCAACCTGTTCGTAGAATGCCTTACCAGCTGAGAGAGGTTGAAAAGAAATTGATCCAAGATTTGTTAGACAAGGACATTATTGAAGAGGTAGGTGGTCCCACACCTTGGGTGTCTCCAGTCCAAATTGTGCCAAAAAAATCAAATGAATGGCGTCTGGCGGTAGATATGCGCCGGGTAAATGAGGCAATAACTAGAGAACGACATCCAATGCCAACAATTGAGGGATTACTTAATGAGTTAAGAGAGGGAGTAAGCATATTTTCAAAGTTGGACCTCACTTGGGGGCACCACCAAATTGTGTTAGATAAAACTCTCGGGTAATCTCTACATTTTGTACCAGTGTTGGTCTGTTTAGATACAAAAGATTGATGTTTGGTCTGAATTGTGCTCCAGAATTGTACCACAAAATTATGTCACAGGTGTTGCAAAAATATGAAGGAGTATGTCATTTTTTAGACAATATGGTAGTATTTGGGAAATCTCAGGCTGAACATGATTGCAGTCTAGAAAGAGTTTCACAAACTTTTCAGGAGACAGGATTGACATTGAATAAAAGTAAATGTAGGTTCAATGCAAAGGAAATAGAATTTTTGGGACAAAATATCTACAGAGGGTTTTAGACCCACGGAGAGTAACGTTCAAGCTATCAAGGAATTTAGAGCCCCTGAGAATGTATCGGAGGTAAGAAGTTTCTTAGGATTAACAAATTTTGTGTCAAAATTTATTAATAAATACTCTTCGGTGACAGAGCCTCTCAGGTATCTCACTAGAAAGGGTGTTTCCTTCACGTGGGGAAAAGAACAAGCTGCAGCTTTTGCAAAATTAAAAGAACTGATCAGTGGTAACCTTATGTTAGACTTTTAGGATATGATAGCACCTCTACAGGTAATTGTTGATGCTAGCCCAGTGGGTTTGGGAGCAGTATTCGTCATGGGAGGGATAAAATTAAGAAAGAATAGGCATGGCAGTTCGATTTGAACACTTAAGTGCCTTACGTCCCATTTATAATGTTAACGGTGACCACCCGGACATTAAAACGTTGATGGAATACTTTAAGCTGCCACATAAACGCTTCGAAATCGCTGTCAATTGAATAAAACTTTGCTCCATCCATTCTTTTGTTGCCAAATGAAATCGATGGCGACAAAGACGATCAACATTCAGTCGTAAATAGAAAATTTTAGGGTTACGCAACAACATTTCAACATTGCTGCTGGTTAGGTTAAAGTTCGACACGTATATTTATTAACTATTCAATTATAGCTGCGGAGATAACTGTTATACCTTTGTTAAAATGTTACCCTACGCTTTTTATTAATCAGCCTGGGTGCGTTCCGTTTCGCGCTCCAATCGTATGACGTGGCATCGCATTATTGGCCACTCCGTTTCTCATTCCCTCATTGAAGCTCTTGATATGGAAGATTGAAACGGAACGTCTAGGGAGCGGGCGAAAAGTTTGATTAGAGATGACGAATCGTGGCTAAGGGTTGCCGTTCAGATATTTCGGAAAGGAAAGACAACCGCAATAGAAACCGCAATAGAAAACAGAAATATTTTTATCAAAGGTCAATGCCTCTAAATCCGTGTTTTTCGGCGTGTCGAAGTCACGTCATAGCAGCTGGAGTTCATCAAAGGAGTACGACGAAGACATCTAAGATTCAATGGCTTTGGAACTTCTTGCTATTTACTCAATGACAATGCTGAATGAAACCAGAGGAGAGGTTATACTCAAACCACGGGTTATGAACTACCTGGAGAATATTGTTCCACAGTACTCAGCACATGATTTCAAGAGTCATTTTAGGTGCCTTTATAAATCATAACGAAATACCACCTAGTTGATAACATGTACAAGGAGCAGGTCTGTCCTGTGGGGATTCTATATCCCTGTAAGCGGCAATACCACTTCCCGATACAGGGATTACATCACCCCCCATTGGGAACCTACATCCCTATAGGGAATCATTACCCAAATACGGAATCATTGTCCCTAGAGGTAAACATTATCCCCAAAGGAAAGCTTTGTCCCCATAAGCTAATTTCCCCATTGCCAGTTCCCTATAAGGACTTCATTTGGGAAATTTTACAGGGTGTACCTTTAAGATAGAAAATGTGACAAAAGTTATTGTGATTTGAGTAAGTAAAATATTTTAATTCAATCGCAAAGTATTGTACCTTATGATGTCATATTTAGGCTGTGCAATGTAACCCCGGCCATGGGGATAGTTTGGTCAATGGTCACCTCTCCACTAATATTGCAAGTAGTGAGGCAAGATTTCCACTCTCTAATGAAAAGGACAACAATTGAGAAATGAAATGACGCCAAATGTATTGGAATTAACAACATGCTGATTCTGCAAAAAAAAATGGAAACTATGAATTAGCTAAGGTATCACCGCAATCCACAACAAGCGTTCGACCACCGTCTGCATACTACATATACCCTCAGCATTGGCCAGTAGACAGTCACATTTAAACAAAATCGTGGTTATTTTTAACTGAAATGAGTAATTAAATGATACTATATTTCATGTTATGTCTGTAATTTTTCAGATTATTGCAATGCGTTGTGACTTTCCACTGTTACACCCCCTCGCCGCGATGAGGCTGCAGATGGGATTTGAGGGGGGCATGCACTAAAACTACAAATAAAGCAAACAAAGGTAAAATAATTAAAAAAACAACAAGTAATATACAAGAAAAAAGCCAAAAAATCACATATTTGAACACAAATTAAAAACAAAACTCCTCCATGAAAAACCAGATATTACATTAAAAAAGACATAACACCTTCTTCCTTTCAAAATACTAATCTCATACAATAGCAAAATGCATAACATACGGTTAAAACTATCACAATAAGTGACCCGAGTTAAAACTCTGGATATAAGGGTTCTACATTTAAGGAATGAAAGAGATATACTTTAGGAATTATAAGGCAATTATTGAAGAAAAGATCAAAATATAAAACTATTGACAAACACAATACTGATATAAAACAAATAGGAATACTGAAGATAATTTCAACACTGATTAGTGTTATAATATGCATTTCGTCATTCACTTGTTTTTCTATGCACTTATATATGTTACCTCTGTACTCGAACTAGTCAGTTGTAGAATAAACTGGTTAACGTGTGGATCAGGCTGTGATTTCAGGTTATGGGCCCAGTTATCGTGGTGTCCCTATTATCTGTGGCGTATCCGAAATGGAGGCAGGCGATTCAGTAAAAATACCTTTGTTCGATGGCACGAATTACGATTCGTGGAAGTTTCGGGTCGAGATTCTTCTAGATTATTATGCCTTACGCGAATGTGTCGAAAGTCCGCTCGTATTAGAAATTTTTCCTGCTGAGGAAAAAGAGTCAACGAAGGAAGAAATTGAGAAGACAAACGTTGCAAAAGTTCGACGAGACAAGCAAGCAACTTGTATCATAGTGCGAAGTATTGCGGACAGTCATCTGGAATATGCTCGAGGACAATCAAATGCATATGAAATCTGGAAAAACCTAGAGGACACATTTCAGCGTGGAAGTGTTTCATTAAGAATAAGGTAGCATCGAGAACTGTCATCCATGAGGTATGATCCAATCCATGACACCATTGAGACGCACTTTGCCCATTTTGATAAAAAGGTACGTGAGTGGAAGAATGCCGGCGCCTCTCCTGATGACATTGATGTCATCGGATATTTGCTGCAGACCATGCCATCATCTTTCAATATGGTGATCATTGCAATTGAGACGCTGCGTAGTGATCAACTTACTCTTGCATTAGTTAAGAGTAGACTTGCAGATGAAGCTACCAAGCAAGTAGATATTGCTGAAGCGGTAGGTGTGAATAGTGATCAATCCGCCTTCCCAAGAAGAGATGGAAACAGCAGTGTGTTTTGATGCAGTGAATGCAGCTGGATCTGGCGAAGAGAATGAGGTGAAAAATGTCTGGTATTTAGATTCTGGTGCCTCTGATCACTTGGTGAATAGTGATAGTGAATTGTATAATGTAGTTGATCTAAGGAGGCCGGTAAAAATAAAAGTAGCAAAGAAGGGTGAACTTATGTATTCTCAGAAACGTGGTGACATGAAACTAAAAACCATTGTATGTTCAAGTGTGAATGATATCAGTGTCACAGATGCTCTGTGAATGATATCAGTGTCACAGATGCTCCAGGGCTTGCATTCAATCTTCTTTCTGTCAGTAAATTAGAGATGAAAGGTTTCATTATTCTGTTTCGTGATGGCAATGCTTCTATAATGAAGAATGGTAAGGTGTGGGCTGAAGCAATTCGAGAAAATGTCCTTTGTAAATTGAAGCTTTTTAGTGATCAAAAAATAGCAAGCCTTACACTTCGGGAAAATTCTGAAATGTGGCACTTCAGGTTAGGGCATATAGGAAATTGTAATCTTGAAAGAATTACTAACTTGGTTGAAGGTGTAAATAACGTTGAAAAATTGGAAGGAGTTTGTCAGACGTGCAATGAAGGTAAACAGGCTGCAAAACCATTCAATGGTCACAGACCTGCAACTGACCCCAGGCCACTTGAATTAGTTCACAGTGATTTCATTGGACCTGTTTCTCCTGTATCGTATGACCAGAAAAGATTTGTTGTTTCATTCATTGATGATTTCACCCATTTTGTTATAATTTATGTGATTTGTCATAAGTCAGAGGTTTTTGATTGTTTCAAGAAATATGAAGCGCTAGCAACGGCGCATTTTAATGTACCATGTATTAGCCGTTTCAGGTGTGACAATGGAAGGGAATATTTGTCCAAGGAGATGGAGCGGTACCTTGAGCACAAGGGTACACTGTACGAACTAACTATAAGGTATACTCCACAGCTCAATGGAGTGGCTGAACGCATGAACCGTAGTCTGGTGGAAAAGGCACGCTGTATGTTGCTGAGTTCGAATCTTCCAAAAGGTTTTTGGAGTGAAGCTATGAAGGCAGCTGCCTATGTCCTAAACAGGTGTCCTACGAAAGCTCTCAGCTCCCAAGTACCTGCAGAAAAATGGTATGGATGTAAACCTAATTTGAGTAATATGAGAATTTTTGGTTGTGTAGTCAGCTTCAAATTACCTTCAGAATTAATTTCAGAAAAATTTGCCCCTAGGCTGAAAAGGTGTTTATGGTTGGTTACTGTAATGGAGGGTATAGATTATGGAATCCTAAGTTGCATAAGATTGTATTAGGTAGAGATGTCATTTTTGATGAACTGTCAGAATTAAAGAACTTTAAGCTTGTTAGTTTTAACGACAATAAATTGTTACTTGGAGAGGATGCAAGGAATTGAGAAGAAGGAAAGAATTTTGTAGAAACATTTGATGAGTTCCCTGAATCAGGCGGAGAAAGTTCAGGTATCGATGTGCATGAAATACCCCGTAGAACAGGTAGAAACAGGCAAAAACCTGACTGGCATAAAGATTATGTTATGGGAAGTAGCTTTGCTTATGCTATGTGTGCCAGCATCTCTCTGACATTTTTAGATGATGTTCCATTGTGTTATGAAGAGATTTCAGGTAGACCAGATGCACAAAATTGGTACAAAGCTGTAGGCGAGGAACTAAATGCACTTTATGAAAATGAAACTTGGGCTGTAACTGAATTACCACATAACAAAAAAACCTTTGCAGAGTAAGTGGGTTTTTAAGCTTAAGATGGATAAGGACGACAATATTAATTATAAAGCTAGACTTGTGATTAAAGGCTGTCAGCAGACTAGAGGTGTGGATTATGAGGAGACCTATGCCCCTGTTGCCCATCCGGTCACCATTAGAGCTTTACTTGCTATAATAAATGCTAAAGATCTGTTTGCTGAACAATTTGATGTAAGAAATGCATTCTTGCATGTAAGAAATGCATTCTTGCAGGGTGAAATATCAGAAGATATTTACATGGATCCTCCTATTGGATCTAATATTGAATTTCCATATGTATGTAAAATTCACAAAAGTCTGTATGGTTTGTAACAAGCTCCTAAGGCCTGGAATGATCGCTTTGACACTTTTATGAAGAGTCTTTGTTTTAAACGTTCTCCCTGTGATGATTGTTTGTATTCCTTCATTGAAACTCCAACAATTGTTTATATACTCATTTATGTAGATGACATTATTTTAGCTGGAAACAATGTTGACACTCTGAATCATGTCAAGAAGTCTCTATTAAATGAATTTAAAGTTTCAGCTCTAGGACCCCTCTCCTTCTTTCTGGGTGTGAAAATTGAAAGATCTAGGGAAGGTATGTTCCTGAGTCAAGAGGCATATACTATCATTAAATTGTTACAACGGTTTGGCATGGAGGATTGCTATACCGTGTCCATTCCTTTGGTACCTAATCCAAATTTAAATGTCACTGATCAGGAGTGTATTATTGATAGCAAGCCATATAAACAACTGGTGGGATGTCTTATGTATGTTACTCTTACCTCACGACCAGATCTCAGTGCTGCTGTTAATTTTTACAGTCGCTTTCAAAGTACTGCTACAATGCATCAATGGGCTGGTCTAGTCCAAATTTTACGCTATTTAAAAGGGACTCTAAATGTAAGATTATTCTATCCTAAGTCTGTCTTAGATGTGTTAGTGGGATATGCTGATGCTAATTGGGCTAACGATGAAGATCGTAAGTCTACGTCAGGCTTCATTTTTGAATTACATGGTTCTTTAATATCATGGAATACCAAGAGACAAACTGTAATTGCCAGATCAACTATGGAATCTAAGTTAATATCTTTGAGTGAGGCTTGTGGTGAACTTATGGATATGTTCTCTGTTAGAGGATTTTCACATTGATGTTCCTTATCCTGTAAATATATTTGAAGATAATCAACCTTGTATAAAATCTGTAACTCGATGGAAGCAAAAACGTTCTAAGTGTATTGATGTGAAATACCACTTTGTAAGAGATCTTGTATTAAAAGAAATTGTTAGAATTTCTTATGTTTCCAGTAAGGATATGAAAGCTGATATTCTGACCAAAGGACTTCCAAAACCAGCCTTTGTTAAGCTTAGGCATTTACTCAATGTATTTTAATTTATATTGTCAAAACCTAATCAAAATTAAAATAAGGCGGAGTGTTATAATATGCATTTCGTCACTCACTTGTTTTTCTATGCACTTATATATGTTACCTCTGTACTCGAACTAGTCAGTTGTAGAATAAACTGGTTAACGTGTGGATAAGGCTGTGAATTCAATTAGTAATAAATCAAACAAAACAAAAGAAATCTTTTAGAAAATGCATAAGCATTAACATCCAATCAGGGAAAAATATTTCAATTCAAAGACTAACTCAAAATCCGTTAAACTATAAAACAACATTCACGAATAAAAAGGAATTGAACAAATGTGAGAATCCACGCCCGGGATGCGATAAATAGAAAAGCCACCATTATAGAAAAAAGCATTCTTATACCAGAAACATTATAAAAGAAAGAAAAATAACAACTACACAAAAAAAATATCCATTCAGTTTTTCCCCGAAGATAGATAAAATATAATCCGTCCCTCTGCAAAGCTCCAGACAGAACGGAAACGAGTGTGAATAATGAAAGGGTAATTGAAATACCTATCCGTTCATCTGATTCACCGCAGATAGAACGGAGACTATGAAGTTAATTCTAATCCGTCCCTCTGTTAAGCCGCAGACAGAACGGAAACAAGTGTGAATGATGAAGGGCAAATTGAAATTCCTATTCGTCCTTCTGATTCACCTCAGATAGAACTGAGACAAAAAAGTTAATAATTTTCTGTCCCTCTGTTTCGCCGCAGACGGGGCAGAATGTCTGGTGGAGTGGAGTGTATGTATTTGTTAATTAAAAAAGTTATTGCATGGTTCACAATACCATTTTATGGTATTAAAATCTTAATCAGCCGAATATCTCTTAGCGCAATCTGTGTGATAGTTTCTTTGGCACGAATCACAGCGCACCCAGTTTGTGACTTCTTTCTTTTTTTCTTTTGAAGCGCATCTGGAACGTTTTCCATATTTCTCAATATTCTGTGCATCGTGACTTTCCTTAAGGGGGCTCACTACCTCAGCTAAAAACGCCTCTGCAGACCACTTTTATTTTAATTGTCACCCTATTACTTTTGTGTAGGAAGTTTAAGTTTTCACATTTTTGTTAGGAAAGAATGTATCTGTGCTTTCATTGAGATACATTGTTCACTTCACTAGACATATTAATGATAATTAGTGTTTTCAGTGACCTTTTTCAGTCGTTTTTCAGACCTCTTCATTGCCCTTTTTATTCACTAAAAGAAACATATCACGTAGTGAGATCACATAACGGTCTTTGGTATTTAATTTGGTCTCAGCTACCTTATTATGCTTGTCAGTATAAGGCCTCAGACTTTAAAATGCTAACGCGTGTTTTGTGTTTTTTCGCGATCTAGTCAAGGCATATGGCCGACTGCCCCCACCTCCTCTGCCGTCACCCCCTCCTCTAACTACTCCCCCCCTCGACTAGAAGCGGAGGGGTATGGTCCCCCACCACTTGCTGTGAAACGGCGGGGAAAGCAGGAGAAGGGGGTGCGCGTTGGTTTGTAGTTTGTGCTCGTGGCGAGCTGCTTACTACGCGAAGAAGTCGCGCCAAGTCAAAATCCCAGCCAATCGGAGAAAAAATATGTATCTTATTGCTTATGCCAATTATGACAGCTATATACAAGATTGATTTCATCATTTTCCAGGGAGTGTAGTCTGGTAAAAACATTGTAAAGCCGGTAAAATTGCGAAAATGCCTGCGACATGGATCTCTGTTGAATGACGGAGAGGAATTTATCCCGCGTCAATGACAATAAATGTACCCCTTGACACCGCGTCCATTACCTTGCCTCTCCATTAGTCGTCGCACGTGGTTGTTGGCTGTCAGACGCGTCACTCCCTGTTGCTCTTCTGAGGGTATCGATACGTTGGGAAATTTCGCTGTGCGTGACATTGGTGAGCTGAGGTTCCGTTGAGCCTAATTTCGTAGCAGGACTGAAATTAGTCAACTACGAGTTACCTAATACCAGAATCCGGTATATCACTTTTTTCACATCTTTCGGTCTCAGCAAATTCGTGCAATGGAAAATACAGGGGTGTGGCGAAAATTTCGCTACCGGAAAGGTTATTATCGGAAGAAGAGGACTTATTTCTTCCAACAGAGGAAAAAATTACGTTTGAGTAAGTATCTGAAGTTTAACTACTCTTAACTTTTACTTTTAGAGATTTACATCACTCTCGTGAGAATGCCCGGAGTAATGATGGGAATGCTATTAGTGATGGATTCTGCATACTCTAACGACTGGTTACTCTTTTCCATAGGTGAAGAAGCAGCAGTTTCAATCTTCAGCTCCGGAACTGCTGAAGAAGACGGGTAACTACAAATAATAAAAATTTCAGTATGAACTCCCATTAATTATAAATACATAAGGTAGTGTAAAACGTGAGTGCCAATGATGATTATCACATTGCAGAACTGACGGAGGGGGCGATTCTCCCAGCTCTGGTCTGGAAGAAGAAACCCATCCTGCAGCCTCAAACATGTCTGAAACAAATTCTCCCAAGTATGTTTATCCAACAAATATGCCTCTTTTCATACTAGATTTAGAAATTTTTAAGTAGAGTTAAGCATGACTTAAGATAATTCTCGTCATTCAACGTAAGAAAGAGCTCACTATTTTTTACTCAGATTTCATTCTCCTCTTCCGGGGTGCAGCCACTGGGAAAAAGATGTGGTTAATGATAGCCCTGATCCAGTGGTATTTGAGCAAGAATCCGGTATTGTTTACCCAAGCTGTGAAGATCAAGAGCTCAAAAAGTAGTTGGTTCACTTGCTTTTCCATGGTGAATAAGTGATCACAGTATCTTCATGGTCAAGATGGCCGCCAATGTTTCGTTGCTTTGTGGTTTGTGCTCCGTAAACTTTGATGTTAATGACGAAATTATTGCTTGTGATTTCGGGTGTTCCGCAAAATTTCATTTTAAATGCACTAGCCTTAATTCTGCATCGTCGAATGCTCTGAAAAAGTGTCCTGAATTAGTTTATCGATGCAAGAATTGTGCAGCTATACCCTCGCGCCATTTTCAGGATGTTCTTTTAACGTTTGATAAAGTTGCTGCCTCTCAAATAGAACTGTGCTCTACGGTATCCTTGCTTCGATCAACTGTTGAAGCTTGTGATGATTTAATCCGAAGTCAGTCGGATGAAATTAAGTCTATGAAAGCAGAAATTATTTCTCTCAAGATGTCGATTTGTGATGCTGCTAGTCCCTCCACTCTCATCACTAGTTCTCAGGTTGAAATGGTGCCAATTCAGCCAAAAAGTGCATCAAATCATCCAAATAATCCTACGCTTAACAAAATGGTTCGTGTGGATTATTCCAGTGCAAGTTCCACCTCTAAGAATCTGTCAGGAAACTCAGTCGCCGATGTCAGTTTAAAATCGACGAATCTTCCTGTGCCTATTAATAATAGCAATAAACAACTTACGAGTGCTTCCTCTCTCAATGCTTCAAGAAGTGAAAGTTCAGTGAATGATGTAAGTAAGGTAAATGATAACCCAAAGATGAGTTATAGTTCATCTGTGTCGCAAGTGAAAGTGAAGAACGGTGAAAAAACGGGAAATGGCAGCCCAATGATCATGAGTTCTAATTCATCTGCGACACATGTGAAATCGGCACATACTGATGATCACGAGCTGTCCCAGTCGTCGGGTGATGGGTGGGTTAAGGTTGCTGGTACAAAAAGGCCCAAACACCCCCTAGTTATTGGAACTGCCAAATCTGATGGTTTATTATGTGGTAATCCGAGGAAATACCACGTGCATGTTTGGAATTTCAAAGTGAACACTGCGGTAAAGTCCGTTCAAGACTACGTCCGTGCCAAAATTCCGGGATATGATGTTGAATTAGAAGAACTTAAGGTAACCAAAGGTGCTTATGCGTCCTTCCGCGTGTCAGTGGACTTTAAACTAAAAGATATGTTGTCAAACCCTAATTTCTGGCCCACTGATATATTTGTAAGGCCGTATTTTTTTCGGAAAATATCGGCGAACCAATCAAAAGGTTAAACGGGCAGAATACCCGATCTGATTCATATAAAAGTGGTCCAATGATAAAAATTTTAGTTTTAAATATTCAGTGCCTAAGTAATAAACTCGTGGGTCTCGAAGCTGTGGCCTCTCGTGAAAATCCTGATCTCATTTGTATCTGTGAGCATTGGTTAAAAGATGTAACTGTAACAATACCAGGTTACGTAATTGGTGACGCATTTTGCCGTCATAATCATAAGCATGGCGGTATGGTAATTTATGTTAAGAATTGTTTAGTTTTTAATACCATTTCGCGTGACATAAGGCACCTCATTGATGAATTAACCTTCGAATGTTCGGCAGTGAGGTTCACGATGGCTGACCGTCTTTTTATAGTTCTGGTCATATATAGGTCTCCCTTGGGTAGTTTCGTGTCATTTCTTGAAAAACTCGAATATTTGTTGTATACGATAACAAATCACTCATCTAGACCATCAATTATCCTAACCGGTGACCTCAACTGCAACCTGTTGATTGATGGGAGTGATCAGAGACAGCTTTTGCAAATATTTGACTCCTACAATATGAAACCATTAGTTAGCTCTCCCACAAGGATAACGGCTAATAGTAAAACTCTTTTAGACAATGTATTCACGGATTACCCTGAAAGCAGAATTCATACAAAAGTGTTTGATCCTGTTATGTCCGATCATTCAGCAGTCATGTCTGCTTTTTATCTAGGCAAAAATGTTACACCATCCAACACCTTCAAATATCAGAGGTTCTTCAGTGAATCTAACGTCAACTATTTTCGTGTATTGCTAAACCAACACAATTGGTTAGGGATGTTTCAGTCTGTCAATCTTAATGGGAACTTCAATGTTTTTTATAGTTATTTCATCCATTATTTAAACCTTGCTTTTCCATATGAACCAGTGAAGGTCAGGAGTGGTAACAATAAAAGCTGGCTAACTCCAGAAATACGCTCTATGTCCAAGAAATTGAAAACAATGTACTTTCATATTAAATCTTCAAGTGATGGCACAGCATACCAGCATTACTCCCAGCAGAAAAGGGAGTTTAGGCATTTATTGAAGCATGCCAAAAAGGAGTATAATGATAAGCGGATTAGGAATGCCTCAAATTTTTCTAAAGTTGCATGGGAAATCATAAAAAGCAATAGCCACTTAAATACTGCTATATTGCCTATTCAGGTAAATGATGATGATGGTAACATAATCACTGAACCAAGTAAAATATCCAATTCATTTAACGATGTTTTTCTGTCTCTGCCAAGTATACCTCATCCTGTGCCTTCTGGGAACATGCCATCCAAAAGAGTATCATATGCGTCTATGTATCTAAAACCCTGTAGTGAGATAGAATTACGCTCTTATCTTAATAAGATTGCGATAAAAAATCTGCTGACATTGATGGTGTATCAGGCAAATTAATAAAAGATTGCGGGGACCTTATCCTGACCCCAATGCTAATGCTTGTGAACCAGTCCCTTACTGAAGGCATATATCCGGATGCCCTAAAGATGGCGAAGGTTTTACCAGTCTACAAGAATAAAGGTGACCGGAACAATTTAAATAATTATAGACCCATATCTATAATACCCCAATTTGGTAAAATTCTTGAGTGTGTTTTCTGTAAACGACTTTTAGAATATCTTGAAAGTCAAAATGTGCTATATGATCACCAATATGGTTTCCGCATGGGGAAGTCAACAAATCTGGCTCTTTTTGAAGCGGTAGATTATATAATCCAAGAGATTGACTCAAAGTGTAAGGTTATGGGCATTTTCTTTGATTTGAGCCGAGCTTTTGATGCTGTTGATCACAGTAAGTTGATTTCAAAATGTGAGTTAATTGGTATTAGGGGTGTGGCATTAAGCTGGCTGAAGACCTATCTTGTAAATCGACATCAAAGGGTAGCATATCAAAGTGATGGGAATATCTATCTCTCCACCCCTATGGAGGTAAACAGAGGAGTACCTCAGGGGTCAGTGCTTGGTCCTGTGTTGTTTTTGATTTTTATTAATGATCTACCAGGGCAGCTGCAGATTAAAGGTACTAATAAATGTGTTATGTATGCAGATGATGTGAGTATTATGACATCTAGTAAACATATACGTGACTTGGTGGTATCTAGTGAACTGTTGTTGAAATGTATGACTGATTGGTGTGAAGGCAATAATTTGGTCCTAAACATTGAAAAAACACAAGCAATGATATTTTCTACATTGCATTGCATATTTGACATTCACTCTACTCAGACAAATGGTAACCATTTCAATACCGTTAATTATTTCAAGTTCTTAGGACTCCATATTGATAATAACCTAAAATGGAACATCCATGTCATGTTCTTAATTAAAAAGCTAAATTCTGTGTTCTATTTGATTTCCATTGTAAGACATACAGTAAGCCAAAATATTTTGATAATGCTGTACTATGGATTATTTTACTCAAGAATGTCTTATGGTATAGTATTATGGGGACTGCCGTCTCATCTTCTCAGTGTATTGAAGGTTCAAAAAAAGATTCTAAGAATGATGTGTAAACAAAATTATTTGGCCCACTGTCGACCTCTTTTCAAAAAATTAAAAATTTTAACTGCTCCATGTGTATATATTTATCATGCTGTATTACTTGTAAAACACAATAGTGATGATTTTGAAATGAACAATGGTATCCACTCTTATAATACCAGACAATGTTACGACTTACATGTAAAGCCAAGCAATTTATCCATGGCATCAAATGGTCCAAGGTCAATGTGTATCAAACTATACAATAACCTACCTGACTGTATAAAAAAAGAAGAGAGAGTACCAATATTTAAGAAAATGGTACGTGAATACCTGACTCTCAAGTGTTTTTATAGTGTTAAAGAATTCTTGAACTTGTAATGATTTCTTCTCTAAAATTCTGTAATTATTAATTGTATTTGACATGTCCTATGCACTTGCCAGTATTATTACTGTGTATTGTGTCTCTTGGATGAATAAATATTATATTATATTATATATTATATTATATATTATATTATAAGTGCCATTACCATAATATTGTCATGAAAGTAGTAGATTAGGAATAAATGGGTTTTCTATCTGATGTCATAAAATAGTCTATCTACATCAACAATATAACTTGCGAGCCTCCGCATGGGAGTGAGTCTTGATTCCACCATTCGGATACCAGCTACCCCTGCAAATGGAACATTCAAGTAGAAAAAAGAGGTTTGTGTAGGGAGTGTTCTCAGTGGGTCAGGTTTTTATTGTCGTAACACAATTTCTTAGGGAAACAGGATTTTTGTACATAGAATTATAATAAAATTAGTTAGGATCCTCCAAATTGTTCATAGGACACAGAAGTCCTACACGATGAGTATTAGGTGATCCTGAAGGCATTTGGCTGCTGATGACATGACTTTCAGAATATAAACAGCTGTAGGGGAGAGTGGGGCACATTGATACAAGGGGTACATTGATACACTGGCAGTATGTTGACAATGGAACGAGTGAGAAGTTCATTCAGTGACGTAGAGATAGCGCTAGTTGTGCCTCTGTTCCCAGCAAAGTTTCATCACCCATCAGTTGAAAGCAATATGTCAGAGTGATGCTACGTGTTTCTATTGTTGCTAGGTAATTTTTCACCGTTTTGTTTGAGGACACATTCCAGGTGTGAAATAGCGATCATCAACTGGAGTTATAAGCACAGGTAAGATCATATCTATAGTGAATCAATTGCCAATTGCGTTTTTCTCCTAACTAATTGGATTTTTTGACAAAAGTAAAATGTTTTCAAAATGGCCTCACGGGGCAGATTGATACACACGATGGTGGGGCAAATTGATACGTATCAATGTGCCCCACCCAAGTGTATCATTGTACCCCACCCAAGTGTATGAATGAGTCCCACCCAAGTGCATAATTCTACCCCTTTGTTCCCGATTAGTTTGCCAATAGGTATTTGCCAAACTCAGTGAGGCTACTTTGATTCGATCAGCAGTGTGCGTGTGTGTGTCTGTCGGTGGTGCGCTACTGGTCTGTGAACCCACCAAATATGTTTTGTTCTTGTTTCTAGATAGTGAAATGGTCCGCAACTACAAAAAGAAGACCAGCAGGTGTGACATTGATGAAGCTGCAATGTCTTCTGCTGTTCAAGCTGTAGTTGAAGGGACGATGTCTTTACGTAAGGCGGCGGTAAGGTTTGGTGTCAAATTTTCTACATTACAGCATGGATTGGAAAAAATCAAGCAGCGAACTCAGAGTCAAAACAATGAAGAACAGTTCAGTTCTAAATATTCTGCAAAACAGGTATTTACTGTTAATCAGGAAGCTCAGTTGACCGAGTACTTAGTGCATTGTAGTAAAATGCATTATGGGTTAACACTGAAACAGTTTCAACTTCTTGCATTTGAATACGCCTCAAAATTGAACCGTAAACTTCCTCCTGCATGGCAACAAAATAAAATGGCTGGCAAAGATTGGGTTCTTGGTTTCAGAAAGAGAAACACTACCATAGGATTGCGCAAACCAGAAAATACTAGTGTTGCGCGTTCGTTTGGTTTTAACAAGACTGCAGTGTTAGAGTTTTATCAGAACTACGAATCAGTCCTCGCTAGGTACCAGTTCACTGGTAGCAGAATCTTCAACTTCGACGAAACTGGAATTACCACCGTTTTGAGTACACCAAAGGTCTTGGCCCACAAAGCCCAGAAACAGGTTGGACAAATTGTTTCTGCGGAAAGAGGGGATCTTGTGACATTTGTGTCCATAATATCAGCCACTGGGACAACAGTCCCACCCGTTTTTGTTTTTCCACGGGTTCATTTTAAGGATCATTTTTTGGAGGGTGCACCAGAAGGAAGTTTGGGGTTGGCAACCAAAAGTGGGTGGATGAATGCGGATTTACATTTAAAAGTCTTGAAGCACATTCATAACCACACTAACTGCTCGAAGGAAAACCCCGTTTTACTACTCTGTGATAACTGCGAAGCCCATGTTTCGATCGCGGCAATAGATTATTGCAGAGAAAATGGGATTGTTTACTTATCCTTTCCCCCACACACATCACACAAGTTGCAGCCCCTCGATGTGGCTGTGTTTGGTCCTTTCAAAGGAAAATTGAGGGTAGCGTTCAATGACTGGCACTTAAATCACCCTGGAAGAGGTTTGACAATTTACGACATACCTAAACTTGCTAAATTAGCCTATTTTGAAGCTTTCACACCAAAGAATATTATTAAAGGATTTGAAACACCAGGAATTCACCCTTTCAACCGACTAGCTTTTTCGGATTCCGATTTTGCACCATTAGAAGTCTATCAATCCAACATTACTCCAGCCTCGAACCAGCCTCTGACTACCCACTCAATTGTCACTCCAAGTCCAGTTGATTCATCGTCCCTCCGGAACCCTGATGAGATAAGCAAGTCTGCAGCAAGTGAGAACCGACAAACTCAAACTGTTCCAGATACCCTACCATCATCGAGTGGAACTGCGATAACTCCAAAAGACGTGAGACCATTTCCTAAACATATTCCCGAAACACCAAAACGCAAGGGAAGGGAACGGGGGAAATCAAGAATCTACACAGATTCACCAGAAAAGAGACGTGTTCTAGAAAAAATGGAAGCAAAACAGCGGAAAATCATCGCAGCACAAAAGAGCAACAAAAAGAAAAACAAGCTTCCAACTTACAAGGAACATCAATTAAAAAGAAAAAAGTAGTAATGAAAAAGAAAAAGAGCGTTGTTGATGGTGATTCAACATCAAGCAGTTCTGAAGAAGATGAGATTGAATATGCATCTTCAGACTCTCTCGAGACTTTCAGCGACCTCGAGGCTGTTCAGCCATGCTCAGGCGAGATTAATGTTGATGATTTTCTTCTCATACAATTCCTCAAAAAGAAGAGTGTTGTATATTACATTGGTAAGGTTCAGCTTTTGTATGACCAAGATGAGTATCAAGTGTCCTATTTGCGAAGGAAACCAGGGTCAACGTCTTTTGTTTATCCCTCAGTTCCAGATGAGGCATCTGTCCATTTATCAGATGTAATATTCAAATTGCCTTCTCCCTTTATTGCAAGAGGAACTGTGACATTTTCTGTCGATTTCTCTTCTTATAACGTCTTATAATGTTTCTCTGCTTGTAACTTCTTAGGAAGGTTTGTTGCCACCTCGATGTGGGTCGCCCACCACCATTCAAGAGGTATTTCTAATTATTTGTTTCTTGTCATTTGTTTATAATTTGTAGTCAATGTGTGATATTACAAAGACAAATGTATACCTATTATAACAAGTTGATTATGCTAAGTTCGTAACCTCAGACGTGCAATAAATGTTATTTTCGAGTAGTTGTAACAATAAGTTTCGAATAAAGAGGTTTGCCAATATTGTTATCCACTTATTCGTGTTGTTTTTATCAATGTATCAATGTACCCCATCTTGTATCAAACTGCGCCAGGGTTGGTATCAATGTGCCCCGTACATGGGGCACATTGATACAAATAACTTTTTTCAAAAACCCTCAAAATGGCGTAGTTAGTGCTTAGCTAAATTGGTTCAAATTTTTTCCAAGATACTACGAATTATACCTGAGAGGTTAGCAACAAAAACGACCGAAAATGTTTTTCTGACTAAACACTATTGGCTTTTGAAAAAAAGTGTATGAATGTGCCCCACTCTCCCCTACTGGACCCAAAACAATATTAAATTTAGGAAAAATGTCCCCTCTAGAAATAAATGGTACGTAACACGTTACTTATAGCGTTGGTGAGATACTTTTCTTAGGATATGTACTTTCATGACCATACTGCCATGATTATCACTGCCTTCATAGTATACATTAGATTTATTCCAAACCGCTACTTCTGACTCAACGAGTTAACCTTCGGACCCAGTGAAAGAATTCGAAGTCCGTATCTTCACCAGTTTTGTGGTGGATGACTATATCTCCTGTAAATCATCCATGTATGCAACTAAATCAAAACCGTAGTAATTTTTTTTTATTTTAACACAAGGGCTTGTAGGACCCCAGTTGCGACTGGAATGATATCAGAAATAGGTAATTCCATCGAAACCTAGTACTTGAATGCAATTACCCATGATATCTTGATTCCGGCCCGCCTCCTCGCCAGTTATACCTCTGCTACTTCTGTGATAATTTTCACAGAAGTGAAAATCATCACAGAAGTACCAGAGGTATAACTGGCGAGGAGGCCTACTACCACGCCACCCCTCCCTCGTGCATTGGACATTGAACACAGAACGATGTGTTTTAGAAATAGTGTCCAAAGAAAAACCTGTCATCCAGTTTCTTGAGAGCAAGTAATTTAAAAAAAGCGAATGAAATAACGTCTGCGCTGAGTTCAATGTTTTTCTATTGTGAGTAAACACTGGTGAAAGAAGGCTCCTGGGGTCATATGGACCCCTGGGGCCATTTAATGAGGGTAATGTCGCGCGCAATCGGTATCGAAAAAACCCGTATATTAAAATTAACAAAAATGTCGTCAGATATGTTTTGGAGGGGAAAAAAGCAAACAGGTAAACCTTCAAACAAAGATTGGTCGTTTAAAATTATAGGATTAAAGATTATAGATGAGAGGTAGTACTGGAGATTTCACAAAAACAAAAGAAAAGTCTACGTGGTAGGAAACATGAAGCTAACTCGACAAATAATCTACCAGTCGCTGGAGTGAGTGGAATAACTCTTATATCTGGGGATTATAATTTCCAGAAGTGGAAGAACTACGAAAGAAATAATTATCAGAATAGGATAAGAAAAACTTAATTTTAGTGGAAAAAATCGACTAAATTCAGGAAGTAGCTCATGCGTAAGGAAGAATTTCATGGAAACGTATGCATGCAGTGTTCTTCTGAACAGCCGTGAGACATCATCAAGGGTCAGCAATCCTAAGATTGGTTTGACGCAGCTCTCCACTCAGCTCTCCTATTAGCTAATCGTTTCATGTTTACGTATGCCTTCTCTTTTACACCTTCAAAATTTGTTGTATATAACTAATTCAAGGCCTTCCTTGATTGCAATTCTTCCTGCCCACTAATCCTTCGATGATTGTTTTTTATCAGACCATCATTTCTCATGATGTGGCCGATTAGGTTGTTCCGTTTTCTTCTTAGGGTTTTCAGAAGATTTCTCTTTTCTCCAACTCGTCTCCAAGGACTTCCTCATTGCTCACCTGGTCGATCCATTTGATCTTCATCATTCTTCTGTAGCACCACATTTTGAATACTTCCAGGACCCACTGCCATAAAGAAAAATACTCCAGATGTAGGTTCTTATGAATTTTTTCCTGATTTCTATGCTGAGGCTCTCAGCTGCAAGTAGATTCTTCTTTCTGTAGAATGCCCTCTTCGCCTGGGCTATTCTACTGACTATTTCTATCTTGCTTCGTCCACCGCTGGATACTCGGCTTCCCAGGTAACAGAACTCTTTCACCTCCTCAAGTTTCGGTTTTCCTAGCTTACTGTTGGTCTTAGCCATTTCTCTCCTGCTGCATACTAATATCTTAGTTTTCTTCTTATTTATCTTCAGCTGATACCTGACCACTGACCTTTCCATATTTAAAAGAGTCTTCTTCAAATCCCTCTCTATTTCAGCTAAGATTACTATGTCATCATCAAATCGCAGCATACTATTTTTTTCTCCGTAGATATTCACTCCTGAAGCCTTCTCTTTGATTTCATTGATGGCTTTCTCGATGTAAACATTGAAAATCATGGGGAACAGGGCACTCCTTTCCTTATTTTCTCGCTTCGTCACAGCTGGGTCCAGATTTAATCACAGCTACTTGGTTTTTACATAAACTGTGTATAATCCGCCGGTCATTGTACAACACTCCAATTTCTTTCAGAATTCCAAGCATTGAATTCCAATCCACGCTGTCAAAAGCCTTCTCTAATTCCACAAATGCAATGAAAGTTGATTTGTTCTTCTCCATTCTTGGTGGTGCGATGTGGTGTGGAGGTAACGGTGGATCGAAGTCGGCTTCCTATTTACCGTATGCCCCAGGGTTCCATTATCCTTTTGGATTAAAATATCGATAAAGGGTAGTTTCCCTTCTTGTTCAATCTCCGTTGTCCACTTGATACTGACAGTGTATTCTTTGAACATAATGACAACATCTTCAAAGTAATGCAAGTTTAAGAAACAGGTATCCTTTAATAGAGATGAATTCGGTAAAAAATGGTTAAATGTAGCCCTTTAAATTCTCAGATAGAAACAAATAGTCTATTTTTAATTTGTTTGGTAAATTAGCAGCACATGATTTTGAGAAAACTTTTCAGCTGTGCGTAGAAGAGGAGAAAGAACCAGCATGTCACTCTTCACCCACAACATTGCATTGACAGCAGATACTAAGAGAGCGTGATGAGACGGTACGGATATACATTCAAAAGGTTATGGTTCTTTCTGCAGTAGTTTGGACTGCCTTCACGAATCATACAGTAAGTCAGTCAGTCAATCAGTCAGGACTTCTTCTTTTATATAGGTATATTAAAGATTGTAGTCAGTTTAAGAATTCTATGCTCACTTTGATGTTGATGTGACCGTTAGAGTGAACCCTTAACTATGTTTCACGTTATGTATTAACATTTTCCTAGGATATTCCCTAGAATATATGCTACGATATAGAGCATACTTTAGCTAACCATTTTACGAACCAGGGTTTCTCATTCATTCATTAAGGCGAATTTAGATGCAAAAAGTTGATGACTACAGTTATGATATCAATAATGTTACTCACAATCATTCAACATTTATGTATCTCTGTCAAAATCGTTAATGTTGAAATCTAAGAAATAATGTTTCAACTTTGTATATTGAAATGCAATCACCTCTATCCTCCCTGGTAGGCGTGGTATGAATTGTTTACTTACTATATCTTATCCCATCCATCACCAGTACATTACTATTTATACTTTCATGAAATTGGCGCCTGCTCAGTTTAACATCTAAGACTAATTTTTGTTTCCAGGGATTCTGATTCTATGGTGCACGAAGAAGTGAAAGGAAGGAGAATATTCAATGTTGAATATCTCTTTAGTACATTGAAGAATTTTGAAAAGCATGGGCCGTTTAGCTGTTCGATTTCGCACATGGAAGTGATAAAAGAAACGCGAAAGGGATTCTTCAGCGAATTTCTTTTAAAATGCAAGATGTGTGGGATTGAGAAGAGCCTTAGCAGTAGTAGTAGTATTATGTTTATAGGGTGCGTCGACAGCATGGTCATTTTGCACCACCACACGTCATGTTTATAAAAGAAAAATATATGTTACATACATTGCTATTATAATAAAATCGTTAATATGTACTCATAGCCAAAATTAAAATGAATTTTACATCCTTAAAATACTGTTAAAAAGGCCAGTTTCATTTAAAAATGATAAAACGCGGTTGAGAACAACTGAGTCATCGCCTAGGATCGACTTCATGTCTCCCGCTAACTGCAGCCTGCTACGCAAGCATTGGTATTTGTCACACTCCGTCAGGATATGCCGAACGCTGAGAGGGCAGTCGCATTCATCACAGCGAGGTGGGATCTTCTCATCGGTGAAGAGGTATGAGTGGGTCAGGGCACAGTGCCCTATTCTCAGTCGCGTGATGACAACTTCCTCCCTACGACAGCTCCTGACGGAAGAGGCCCACGCCTGCGCATCAGCTTTCAGGCAGCGCAATTTGTTATTCATTTGGCTCCTCCACGAGTCCTTCCACCTCTGTGCACATATATTTTTTAGGGTGTACTTAAGGTCCTCTGCCGGTACCAGGAAAGAAAAGGCTCCGAGGTCGTTCAGTGCTTCCTTCGCCGCTGAGTCAGCCTTCTCGTTTCCGTCTATTCCCACATGCCCAGGAACCCATGAAAAGCTTACTCTTATTCCCTTTTTGTTAAGAGAAAGAAGGGCATTATGTATATCCTGAACGATAGGACTGAGTGGGGAAAAGTCGGAAAATGCTCTCAATGCGCTTAGGGAGTCGGTGCAGATTATAAAAGACTTACTACGGCCATGTATGCCGTGGATAGCCATCTTTATAGCGAACAGTTCCGCTGTGTAAACACTACACAGCGGACTTAGCTTCGCTTTCACGACTCCGTGATTAGGGGAGTATACTGCGCACGCACAGGCTGAATTGGACTTGGATCCATCCGTATATACAGGGATGGTATCCGGGTGGGAATTCAGCATTTCCTTGAACATTACCTGGTATTCTGAGTCGATGGTGGAGGGTTTTTGTAGCTTGCTCAGTTCAAGGTAAATATCTGGCCGTGGTATATTCCATGGAGCTTCGTTGGAATAACCTACCGGGTATACTTCCGGAAGAGAGAAATTATTCTCTTCGATAAAATTGCTAAAACGTACGCTTAAAGGGCGAGTGGCCCTTCTCCGTCCATTAAAATTGTCTAAAAATCTAGGGTTAAAAACAATATCGTAACATGGATGCTTTGTCATTGATAAAAGTTTTGCCACGTAGGAGCACATCAGCATGTTCCTGCGGACATACAGAGGTGGCTCCCCGGCGTCAGCATAAATGCTCAAAACCGGACTTGTCCTGAAAGCACCGGTGGCCAGCCGCAATCCAGCATTGTGAACCGCTGTCAAAGGTCTCAGGTACGACTCTCGTCCGGAGGAGTAGACGAAAGAGCCGTAGTCCATACGAGATCTAATGAGGGCACGGTACAGTAAAAGCATCGTGGTGCGATCTGCGCCCCAGTTCGAGTTAGTTAAAACTTTTAAAATATTTAAGGCCTGACGGCATCTTTCACTTAACAGTCGTACATGTTCCCGCCAATTAAGTCGGTAATCAAATATCATACCGAGGAAACGTATTGACTCCACATATGGAAGGATTCTTCCACCCAAGCGCAGAGGTGGTGGAACATCATATCCCCGTTTTCGGTAAAAGTGAACGCATTTCGTCTTCTCAGCTGAGAAACGGAAGCCATTGCTGCGAGACCATTTATCCAGTTTATTTAGCGTCAGTTGTATTATTCTGGCTGCACTGACGAGTTTGGACGACCGGCAGAAAATAGCCAGGTCATCAAAAAACAATGATCCCATTACCGGAGCCTTAATACAATCCACGACATCATTGATGGCGATTGCAAAGAGAGTGACACTTAAAACGGAGCCCTGGGGTACTCCGTTTTCCTGGGTGTAAAACTGTGACAGACTGTTCCCCACTCTCACTTTAAATACCCGGTCCGTTAAAAAGTTTGGAATAAAAATGGGTAGGTTACCCCTGAAACCCCAACTGTGCAGCGTCTTTAAAATTTTGTGCCGCCAGACCCTATCGTATGCATTCTCCAGATCGAAGAAGACAGTGACGACATGTTGGCGCAAAAGAAAGGCTTCCTGGATGAAATTATCCGCTCGGACGAGATGGTCAATTGTCGATCTTCCCCGCCGAAAACCACACTGGATGTTAGCAAGTAGGTTCCGACGCTCCAACCACCAAACGAGCCGGCGATTGACCATTCTTTCCATGACCTTGCACAGGCAGCTGGTAAGAGAGATGGGTCTATAATTGTTTGCATTAGTCCTTTCCTTTCCTGGCTTTGGAATGGGGACTATTGCAGACTCCCGCCAGGATTGTGGGACAGTACCCTCCACCCAGAGTTGGTTGAGGGTGTGGAGGACTTCCGACAATGCGGCCCCGGGAAGATTCCGGATGAACGCATTGTGGACGCCATCCATTCCTGGGGAGGAGTCCCGGGAGTCCGCAATTGCGGAGGTCAGCTCCCACATAGTGAAGCATTCATTGTAGGCAGCAATAGGACGCGTACCATTGAAATTAAAATTTAGAGCGGCAGCCTCGGATCGATCTTTAATCGCTCTAAATGCTGCATCATAGTTGGCGTTACTGCAGGTCTTCGCGAGTAAACGACCAAACACTTCACATATTTCCGGCTGGGAGGTCACCATCCGGTCATCGACCTTCAATATCGAAGCGCCGTGTTCCTGCCGAGAGCCGCAGATGCTACGCACCTTCTTCCAGACCTGTGCAAGTGGGGTTCTGTTATTTACGCCGGACACAAATTCCATCCAGGAAGCCTTCTTTGCTTCCTTCACGACTTGCCGAGCTTTGGCCCTCAAACGTCGGAAAGAGGCCAGATTTGTTGCCGTTGGATATTTGCTAAAAATGCGCAATGCTCGCTTGCGCAATCTAATTGCATTGGCGCACTCCTCGGTCCACCACGGCACAGCGGGCCGACGAGCGTGTCCCGAAGACCGCAGTACGCTGCAACTTGTAGCTTTAACTATAGATGATGTCAACACTTCTACGTTCCGTGATGCGTCAATAGTGGCATCATGTTTAAAATTAAAATGTGTTCTAAAATTCGGCCAATCCGCTTTCCGGGTGATCCAATTTTTTGGGGTGGTGAAAGTGTTATCAAAACTGCCCTCCTTGCGAATGAGGATGGGAAAGTGATCGCTTCCAAATAGGTCTTTATGTACTGACATTCGACATTTCGTCATTAAACTGCTAGTACACAAACAAAGGTCAATGGATGAGAATTCTCCATTAAAACTGTTAAAACGAGTTTTTTCCCCTGTATTTAGCAAAAACAGATTAAAATTTCCGATAAAATTTGATAAAATCCGGCCTCTCCTGTTGCTCTGTCCCCTGGAGCTTCCCCACATACGGTCGTGGGCATTGAAATCGCCTAAAAGAATAAAGGGTTTTGGTAGCTGACGGACAAGATTCTCTAGGTTGCGTTCAGTGACTGGTGCTCCCTCGGGAAGATAAACGTTGCACAACGTTATGGGTTCCGGGGCGTGCACGGTCACAGCTACCGCTTGAAACGGCGTGTTCAGTTGCACCCGAGAGGTGTATAGGGCCTCTCGGGTGGCAACTGCCACTCCACCTTGGGCCCGGAGGCCACTGGTGTCGTCAAATCTAAAAACGTTAAAATGTTTTAAAATACCCTTGTTCGTCGTTTTAAAATGCGTCTCTTGAAGACAAATGCAGGGCGGATTAAAATCGCGAATTAAAATATTCAGCTCCTCCTTATGACGATAAAAACCATTACAGTTCCACTGTAGTATAAAATTCATTAAAAATATCAAATTTCAAGTTTAAAACCTGAAATCTGTATGTCCTTCGAGGGGATCAGCGCCGAATACGGTGCTTCTTCCCCTTTTGTCTGGCGAGGAGGATATCTCAGAGATTCTCATCCTCCTCCATAGCCTCCACTGGAGATGGTGCGCGTACCCCGGACGGACCGGGGGATGGCGTTTTATCACGCCTCGGGGGCGTGGAACCAGTGGTTTTTGGCGGGTTCTTCACAGAGGAACCCGCGCTGGTGGATATAGATTTTGCCGGCTTTGTGGCCTAATCCGGCTTGGCTAGCTCTTCTTTATCTGGGCTTTTCTTACTCTCAACTTTATCTACTTTCGCGATTTCGTCTGAGATTTTGCTACTCTGAGTGGTAGCAACGACAGCAAAAGAACGAGAGAAGGTTGGGGCAATTAATGTCCGGTACTTTTTCCTGGCCTCGAAATATGACACCTTATCGATTGTTTTAATCTCCATGATCTTCTTTTCCTCCTTCATCTTTGGGCAATCACGAGAGTACACTGGATGTGCACCCTCGCATTGACACAAAGCGGCTCGGAGGTGCACTCATTACCCTCGTGCTTATCCTTGCCACAGCGCGGGCAGGTGGCCTTGCCCCCACATCTGGTAGCGATGTGGCCGAAGTGCTGGCACTGAAAGCATCGCATAGGGCTTGGTATGAATGGGCGGACGGGAACCGATTCATAGCCAACAAATACCTTGTCGGGGAGCGTGTCGCGCGAGAAGGTGAGGATTACAGATGTACTGTTAATCAGCTCACCGTTACGCTTAATTTTCAGACGACGACAGTCAACAACGCCCTGAGAGGCCATTTCTCTCTTAATTTCGTCGTCGTCTACGTACAGCAGGTCATAGCTGCTAATAACTCCCCGACTGGTGTTCAGGGTACGGTGCACCTCGACCTTGACCGGATGGTCATGAAGTTTTTTCATGGTCAGCAATTTAGCACTCTGCTTATCGTTGGCCGTTTCAATCAATAGTGTACCGTCTCGCAGCTTTTTTGCAGATATTAAATCGCCAGTTACGGCGGACGAGAGGACTCTACGAATGAGGAAGGGAGACACCTTTGTAAGGGTCTCACCTTCCTTTGTACTTCTCATAATAAGATACCGCCTACAAGCGGTCAACGTTATATCTCCCCCGCCCGTTTCCGGACGGGATCTTTTTGATGGAGGAAGATTTTCTGGCTCCATGAAAATTAGGAATTCATCCCCTGGGCTCCCCACCCACCACGGAGCCACACATTCGGGACGCCACACCGCCAACCGGTGTGGTCGCCAGGGCTACCCAAGGGATATAGCACTATCGTTTAGGGGGCCTGTTTCGGGTTGGACCTCCAATGCATGGGCCCTCCAAACCCATACACCTTCGGCCGCCCTACACAGGACCCCGTCACTCCAGCACTCGCCATCGAAACGTGTCGATAAGCCGATTGATCAAGACTGGCTAGATCTTGACCGCCCGTTTACAGGGGATCCAGGGCCGAAGTGGGGTATTGAGCTCCGGCCCATACCGGGCATCCGACACCCGGCTGGGTGCCGAAGAACTCACCCACCAGGATCCCCTTCTCCCCCTTACGGGTCTCCGCACACGGCAAACATGCGGGTGGATCGCAGGCCAGGTGGTATGGCCGCACACAGACAGTTGACCCACTAGACTGTCCGGACTCAACCCTTTTTGGCTCTGGGGTTTTTTTCCGGGGTTTCCTTCCCCGCCCTTTTAGTCGCCTCTTACGACAAGCAGGGATACTGCGGGAGTATTCTCCATCCCACTACCCGCAGGGGTAAGAGCCTTAGCAATGAAGACCCCAAGGAAAATTTGTTGGATATAAATAAAGCTATGGTTTGTCGTTGCATAGTAGAACATAAGTCTTTGGATGAAAACTTTAATATACTTGGTTGCCTCTGTAAGCAGAATAATTCTTACTATCTTTTAATTGAAATTTGTTCTAGGTCACTGGAATGCTTTGTATTGGGCAAGGGTTCTCCCAATTAGATGAGATATGCTCCGTTTTGGACACGCCTTGCATGGCAAATAAAACTTTTCTACGACATCAGGATAAAGTGGCATCTGCCATCCACGATGTAGCTTGGGAGCAAATGAAACAGGCTGCAAAGGAGGAAGCAGACATGGCAAAAGAAAAAAAAGAAATAGATAAGGATGGAATTCCATTGATTACTGTTGTCTGTGATGGATCATGGGCAAAGAGATCCTATAAAACGAATTATAATTCATTGTCAGGAGTGGTGCGTATCAAAATATTTATCTAACTTTATGTGAAATGTGAAATCTTCATTCAGTTGGACAAATAAAAGTTGTGTATTTTGGTGACTATTTTCCTATTCGCAGGCGTGCACTGTTGGATACCACAGCAGGAAAGTGCTGTTTATTGGAGTAAGAAATAAATACTGTAGCATATGCGCTCATAGACGATCTAAGGATGGTGCTGCTGAACAAACAGATCATATTTGTTGGAAAAACTGGAATGGCCCATCAACTGCAGATACTACTGTGCAATTTCTATGCCGACAAGGACTAGCAATTAGAGGGCACGAAGATGTAAACTCAAATTTTTTTCAATTGTTGGAACTCCGAAAGAATGACGTACCTGAGCTAAAAGATTGGTTAGGGCGTTCGGGGTACAAGTGGACATCCCACGATATTCAAAACGAGATCATTGATCTACTAGGAAAGACTGTGTTGAAAAAGGTATTGGCTTCAATCAAGAAGACTGAACATTATTCTATTATAGTTGACGAAACAAGTGATTCTTCGATTCACGAACAAGTGTCATTTTGTATTCGTACTGTCGACGATTCCTTAATCATCAACGAAGACTTTATTGGCTTATACGAGACCCACCACACTGAATCACGAACTCTGTTTATTATTATAAAAGACGTTCTGGCTCGTCTTGATTTGTCAATGGATAACTTAAGAGGACAGTGCTATGATGGTGCCTCGAATATGAGAGGTAGGTTCAAAGGACTACAAAAGTTAGTTTTCGATGTACAATCAAAAGTACGTTATGTGCACTGCACTGCTCACAGTTTAAACTTGGCAGTTGTAGACAGTCTCCGCGCTCTTACGTGTATGAGGGATATTATGGCTTTTGCCAAGGACTTAATAAACACCGTAAGGGAATCCACCAAAAGGATGGGACTTTTCAGAAGCATACGCTGTGAGAGCGCCAACGATCAAGCTGGTCTACGACCTCTTTGCCCGACTCGATGGACAATGCGAGCTTCCAGTATCTTGAGAATAGTGAAAAACTTTGAAGAACTTCTAGAGTTTTTTAAAACATTTACTGCAGAGGACAAAACAGAGGCAGGTTACAAATGTTCAGGCTACCTTGAGTCAATGTTACAATTTAAGACATTTATTTTTACGTCTTTATTGCCATGTAATGAACCCAGTAGAGGATGTCAATGAAAACATTCAATGCCCTCATCTAAGTGTTGCTGATCTGGGAAAAATATATGAGGGCTTGATTTGTATATTGAATGGAAGGCGTGATAGTTTTGAACACTTTTGGGAATTGTGTTTAAAAGAGAAACCTTCACAAGTTGATGATCCTTCGCTTCCTCGGAATCGACGTATGCCAAAGAAATATGAAAACGACGAAGCCAGCTCACCGCACACTTTCAAAACCCTAAAGTAATACTACAAAGCTATTTACATTGAAATTTGTGAAACGGTGCAATCTTGCATTACTGAGCGGTTTGCATCCACTGGACTCACGCAGGTAATTGCAGTTGAACAAGAGTGTTTGCTTTTAGTAAACAAATTTTGTAAAATCAACTGAGTTTTTCAAAAATGACCTAGACATTCAGAGACTGCGCTTACACTTGCATATGTTAGCCGATATCGCTAATAAAAAACAGCTGGTCTTAAAAAACATGCGTGATGTAAGAAAGTACATTACACAAGAGCCTGCAGTTGGAGAAATGTTATGCAAAGTAGTGAAGTGCATTAAGTTTCTCCAAGTAGTTCCAACAACGACAGCGACAGCAGAACGGTCATTTAGCGCCCTTAGACGTCTGAAATCATATCTTCGATCAACAATGGGACAGAAGCGATTGAACAACTTGGCTGTTCTCCATGCCCACCGAGATGTTTTGGATGAATTGGATATCCGACCAGTCATCAACGACTTCATATACAGTAATCCGGTCAGACGGTCGACATTTGCACCTTTCTAAAGACACTCTTGCCCTAATAATGGTATTTATAGCAATATTAAAAATCTTTATAAAACAGATAAATACATACAGAATGTTAAATTTTCAGTTTCGAAATGTTAGTGATAGTTCAGTACTGTATTTATATATAACGATTATATCTATAATTCGTACTACAGCACTGTATTATTTATTTTCAAGTACTTCAGTATTTTTAGAGTGTAAGACCCAATTAAAACCCGCTATTTACATACTTGTTGACTGAAAGTATTAGGCGTACTGTATAAACTTTACTAACTGTATTAAAGGATTAATGTTGAGATATTGCTTTAATTTAATGAACCCTGAGTCTTATTCAAAGTAAACTTAAATTAGCTATATCACTTATTAATCAAAGTGCTATTGCTGAGCGACAGCAATATTTTGTTTTATTCTTTTTATGATAGTTTAGGATTTATTTAAATATAATTTCAGTTTGTTCAGAGCTATATATTCACTGCTCTGTAATAGTCTATGAGCGTAATTATAACTGTAAATGAAATTAGCTTTTTACCAAAATACCGTGCTGTTGATGTTTTGTTTCTTTTTTCAAAGCAAAAAATGTGTCAGGCTTGTAGAGTTTCCCGAAGTGTCGAGTTATAGAGAGTCGAGTTTTCGGGGTTCTAATGTTGATCATATTACTCCTCTAAAAGGCTTTAAAAAACTTTAAAACTCACTATTTTTCATCTAAAATTTAGAAAATTTCCCGGGGCAAGACCCCCGATATGGGCCCCCCCAATATTTTTTATAAGTCGGCGCCCCTGCACATGAGTACCATTGCTAAATTGCAACAGCGTTGTAGTATCAACTTTTTCTTGAAACGCTTCGGGTTGCTCTGAGAAACGAAATAGCTTTCAATGCTCGCGAAGGGAGTCCGCTGAGCACACTCAAGAGTCAACTTTGCCAGAGTCCGACACCCTGTGAGATGAAATTTGACACGGCATGCCCCGAATGTATTTTTTTTCACGAGGAGTCCCTCACCTCTATTTCCCCTCTAGCCGCTCGCCGACTTCCCTCTACCACGCCGAGGACTTTCCCATCCCACCCAGGTCTCGGAGGGGAGAAGCCAGTCGAGGAGAATCTGAGAAGTAGTGAGCCCCCTTAAGTCATCCGCGTTGATGTCTTCCTCCATGGGAAGACCCGAGGTCAGTCTCTGAATATATGAGCAAACATGCTCTCCACAATTATAAGTATCTTTTTGTATTGAATGCCGCATATTAATGATTTTCCATTGCCTTACACTTAAATTCTGATTGGTGTATTTGTTAACGTTTTCATTGAACGTTTCAAATTTACTTAAATAGGTCTGAGCGCATGTATTAGTAACCATTAACGGGTCCAAATAGTAGAATGTATTGTCTAGGAAATTAGCAAATATTAAAGTCCAGTGGTTACCGTTTTTGTTATAAGGCATAAGAACCTTTTTGTTACTGAAATCCACCAAACCTTCATAAAAGGTTACCCCAAGCATTCCATTTATAGCGTACGTAGAAGTTTCACAAGGGACATATACGAAGTCTTTTTCATTCATTCGCAACGATAGACTCGCAAAAACGTCGATGATATAACCATTTAACCAGCGGTCTTTGCGGAGAGTTTTTAGGTCTTCCCAGTACACCATGTGTGAGTTCCCTATTTGCCCTAGTGCTAAGGGGTTTGTGATACCGTCACACCTTTCGTAATAGCTCAATGTGCGTACGGCACCGTTATGATAGAAGTCGAGCGAGCACTCTCTCCTATTCTTGACCCCCTCACTTTCTTCCCTACCCTCGTCATCCTTCAGGATAGTATCAGTTTCGCCATATTCTGAAGCCTCACTGTTGACTACCTCACTCTCCTTTCCCTCACTCTTGACTTCATCTCTTTTGTCCTCTGCATCGTCATCCCTGATGACAGAAAGACTTTCGTTGTCTTCATCGGGACGTTCATAACACATTCCCACCGCATTGGTAACCCCTTCCTCGTTGAACGAATTGGTGAGCTTTGGAATGTAGTATTCCTTTATCCCTTTTCCATGGAATGAGGTGGATTTCGACTTCATTTTTCTCGCCTTTTTACCCCATTTCTCCTCAATATCCAAGGACGCCACATCGCGTTCTTTATTTCTTTTCCTCCCTTGGCGTTGAACCGGAGGTATGCCATGTGTAAGAGAGAGAGACTCGGTAATTTTCCTTCCACACCTATTCCATCGTGTGTTGCAGTTTTGCCACCCCCTTACATTCCACCTGCTTCCGGAGAGCTCTCTCGCCTCATCCAACTCCTAGAGTCAGCACGGACTATGTACCGTCGCACGATCGAACATGCGACGTTTACGAGCCAATAAAGTGGCCAGGTAAAGTCACGAGGTGACGCTAAGGTGTACAAGTGGAAGGAAACGGCGTTGCTGCGTGGTCAGTTGGCCGCGAGATGTAACGGAGTCAACACAATAAAGGTCTGGTCTCTACCTCGCTCTTGTTCTGTTCCCTGTACTCCCTCTGACGGACCCCAAATCCAATCACGGGTTAACAATTGGTGTCAGAAGTGGGATTTGGTCAACATCTGTCCCCTCAGAGGCGAATATATATCAGAACAGGTAAGACCATGGCATCTCGTGTTAGTTTTGGGGGTCGGGAAGTGGAGCTCCAACAAGCCGTTAATGAACTGAGTATGCGCCTCCAGGAAGTCGAGGAGGAGAATCGGAGGATGAAAGAGTCGGGCGCGGCGGCCGTGGATAGGTCAAGACCTCAGTTCTCGTTCTTTACCGCCGTAAGTGAGTTTGGGGGTAGGGCGGAGGAGGATATTGACTCCTTCTTCTCAAAATTAGAGGGGATAGCGGAGCTGAGTGGGTGGTCAGAGGGAGAGAAGCTGAGAGTCGCGAAGCTACGAATGTGCGGGGATGCGGCCGTTTTTATTCGCACGAAAGACCTGTGTCGCGAGACCGAATCGTACTTAGAATTCAAAAATGAACTCACCTCGCGTTATCGATCTAAGAAGACAGCCAGGTTTTTCCGGGAAGTGCTTTCGACTCTCAGAATAAATCCGGGTGAAGGGATCGAGCCGTTCGCGGATCGAGTGAGAGCCATAAACGCGCGAACGTACTCAATGGAAGGGACCGCGGAGCAGGTCGCGGAAAGACGAGCAGAGGCGGATCAAAGGGCGCTCGACACGTTCTTGCGCGGGCTATCCGGAGAGATTGGGCACCAGTGCCGATTGACCGCCCCGGAGACCTTCGATGCCGCGATCAGCACTGCCATCCGCATCCAGGAAGCGGAGAGCAGACCGAGGGAGAACCCGCCAACCCGTCGGGTATTCCAGACAACTGGGCAGCGCACCTGCTTTTCCTGCGGACAGCCCGGACACATGGCGAGGGATTGCAGCGGGGGAAGGAAATGCTTTGCCTGTGGCAGGGAGGGCCATTTCGCTCGCGATTGCCGGAACCGCCAGCGAACTCCTGCGACCGGGGGTTTAAACGGAAACGGGGTCGGAGAAGCCGCCGTATCCGACCCCTGGTAAGTGTGGTGCTTCCTCGCATTGGACGAGGAGGAGAGGAGCAAGATCTGGTGGCAGTAGTGAACATTTTTGGGAGGGAGTGTAGAATGCTCGTAGATACAGGTGCCCAAATTTCCCTTGTTCTACGCAGCGTGTGTGTTACGAATGGGATCAAATCGTCTTCCGTTAGAGTGTTAGGGATAACGGGCGATAGCATGTGGAATCATGGGGAGAAATTAGTAAACTTTCGTGTGGGAAACACTAGGTACGACTTGCCGATGCAAGTAGTAGATCATCTTTCGGGTATCGAGGGTATATTAGGCTTAGATTTTTTGAGGAAATACGGGGCGGTTATCAATGTGTGCGCCAAAGAACTCAACGTGGGGAACCAGAGGTGGTCGTTGGGTCGTGACGTTGGAACGACTGAACGTGTGAAGGGGAAGGAAACTAATATTTGCGCTGAAGGTGTAGAAGTAAGACTTGATCGCGCAGAAGTAGTCCCTCCGCGCAGCGAGAAACGCGTGTGTGTAGCGATTTCGAGTGATAAGCTTTTTGGGGGGCTCGAGGTCATTACAGAGCCAGCACTGGAAAGTGTCGAGGGGTGTGCTGTGGCGCGAGGATTGTGTAAGATAGACTGTAGTAATCGAATTGTCGTACAGGTGGCGAATTTTGGAAGGGAAGAGGTAGTCCTCCGCAAGGGCACTGTATTGGCCACATTGGGTGACGTGTATCGGGACGAGGCCGCGGTTGAAGGAAGGGAGTGCCACGTTAGGGCGGTGGAGGATGTCGAGAGCGACGTCGATTTCGAAGAAAAATTGCGCCACCTTGGCGACAAGGAGAGGAATGCCTTGATACCGGTGCTCGAGGAGTATAAGAACTTGTTCTGCTCGAAGGGTAGTCTACCAGCCACTGACATTGCTTACCATCACATCCCCACGGGGGACGCCAAGCCAATTTACCGACGCCAGTATAGGACCCCACATCACCAAAAACCTCTCGTGGAGGAATTTGTACGAGAGCAATTAGAAGCGGGGATCATCACGCCGAGTGAAAGTCCGTGGGCATCTCCGGTGGTTATAGTCCCAAAAAAGTCGCTGGATGGGAGGCCTAATTTCCGTTTTTGCGTTGACTTCCGCCAATTAAATGCCGTGACGACCCCTGATGTGTACCCTATTCCAAATATAGTGGACACTCTCGATCATTTGGGCGGTTGCGATTATTTCACCACGATCGATCTAACGAGTTCGTACCATCAAATCCCGATGCATCCTAAATCGCAGCAAAAGACTGGCTTCCTGGTAGAAAGTGGGCATTACGAGTATAAGCGTATGCCATTCGGCTTACGAAACGCCCCCGCCACATTCCAGAGAATGATGGACGGCGTGCTCCGCAAGTTAAAGCCAACTCAATGTGTGCCGAATTTTCTGCACAAATTTGGCTATAATTTCGCCGCGGACATTTTCGCTCGCGGACATCGTCGCGAGCCGGACATAACGCGAGATGTTCTAAGTGCGGTAGGGAGATTTCAAAGTGCGCACTGTCGGCGATATTGCGCGTTGTCGGCGATATTGCGCGACAAGATCAAGGTGCCCTACTTTTATAGTGAACTCGCATCTAGCGGCCTCTTTTCGGAACTTTATGGCAAGAGTGATCCTCTACGCCGCCGTCCCAACCAATGGCTGGACGAACAGTTCCCCTACTTCCCCCTTCTCCACTGATCCAGAGCTACCTCCCCTCCTTTGACGACGGTCACCGGGCGATTCGTCGCAGCGGCTCTCTCCTCTGCTACCCACCGGTGTGTGAACCTCGACAGCACCCGTCGTTCGTCAAGTTTCGGCAGCTAGCCTGCGGGCGTTGTTGTGTAATCCTAATTGTAATTTACTATGTTAAATATAGTGTGACTGTTGGAAATCATTCCGTATTGGTCATTTTGACTCCTTTCCCACCGTGTCAATTCGTTTTTCCGCGATGTTCGTCGCAAATGTATGGTTTACCTCGATGATGTAATCGTTTTTAGTAAAGGGATCGAAGAGCACGCTGAGAGACTTAGGCGGGTTTTGGAGAAGTTGAACGGTGCAAAATTGTCCCTAAAGTTTGAGAAGTGTCAGTTCGCACTCGCTGAAGTCAAGTATTTGGGCCACATCATCTCGCGAACGGGTCTCCACCCAGACCCCGAAAAGCTTGAAGCCGTGCAAAAGTTTCCTGCGCCGACAAGTGTGAAGGAATTGCAATCGTTTCTTGGGCTCCCAAACTATTATCGGCGATTCGTCGATCAGTATGCGGAAATCGCCAGGTCCTTGACTAGATTATTGAAAAAGGGGACATCGTTTACCTGGACGCCGGATTGCGAGGGGGCGATGAATTCCCTAAAGAATTCTCTGACGGCAAGCCCCGTGCTTGTTTACCCCGATTTTCAAAAGCCCTTCATCTTGTCCACTGATGCTAGCAATATCGCCGTTGGGGCCGTTCTATCACAAGAGGTTGATGGAGAGGAGCATCCGATTGCTTTCGCTTCCCGGCAGCTGAATTCCGCGGAGATGAATTATGGGACCACTGAACGGGAATTGTTAGCAGTGGTTTGGGGAGTGGGTCACTTTCGATGCTATTTGTATGGGCAAAAATTTAAAATCATAACAGATCATGCCGCACTGAAATGGCTCTTCAGCATGAAGGACCCGAGTAGTAGGCTGATGAGATGGACCCTAAAGTTGGGTGAATATAACTATACGGTAGAGCATAAACCGGGAAAACAGCATTTAAATGCTGATGGGTTAAGCAGGAAGGTAAGGCGGGTGGAGACCACGGAGACTGTTTGGGAAAACGATGTCGGAAAGGCGCAAAAGGGGGATGCACAGTGCAAGGTGTGGCGTACACAACGAGGTTTTGTGATGAAAGGGGAAATCTTGTATCGAGAGACGGGGAGGGGATTAAGAATTGTGGTCCCTGAGGGTATGAAGACGCAAATTCTACGGCAGTATCACGAACATCCCTTATCTGCTCATACAGGGGCGCCATCTACCTCGAACCGTATTGAGCCTTTATACTGGTGGCCTACCTTGCATTCCGATGTGAAACGATTCGTGAGGGATTGCGTGTCATGCAGTCGTCGCAGCCCATATGGGAGGACGCGGGCACCACTACAGGAGTTGCCTGAGGCAAGGGCGCCGTTTGAATTAGTGGCCCTTGACATTGTAGGACCTATGCCCTTGACAGACAGTGGTCATAAATATATACTTTCCATCCTAGATCACTTTTCGCGGTATTTGGTGATGGTTCCGTTGAGTGACCAAACAGCAATGACAGTGGCAGAGGCGTTCGTAAAGCGGTGGGTTTTAAGATTTGGGGTTCCTAACACACTACTGAGTGATCAGGGGACAAACTTTACATCAGAGTTGTTTACGAACGTGTGCAAATTGCTTAATATTACGAAGCTTCGCACGTCACCTTTTCATCCGGAAGGCAACGGGAGAGTGGAGAGGGTACATAGGACGGTGGCGGTGATGATAAGCCACTACATAAACTCAAAAAACTCTGATTGGGATGCGTGGCTGGCCTTTGCCGTGTCGGCCTATAATACAAGTGTGCACACTAGTACCAAAGCCTCCCCCCATGAAGTAATCTTTGGCTTCCCTATGCGGTCCCCTTTCGAGTGCTTCGATCCAAGGGATAAGGAAATCAAGGGAGATTACGTGGTCGGGCTACGCGAGAGGTTAAAGGAGATTTGGGGAAAATGCCGCGCAAGCGGTAGGAAGGCTCAACGGGAGAGTAAAAGACAATACGATAAGAGGAGCAAAGCCGTTCATTACCGCTGCGGGGAGTACGCGTACTTGAGTGACCCCCAAATAAAATCTGGCCGAGTAAAGAAATTTCACTCCCCGTGGGCTGGACCTTTTCGAGTGATTGAGGTAGTGTCGGACGTGAATGTGCGGTTGGAGCTCCCCTTCCGTGAATTATTGGTACATAAAAATAGGTTAAAACCATACTTTGGTCCTATCCCCCCACCCTCAACCGGCAGATACAGAGAGAGACGCCGAGGCCGCCCAAGGAAGACCTCGACGGTAGTGGATGAAGCGACCAGTTGTGCACCCGTTCCTAGTGTTGTGACGCCTCCCACTCTCTTCCTGCCCATACAGAGTGCTTCAAACCCCTCCAGCCCTCCCCTCATTGAGTCCTCGACGCCCGACGTACCTCCGTCTAGTTCCCCCCTCGACGAGACCCTCACCTTGACGACGGAGGCGCATTCCGAGGAAGGACGCAGGCCATCGGAGAGCATCACAACAAACCATATCAGCAGTCCGTCTCCCTCTTCGAGTGCCCCCTCCCCGAACTTCCCTCCCAGATCGCCTTACCCCCTGCGTTCGAGGCAGGCCGCCCAGCAGACGTCATCGGCAGAGACCACGGACAACGAGCTTCCTCGTGGGAAAGAGGAGGAAGACGCGGCTCAGCCAACTGAACGCCCGTATAACCTGAGACCCAGATAGTGAAAAAAAACAGCATGTGTGGGGTAGCGCTGTGTGTAGTGGTCGTGTTTTGGGTGCTTGCGATTGCTTGGTATTATTGGTATGACAGCCCGGGCGCCATATGTGAGGTTGTAGAGGAAATACAATGATCATGGGGTGGGCTAGGGTTTCATTGGGTCTGCTAAGGGTCGCAGAAAATGGATTGGAGGGTGTTCTATTTTGTTTTATTTTGTTTTGTTTGGGGTATTTCTATTGCGACAAATTGAGTATATGTCCGTGAAGTGAATTAATGATTACATTGTGGTAAAGGGTGTGGTGAAGTACTTGTCTAACCTCATGATGAATTTTATTGCTTAATCAAATGAATTGTTGCATTAATGGGAAGGGGCTGTTCTGTACATATGACTTATTGAAACTTTATTGAACACCATGTTCTCGGGAATATTACATTGTATGGGTTGGGTTCTCTATGTATTGGGTTCTGGAATGTACAATAATTGCGATTGTGTTACTGAAGAATTTGAAGTGGGCGTAATGGTTTTGAATGTAATTGTTTAAAATTGTCTGTAAGCCAATTTTAAATTTAGAGGGGGAGTGGTGTAAGAGAGAGAGACTCGGTAATTTTCCTTCCACACCTATTCCATCGTGTGTTGCAGTTTTGCCACCCCCTTACATTCCACCTGCTTCCGGAGAGCTCTCTCGCCTCATCCAACTCCTAGAGTCAGCACGGACTATGTACCGTCGCACGATCGAACATGCGACGTTTACGAGCCAATAAAGTGGCCAGGTAAAGTCACGAGGTGACGCTAAGGTGTACAAGTGGAAGGAAACGGCGTTGCTGCGTGGTCAGTTGGCCGCGAGATGTAACGGAGTCAACACAATAAAGGTAAGGTCTCTACCTCGCTCTTGTTCTGTTCCCTGTACTCCCTCTGACGGACCCCAAATCCAATCACGGGTTAACACATGCTCTATTTCCGTTACACATGACATAATGTGTGGTTTTAGTCGTCGAATGAATCTACCACACCTCAGATGACGCTCTGAGGATAGCAAAGTATGCTTAACTAGGCAAAACCACCGTTCGACATTGGCGTTGCTATACCTTTGCCTATGGAATTTTTTTTCAGACGGGGCGAGAATTTGGGACCATAACGGAAGGTAAGGCACATACCTTTTCAACAATATTTTTATTAGTTTTACTCCAGAATGGATTAAGTCCCCTGATGAGCCATCCACAAACCGATCTGCAACGCCTTTGAAGCTCAAATAAAAGGGGCTACTTCTGTAAATTGCGTCTCTCGGGACGTCATCAGTTTTAAAATCGGGAATTGGATCGAGAGTATCCAATGGCTCTCCTTCGTTATTCATAATCTCTATTTCCTTTAGTGCTTCACAAACTGTTTTGCTCATATATTTACTTCCCGCTATAATTATCAACTGTCCGAAAATTTGGTGAACTCGCTCGATGGAAGTGGCCTTCACCATCATACCTATGGTATCCCGAAGGTATCTCCTCACCTTCTTGTCAGCATACAGCTTAGACAGCGTTTGTCCAATTAGGTGCATGCAATGGGCGCAGCAGATGAAGATTGGGGTCATATTTCTTGCGTCCTCCCTCCCATTTACTATTTCAAAGGCATTTTTTAAGTATGCTATAAGTTCACAGCGAGACCATGCAAGAATGACGGCGTTGATTATAGCGAAGCTGAAATCACATACCACAGCTTCGAAAAGCGGCCTCCTAATTCCCATATCGGATGTAACGAAATGATTAAATGCCATTAGGAAGCTCGATATATGGGACGCATCGTGCCTGTCGCTGATCAATTCCATCATGGGTAGAATGACACCGTTTACATTGACAACTCCGCCATAGTACAAGACCCTTTTTTTGCAACCGGGAAATTTCTTTACTAAGGAACCCGTCGCATTAAAATATAAAATAGGACGTGTACTGCGAGAGGTAAGTGCAACTACATTTACCTGATTCTGGGAAAAGCAGTAAATGATCATCGGGTATGCGACCAGATGTATGTATTTTTCCTCATCCTTTTGCGATTTGGACATCTGGAGTACGTCATCCATCGCGTCCGAACTCAATGTCTTCCGAAGCCTTCCCTTCCATTTTGGCGCGTCGAAAAACGGGTAAGGAACGGATGCCCTGTAAATTACCTTTCAATAGGCCTTCCTTATCAGCATTTAAAATCGCCTCACTTCTGTATTTATTCGCACTTTCAGCGGTTAATCGTACTTGGGCCTCCTTTCTGTCCGATCCTTGTAAGGGACGGCAAAGCTTGCCATCTCCGTGATTCTCCGTGCCCTCTGAGTAAACTTCAACCGATATGTCACTTGACATCTTACTCATGGGATTGAGGATAACAAAATTAAATATTTTGCTTCCAATATGTTTACATCTGCCTCGGACGACTATGCTTAGGTTGTCCGATCGTAAACGGTTGTCCTTAATCAAAAGTACGCAACCCGGATTTACCAGAAAAAACCGGCGGGCGAAGACATTAGTCCACTTATTGCGCACCAAGCTTCCCTTTATGAATATTGACATCTTGAAATGAAGTGACGAGACAAATATTTGTTATGTTTATTAGATATGCTTTTTGTCATTGTACTGATTTTGTAAGAAAATATAAAGAAAAAATATAAAAAAGGGGAAAAACTAAAAACCCCTCCCTTCCCCCAAAAAAACACCAAAACCAAAATTTCGCGTATGCACACGTTGCATGACGCCGAACCAGTCACGGTCCATGCTTTAACAATCGGCCCCAGTCACCCGTGGCGTCTGGAATCAACATGGAACCCATCGCTCAGTGACCGGTCAATATGACCGGCGTGGCGGTCAACGTGTTAAGAAGCGGCGTATAACCCTTATAGGTGCAGCATGTCACCCGTAACGTACGGGAGCCGCGAAGCAATGTTTTACAAAATAATTTCTAACATCCATGTGATAATTGATATGAATATAACTTCTGGTATGAATGTCAGAAACATGACTGGTCACCATATCATCTACTTAGTTTACTTACAAGGGCAACATAGGGCCTTGTATTTTTATGTTTAATAATGTGCGCCATCTCTCCCCGATTTACCCTAAATCTAATTTGGACGTCAAAAAAGTGTCCTCTGAAAAATAAGAAAACAGTTTGCTGCAATATATTAAAATTTTGGCCAGAATAAACAATGGTTTAACAAAATAAGGAGTGAGAGAACTAGCTTACAAGTTTGTAGCTGCTAACAAGAAAAAATATCCCGAAGGGTGGGATGAAGACAAAATCGCTGGAGATGAATGGATGACGGATTTCAAGAGACGCCATCCGTCTTTGCCAATAAGAAAACCCAAAGTAACCAGCTTGAGTAGAGAAACTAAAAGTTTCTAGTTTCAATGAAACTAACGTAAATTTATTCTATGAAAATATTGGTAAAAACTGTGTATCGACGATATGGGCCAATACCTCATGAACCAATTTGGAATTGTGACGAAAGTGGTTTGTCAACTGTCCAGACTCCAGCAAAGATTGTTGCACCACGAGGTACCAGGCAGGTTGGAAGTGTTACTTCAGAATAGTGTGGAAGTATTGTGACAATGTCAACAGCAATTAATGTTCACCACCTGTCTTTTCTTCTTTCAGCAACGTAGTGCGTCAAAATGCCTCGCCAATATAAGGAATTATTAGGGCATCGTCCATACAAGAGCTATGGTGAAAATGATCTTAAAGCAGCGATACAGGCAGTGCAAGCTGGAGAGCTATCAATAAGGCAAGCAGCTTTGAAATTTAATATTCCAAGGAAAACCCTGGCAAATAAATTACTTTCTAGGCATACAAAATCTGCTGGAGGCCAAACTCCTTTGCCCCTTGGAGAAGAAGAGGAAATTCTACATCATAATCTAGTCTGTGCCCATTGGGGGATGCCAATGACCTCAATTGAAGTGATAATTATTGTGAAGCAATACTTATCGAGCATTGGTAAAACTGTTAAAAATTCACGGATAATATTCCAGGGGAAGACTGCTACAAGTCATTTATCAAGCGCCAGAAAAACGAATTGACTTTAAGCAAGTGTCAGAATATCCAGAGCAAAATCCAGTTTTGGTCCCAGCATCCTGTCAAGCTACTTTGATCATATAGAAGTATCGCTGAGAGGCATTACATAGGACAATATTCTCAATTACGATAAAACTAATCTTAAAGATGATCCCGATTCCAAGAAAATGATTTTCCGAAGAGTTGTGAAATATGCAGAGGAATATGAATAGTTCCAAATAGTATTTCATTAATGTTCTCAGCAATTGCTTCAGGGAGACTTCTGCCTTGCTATGAAGTGTACAAGTCTGAGCACATGTGATCATAATGGGATGAGGAAGGGCCTGTGGGCACTCAGTATGGACGAACAAAATCAGGGTGGTTTGATGGTCCCAACCATTAAGAGTGGTTTTTCAAAATAATCCTACCTTGGGCAAGGAAGTTGACAGGACCTAGATGCCTCCTTTGTGATAATTGGAACACACATCTTAATGTAGAAGTGATCCAGTGCTGTGAAAAGGAGAACATTAAATTTGTGCTGTACCACCCAACACAACACACTTATGCCAGCCCCGGGATGTTTCCTTCTTCCGTCCCATGAAGCAAGCATGGAGAGCACTTCTTTCGGAATTCAAAACAAAACTCCCTACCAGCAGGTCACTGGAAAAGTCAGTTTCCGAGGCTCTTGGGCAAACTTTAGGAGGATATAGCAAAAAATGTCGAATCAAATATTTGCTCTGGCTTCAGGAAGTGAGGCATTTTCCCCCTTAATAGAAATGCGGTTCTACAAAGAATTCCGGGAGGAACATCTGAAGACTATGAAGTATCTCGGACAAGAGTGAGTGATACAATTTTAGCATACCTTCAGCAATGCAGGCGTGCAGAAACTACCACACGAAATAGCAAAGAAAACTAGCGATTCCTACTGGGAAATCTGTTAGCTACGCTGATTTATACAACATCGATTCAGGTCCTAGCACCTCTACTTCGATTAACATGAGTCCTTATGCACGACGGGTAGTTAGATGTGAAGTACAGAGTAGTGATGAAGACCATGATATTAGCCGGCAAGATTCTACTAGTTTGAACACCACGGAATCAGGTGTGCATCATGAGAATAACGGTAGTGAATCAGAGATGGAAACAGTACCACCTATAATGTTTTTGAGTGGAGATTTCGTTATTGTGAAACTTGTAGGTAAGAATTTAATGCAGCACTATATGGGCAAAATATCAAATGTTTATCCTGACAAGGATTTGAAAATTTCTTACATGAGAACAATAAATTGTAGTAGAACCTTCACATTTCCAGATATGCCTGACCGTGCAAGTGTATCTCCTAAAGACAATTTTGAAACGGACTCCGTTCACAGAAAAAAGAGGTTTACTATTTTCATACTGATTTGACTGAGTTCTTTTGATTTCATTTCATAGTTGTTCAGCTGTTTTTTTTTACTTCAGTCTTTAATTTCTAATATATTTCTGTGAGGTAAATGCCTACAGTAGTTTCCTTCGAGTTCTTTAAAAAGTTACTCAAGTGTTTTAAATTGCTCATTATTTTCGTTTGCGTTCAACAAAATTTTGTATGACAATTTACTTGATCTGTAACCTCGTTAAGTTTTTGATATTACAAAATAAAAATTGCCATACCTTTGCATTGCATTTTTTCCTCAAAAACAACCTTTTTATCTTCCAAAAGGAAGACATTGCCCATAGGTTAGATCTGTACATTGTAATACAGGAAAATAGTAAGTTGGCAGTGACCCCCTTACACCAGGTTACTTTGCCCATTCTCTTTTTCAACTTTGGCTGAAAGATCCCGGTAAATAACAAATAACTGCCATTAAATATTTAAAACATAGGAACTCCTCTGTACTGTGTCAAAACATAGTTGGGAAATTCTCAGGCAGTATTTCATGACTGTTTTGAAATTGAAAAGTGGGCAATGCCACTCCCGTTTACGGTACACGTTGGCTAACGCAATTTACAATGTATCAAAGACTACGTTAATTAATCGAGTGCAGAATACCAGAAAAAAGGGTATCGAACCAGAAGCAGCCTTTGAAAAAGGATTGGGGCGATATGCGCCTGTGTTCTCACCGACTCAGGAGGATCTCTTCGAGCAAATTTTGTTAATGGAGCAGACTTTTTGGCCTCACATTGTGGGATTTACGACGCTTCGCATTCGAGCTAGCTGAAAAGAAGTACTTCGGTAGCAATTTCAGTAAGGGCTAGCTAGCCTGGAAAGATAAGTCGTACGATTTTCTGGCGAGACATCCTCGGATAAAGCTTTATACTCCCGATCATACATCGCTCGCCCGAGCAATTGGTTTCAACAAGGTTTCTGTCGGCAAATTTGACTATCTTCTTGACACATTTACAAAGAACAAGAGGTGTCACCAGATAACATTTATAATGTCGACCAAACTGGAATTTAGGCGGTTCCCAATAAACCCTCAAAGATCCTTTCTCTTGGAGGAAATAAAACAAATAGAGTGCTTGTTTTCTGCAGAACGTGGTGTTCTTGTAGCTGTTGAGACCTGCATGAATGCTGTTGGTAATTTCATGCCGCCCATGTTCGTATTTCCAAGAAAAAGAGAAAACTTTGTTGGATGAGGCGCCTCCTGGATCACTTGCATATTATGAGTTTGGATGGCTCTGTACCAAATCCCGTCTACTGGTGCGCTTCCACACCGCCCGGGAGCCAGTGAAACAAGTGGCGATCTCGCTTCCTGCCTACTGTCTGTAAAAAAAAGCAAGATACCCGAGTTTGAGATGCTCTATTGCCCAAACAAGGAAACCGATTTCAATGCAGTAAAATTCATAAGAGAGCTCGTTCATTTTTACGTGGGATGATGTACTTCAAAAAATCCTCCGCCCGTTAGTATTTGTAGGGGAAAGTGGGGTAAAACCGGGTATCATCACTTGAACTTTGCTTGAACAATGAACTTGAACAATGAACTTTAAACTTATACAGTTTCACTCTGATTCAATGATAATACGAAAAAAGACAATTTTATGCTACACAAATTATTTCTTTAACCGATAATATGCTTGTTTGGGTTAAAAATGTTCTTTTCTCTGAGATTATGAAATTTATTTGAAAAAGGTGCAAATACCCGGTTTTACCCCGTGGGTGGGGTAAACCAAAGTCACGTATGAAATTATCATCTTCTTCTTCGACATTGGAACAAGCTTCGTGAGCCCACAGTCGACACTGAGAGCACTGGATCCACCCCTCTTTTTCCCGTGATTGTGAGTACAGTTCACTGCAAAAAATGCAGGCCTCGTGATCTTCCTCATCTGATGACAACTCTGTTAAAGTGCGTAATGAAAAAATTGATGTTAGCGACAAGCGCTTTTCATTTTTTTTGTTGTAATGACCAGATGTGAGTAAGCTGTCATGGCGGTGTGACGTTCAGTTAATAAAAACTTGTAAAACTAATACCATGGACCTCTTCAGGTTATGGGCCCAGGGACGTGTGTAAAAATAAGGAGATAATATTTCTATAACATTTAGTCATCGTCATACAGTTCAACTGAAAAATGTCGCTCCCAACATCGGAAGATACCGCACATGTGCAGACATTGAAAGCGGCCGACTCGTATCCTATGTGGACTTTCCAGCTCAAAATTCTGTTAAGTGCGAAAGATTTAATGGATATAGTTGATGGTAGTGAAACGTTAAGTGATCAGGGTTCTGATGCAATTAAAATTAAGAAATGGAAAACCAAAGACGCGTTGGCACAACACTATATCGTGTCCACGATAGATAGACAAGTAGTGTCACACATCTTAACGTGTACGTATTCGAAAGAAATGTTTGACACTCTAAAAAGGATCTACTAGAGGGAAACCGGGCAACAAAAGTGTCTCCTTCTTCAAGAGTTCTACAACTTTCGCTACGACAAAACGAAAGACATGATGACCAACATAAGCCATCTGCAGAACATCGCATTCAAGTTGAATCGCATGGATCAACCCATAGATGACACCATGATCATCACGAAGATTATGACGATCCTGCCTGAAGAGTACAAACACTTCGGCAGTGCCTGGGATTCAACGAGTGGCGCCGACCAGACGTTACAGAACTTGTGCGCGAGGCTGCAACTTGAAGAGAACAAGCTCAACTTGGAGTCTAAAGATGCAAACGTATCCTTTAAAGCTGAAATAAAAGGTAACCTGAGTAAGTACTCTCCTAAGTGCTACTCGTGTAACGAAAAAGGACACATTAAGAAAAATTGTCCACTAACTAGAAGATGTGGTATTTGTAAGAAAAATAATCATGCTGAAAAAGACTGCTACTTTAGAAATAAACGTTGTTCTCTTTGTGGTAAAACGAATCATAAATCAGTGGACTGTTTTTTCAGGGACAATAAGAACAAATTTAAAAGTGATAATAAATTGTGTTTTCAAACAGAAATGAATGTTAAAGCTAACTTGAATACCGATTTTGATTTTGTAGTTGACAGTGGCTCCTCAAGTCACATGGTGATTGAAAAAGAACTGTTAACCAATGCAGAATCATGTACAGAAAACATTAAGGTAGCAAAGAAAAACCAAAGCATGAATGCAGAAATAGTTGGAATATTTATTGGTGATAAATGTGATTTACAAAAAGTTTACTATGTGCCGGATCTTTCTAGAAATCTTCTGTCAGTGAGTGCAATTACTGAAAATGATGGTGTTGTGGTGTTTACCAAGGAAAGAGTTGAAGTCTTTAAGAACGATTCATTGGTACTTGAGGGTAATAAAAATGGCAATGGATTGTATGTTATAAAATTGAAGTCTCAGATTGAAGCCTTAGCAATACAATGCAATAATCCAATCATAGAATGGCATAGAAAATTAGGGCATATAAGCTTCAAAAATTTGATGAAAATACCTCATTTGTGTGATGGCATTTCGAAAACTCTTGTCAGTTCAGAAAATAATATTGTTTGTTCCGTATGTATGCAAGCAAAACAGGTGAGACAACCTTTTGTAAAACAAAGGGTAAGAGCTGATAGACCGTTACAATTGATACATTCAGATGTCTGTGGACCTATAGATCCTCCAACACATGATGGAAAAAGGTATTTTGTAACATTTGTAGACGATTATACACATTTCTGTGTGGTGTATGTTATAACTCATAAGAGTGAAGTATCAATGTATTTGAAACAGTATGTTAATGAAGTAGAAACCCATTTTAACCACAAAATTTCCAAAATTAGGTGTGATAACGGTGGGGAATACCAAAATCTTGCCTTGAAACAGTGGTGTGGAGTGAAGGGCATAGTGTTAGACTTTACAATCCCCTATTCTCCTCAATTAAATGGGACTGCTGAGAGATTCAATCGTACTTTGATGGAAAAAGCGAGAGCATTAATATTTGACTCCAAACTGGGAAAGGAAATGTGGGGAGAAGCTGTGTATACCTATTTATTGAATAGAAGTCCTACGACAGCAGTTCAAACCACTCCTGCGGAAAAATGGTTTAACAAAAGACCCGACTTGTCTAACCTCCAGATTTTTGGCTGTGTTGGCTATGCAAAGACTCTTGGACACCTAAAAAAGTTAGACAGTAGAAGTAAAAGGTATATTTTCATGGGTTATGCAACAAATGGTTATCGCCTTTGGGATCCAAATGAAAGAACAATTGTTGTATTAAGAGATGTGGTTTTTACTGATCAGTCAATGGAACTTGATCTCCAAACGTACCACAGGAGGGCACATCAAGAAATTGCAGTAGAAGAAGAAGATACCGAAAATACTCCTTTTCAAGAGCTACATGGAGAAGATGAAGAAAGAAGTGACATATACTGTTTAAGGCCTAGGAGTGCAATGAAAAGACCACAGAGATTTGAAAACTTTGTCTCTGACTATGACCAGGAAGGAATGCTGACCTACAGTGAATCCATAAAAGGAAAAGACCAAGATCGATGGCAGAGAGCAATAAATGAAGAAAAGGAATCATTAAAAAGAAATAAAACGTGGGAATTAGTTGACCCCAGAGAAGCAGAAGGAAAAGGTATCCTTACTAGTAGATGGATTCTCAAAATTAAAGACAATGGAAGATACAAGGCGAGACTTGTCGTTAGGGGCTGTGAACAGAAATCCAACAGCATAGACTTTGAAGAAATATTTAGTCCTGTAGTAGAAACAAGCTCCCTGAGAATTCTTTTTGCTATTGCTGCCAGGAATAATTTGTCTATTAAAACATTTGACATTAAAACAGCCTTTTTGTATGGAGAACTGGAAGAAGAGATTTTCATGAGAATACCTGAAGGTTTCCAAGATGCTGGAAAAATCTGCAAATTAAAAAAGGCGCTTTATGGACTGAAGCAAGCTCCAGCAAGATGGAACAGCACGCTGACAACCTTTCTCAAAGAAGAAGGGCTGATTCAACTCAAGACAGATCAGTGTATTTTTAAAACCTCTGACAATAGCCTATATTTAGCTATCCATGTGGATGATGGAATTCTTCTGGGCAAAAACTCAGTGAAGATGAATGAGCTGTTGTTGAAGATGAAAGAAAAGTTTGACATGACAATTTCTGAAAATCCTGAAAAATACTTGGGCATGGAAATCAGAAGAACAAATGATGGTCTGTACATAACTCAAGAAAACTATGCTAATCAGGTGCTGAAGCGTTTCAACATGATAAACTGCAAACCAATGACTACGCCTATATTGCCTGCTGTTGACGAAAACGAAGATGAAATGGAATCACCCTTTCCATACAGAGAAGCCATTGGAAGTCTACTCTACCTGAGTTGCAAAACAAGACCGGATATGGCATATAGTGTTAATTTTGAGAGTAGATCAATGGAAAGGCCTACCGAACGAAATGTTCAAAATGTGAAACGGACGCTTAGATATTTAAAAGGGACAATGAAATTGGGAATTCGCTACTTTTCTAAAGGTAACATGTGTATAGAAGCATTCTGTGATTCAGATTTTGCGGGTGACAATAAAGACAGGAAAAGTACGACAGGTTATGTAATAATGTTTGCTGGTGCTCCCATTTCTTGGTGCTCCCGTAAGCAAAAAATTGTTGCCTTATCTTCTACAGAAGCAGAATACATAGCTGCGGCAGATTGCTGTAAAGAAATTGAATTTATGAAAACTATGATAGGGGAATTGATTGATGAAACTGTGCCTGTGACTCTTAACATAGATAACCAAAGCGCTCTTAAGATGATAAAATCAGGTCAAATGACGAGAAATAGTAAACACATACAAGTACGTTATCATTCATTGAGTGATCAATATAGAAGTGGTTTACTCTCTCTTAAGTATTACCCATCAAATGAACAGATAGCTGATATTTTTACTAAACCCCTTTTGTCAATGAAATTCATGAAATTTAGAGGTGTAATACTTTCTGAAATTTAATATGAGAGAAGTGTTAATTTGAATGTATTTTGTTAATGTAAACATGCACCAATTGCTGTGATATTGCTGATGAAAATGTTTTTTTGTTGTTTCTTGTATTAAGGGTACATAACATTTTTTCATTAAGGGGAGATGTTAAAGTGCGTAATGAAAAAATTGATGTTAGCGACAAGCGCTTTTCATTTTTCTTGTTGTAATGACCAGATGTGAGTAAGCTGTCATGGCGGTGTGACGTTCAGTTAATAAAAACTTGTAAAACTAATACCATGGACCTCTTCAGACTCTTCCAAAACTTTCTTCTCGTTTTTATTTTTTACTGTTTTACTTTGTTTCATCTTCTTTCCTCCTTTCTTCTGGTTGAAACCCTTTCTTTCTTTATTCGGATTGAACAATTTTCTTTTAGGGGCATTCTTTTCTTGTCTCTCCTGTTCTTCCTTTTCCAATTCCATCTTATATGGCGTTGAAGTGAGAATAGCGGTATTTCCTTTATTTCGATTATTCTTCTTTTTGACCCTGTGTTTTTCTTGAGGAGGGCTCATTGGCATTATGGGGGAAATGGAGAATGAGGAACCACATGAGGATGTTGATGGTCGAGGTTCTAAATCCTTAGCTGCCTGAAGAGGTTCGACTGTTTTTTCTGATACAGTTGTAGGGACGACTCTGTTGACATCTGGCTCATTTTGAGGTAGCTGAAATGACTGACATGGTTGAGTTGTGGTCATTTGGGTCCTCTCTGTGGTTTCAGAGGGAGCAAACGAGTGATCTGGAAATACATCGCGATTAAACGGGTATATTCCCATTTTTACAAAACCTGCGATAGCAGTTTGCATGACAGCAGCTCTTGTGAACGCAGCACTAAAAAGTTTTCCTATTTGGTAAATGGTCACAGCACGACCAGGATGTGCAACTAGCCATTTTCTAACCTCTTGTTCATAGTAAGCACTGAGTGGCGCCATAAATGAAATATCTAAAGGCTGGAGGCGGTGAGTAGTATGAGGAGGAAAGCACAAGAGGGTAACACTATTTTCACGAGCAATATCAATGAATTCCATGCTCTTGGTGTGGGATCTATGCCCATCCAAGATCAGAAGGAAAGGTTTCTGCGGTGAAGGATTAGCATATTCAATGAAGCGTCTGAACCAGTGAAGAAAGGATTCAGCGTTGATCCATCCACTTTCATGATAGTAGGCAAATGATCCAGGAGGAGCGTCATCCATCAACATAGGATTTTCAGGTTTTCGAGGGAAGACAAACATGGGTGGCATGAAATTCCCAGCTGCATTCATACGGATTTCAGAAGTAACGAGCACTCCTCTTTCAGCCGAGGACAAACAGTCCACTTGTTTTTTCCCTCGAAGGGCTAATACCTTTGACGGCTTATTAGGCACTGTCAAAATCCCAGTCTCATATATATGTTGTTTGGGGAAATATTATTTTTTTCAAAGATGGAATGCAACAGATCAAAGAATTTGCTGACAGCTGTGCAATTAAATCCCTTAGCTCGAGCAATAGATGTTTTTTTTCTGGATCCCTTAATGATATGTTGCGATGCCTTTTTAGAAATCCATAGAGCCAGTCCTTTCCAGCCATCTGTGTTGTCTTGTTAAAATTATTCGGGATGTTATTACGTTCAGCCAGCTCAAATGCAAGCCTCCGCACGTCATGCAAGGTAAGCCCCAAAAGTCTCTCTTCTATAAACAAAATATGGTTAACTAAATGTTTCTTGAGCTACGGTGAAAACTGTCTTGAACCACCCTAGAGATTTTTCTCCAGCCATTTCTGTAGAAATACCTCGTTTACGAGCCTTCTTAACTCTGTCTTCTAACGTAGACTGTGAACACTGAAGGCTTTTGCAGCTTTCTTGTACCCCATCCTCCCGTTCAACACTTCTTGAAGGGCTCTAGCCATGCTTTCTGCAGACCAGTTCTGCCAGTTTGTCTTTCTCAGGTATTTACGTGGCATTACTTAAAAAAAGGTTAAGTAAGAATGAAAAAATAAGCACCCTTTTCATTAGAATGTAAAAGAAAGGGATTTGAGTAGGTTATAAGGCTTTCTTCAATGTATTATTATAATTGTTACCATATATTTATCATCCATTAAAAATAATTATTATATTAAGCGTATATTAATTAGAATAATATTTTTCATATCTTTGTAAAACAACACACATGCGTGCGCACGCACAACTAGGTACTTTATGTTTAAATATAAGGATTATTTTCCATTGCAAAAAAGTGTTTATACCTACTCACTCATTCAGTTTTAAAAATGTAGGGCAAAACCGGGTAGTGCCCGGTTTTACCCCAAGCCTGGGTACCCGATTTTGCCCCTTCATGACGTTGTAAACAACATGGCGTCTCAGCCGTATGCGTGCTAAGTAAAAATCTATAAACATGTTAAAATATGTGTCTAAAGATACGTGAATCAGGAAAACACTTACCTGTAATAATACACCATATGTGTTTGAACAGTACAGCTTAGAAACCCCGCACGAAATCGAAAATAATTGCAGGAAAAAACAAAAAGATTTACAAACAACACAACGAACGTGCACCGGTGTCTATGAGTGAGCCTCCTCATCTGTCCTTGAAACCTCGTAGTAGTTCAAGTGATCTCCTCCAGGTAGAAGATTTTACTAGGGAGATATAGGATAGATAGGTAGGGCGCTTGGGATACCCGTAATTTTCGTTCTAATAAGTTTCAATTTTTATATAAGAAATCCAAATCTATTCCTGTCTGCAGAAAACAAATTGTTTATATCTCTAAAATTGAACATGTTATTGTTGAAAACGCAAATCTCTGGTAACTTCGAAACTAATGGCTAAATTGAAAATTGATTGAGACTGTTGAGTGCTCTATAATGTAAGTAATACGGACACTTAGATCATGTAGAGTTAATATTATTATTATAGCTAATTTCGTCTGTTATTTATTTTTATTTGGAGCGCTGTATATTGCTGGCTCTCTGCCAAGCGAAGGAGACCGTAACAAAGGATCTGAAAAGGGAAAGTTTCTCTGAACCACGCGTAGTTGCCACAGTGTGCCTTGTGACACAGCGCACACAGTACCCTGGCAGCTAATGATTCATGCACTGCTTGCTAAAAAATGTTCGCTTCTAGCAGGCATTATCTTGCTATTAACACTGTACACTCCATCGGAGCACCATGCGTCCAAGAACGGGTTTCTTGAAGACGGAAGTCCACATGATTGTTAGTGCTATTTGTTTCTTCCAATGTGAAGCAGAAAAAAATTCGAATAAGCGTTATCCCGTGTACCAAACTGTCTGACTGCCTTGGAAATGCTTGATATCAGTAAAAAGAATCGCCACCGAGCAAAAGATGTTGACAAGGAGAACTCTAGTGACGACAATTCTGCCGCAAAGAAGAGGCTTCGCGTGCTGGGAAGGCCAAAGACCGTCATTGACAACTTCACGATAGGCGTTATACGGAGAAGAGTGTATAGTTTTTACTTGAACATGTTCCCAACACTACGCAAGTTGATGGATGACTTGTTAGAAAATGTTCCCATTTGCCCGCGTTTTTCTCTCCCAAAGTTTAAGTCAATTCTGTAGAACATGGGTTTTAAACATAAAAAGTTGAGCAAGAAGCCGGTAATGATGGAATCTGTGATCATTGCAGCAACCCGCGGTTACTTTTTGCGGCGAATCAGACGCTTAAGGAACGATGGCTAGAAAATGTTTTATACGGACAAGACATGATGTGCTCACACCAGACGCATGCATATAAATGTATGTGTTTCAGCTATAGTTTTCATGACAGTGAAGCGCACAGCTAAAGGCATATTGGTAATAACTCACCCCGAGATGTCTTCAAGGGACACACGCTTAGTATAGACACGCACTTTTAGCGTACGTGAATGGACTTTTAAATGAACCGCGCTACAGGCGAGTGAGTGGCAACCACGCGGCTCTTTTCCCCTCACTCCACCGCAGCAGAGGTACCCGTACGCTATGAGAAACATACCGATAAATAACAGACAAAATTGGCTATATTAATGATATTAGCTCTACATGATCATTAGACTAGTAGCCGACCGTGGAGCGGTGGCTCGGTGTAGCGCGGTGGCTCAGAGCGCCAAGGAGTATAGATTACTCCAATCTCCTTGGCTAGCGTGCTCGCCTGTCAAGCGGGCGGCCCTGGTCCGATTCCCGTTTCCGGAGTTTACTATTTGTCAATACTTTTTTCTCGCAATTTTTCGACTGCTCTAGAACCTTGTTCTGGCGTTTTCTTGAAGTTGTATATCATATTCTAGAATGGTCACTCTCAGTATAAATACTGAAGACCTTGGCCCTACGAGCCAGTCTTGTATCGACATCGGAACAATAAACAACAAAGAAACTTAATACAAGTCTCTTCAATCGCTAGGTGACCATAAGCTACAGATCAACAAAGGAAATCCACAGTGCTTTAAGTGAGGTTTGTGGTGAGCTAACAGTGGACCGTAGTACAGTTTCTCGGTGGTCTAAACGTTTTCGTGGTGGTCGTGTTAGCATAAACGATGATTCAAGACCAGGAAGGCCGAAAACGTCAACCGATGAACGAAGTGTGAAACTTGTGGCTGATGCTCTCGAAGAAGATCGTCGTGCGACTTGTGAGGTACTTTCTGAAGTTACAGGTATTCCACCAACATCAGTTTACCGAATTCTGACAAATGATTTAAAGAAAAGAAAAATTTCGGCACGATGGGTCCCGCACAACTTGACTGGTGAACAGAATCAAAAACGCCTGAAAATGGCAACCTTGCTGAAACGAAGATTCAGTATTGAAGGTCAAACATTCTTGAATCGAATTGTTGCGATTGATGAGAATGGGTTAGAGACTTCGAGCCGGAGTTGAAATCACAGTCCAATGAGTGGAAAGGTCCATCTTCCCCACGACCAAAAAAATGTCGACGAGCACAATCAAAGGTCAAACAAATGATGATCTTTGCATACGATAACCAAGGAATCATCATGACAGACAGGGCTCCGTGTGGAAAAAGTGTCACAGCAGTTTACTATCGTGATTTCATGCAGAATCTGCGTAGAAAAATGCACAAGAACCGACCTCAGTTGCTCAACGCTAGACCACTCATTCTCCATGACAATGCTCGTCCGCACATTGGACATGTCGTAACCGAAAAGCTACGCGAATACGGTTGGGAGGTGCTGCCTCATCCTCCCTACAGCCCGGACATGAGTCCACCAGACTTCGACCTATTCCCAAAGTTGAAACAAACTATGCGTGGACGTCGTCTTCCATCTCTGGAAGAGCTTTCTACCGCCGTTACCTGAGCCATCCGCCAGATGAACAAAGATGGTATCCTCGATGGTATAGTAAGGCTTCCGACTCGTTGGGATTCGGTCATTGAGAAGCTGGGAGACTATATTGAAGGAATGTAAAGAGATATTTCTGTAAAAATAAGAAATGAAAGTAAAAAAAAATTTTGTGCATTATTTATGACATGACCCTCGTATGTTTGAAATCGGCGACTGCTTTGCACTCGAAGGGTGCGTTCGTTCTACTTTGTCTACTCCTCTTCTCCCTCGAACGACTGAAGCTAAAGTTTATTTTAGTGTCGCATCAGAGAGTACGCGTCGGATTCCGCTACGACCTCCACTTTTTTCCTGCGAAATGGCAATTTCAGTTAATTTTGCAAGGTAAGTTCTAGTTTATAGCCTGTTAACCGTCATAAATATTTTCGTCATAGATTTCCTTTCGTAGCAATTTTTACACTAACAAATACCATTTTTTTTACAACTTCTCTTATTGCAAATTTTTTTTCCAAAATTGCAATTTTTTATTATTTTTGAGGGGTAAGTTTTTGTAGTAGTGATTGAAAATATGTTTTATAAGTAATTTTATTTGGTCATTATTGACTAATTGTAACATTTTCTTTTACAGTTGTTCTCGAGATCTCCTTGACCCCTGTATTTTGCACTTATATTTAAAATCGCTAGTCTGCCAATTTAAGTTTTGCGAGGTAAGTTTTACCTTTCCACCAAATTGTGGTTAGAAATACGTTATTCGATGGACTTTTTTTGTCTACACACTTATTTTTCGTATATTTCCATGTATGGAATTACCTACTTTAAAATTACCTTTTTATTAGAATGGAGTGCTCCATCACCTCTCGGCCCTCAACTTCGAGACAGAGTGTGCGTCCCCCGAATGTTTTTTAACTCTTACGTTTGTGCATATTCACTGTCAGTGGCGTACGTACGATTGACTTCTTGGGGGGGGGGTTATAACTTCTGGGGGTGGTTTCATTAATATTTATGTGCATCATCATAAAAGGATATTTAGATTATTATTCACTAAATCAATAATTAAATTATCATTCTCTTTTCGTGAAGACCATTCAATTATATTTTTCGGTCCAATACGCAAAATTCTAAACGCTAGTTCAGGTAAACAAACGAAAACGAATTTAGGTAAACATGGTTTTGGGGTGGGGGGTTTAAACCCTAACCCCCCCCATCCGTACGCCACTGCACATTGATATATCAATCAATACTATATATAGTATGACAATTTCGGAAAGTCAGATGTAGCGACATGGTTTTTTCGTTGCATGACAAGCTCAGTGTATTCTATCGGTGTTGTATCGGTAACTCATCTAAATATAATTATGAAAAAGGCATTCGACCCATCACTAATTGATATATATTTGTGTAGGACATGATGAAACAGTACGGCTACAATAGTGTCATTTTTTCTTTCAGTCCAAACGACCTAGACAGAGTTTGATCTCTTCTTTCTTCGGAAAGCCATTGAATAAACTTTACACTGATTCAAATATGGAAGAGGACACCACTGATTTCACCAAGAACGATGTTGTATCTCCTGATACTCAACAAACAGGCCAGATTGAGGCAACTAATGGTCTCCCTCAGCCTTCGTTATTTGCTTCAGTTCTTCCTCTCCCTAGTCTGCTACCATCGGCATCTATGGAATTTCCAATGAGTTCAACAGAACCCTCACCATCTTGCCCACATCAAATTCGCATGTCAGGTAAGTCAAGCAGTCCTACCAAATGATATTGGCTACTACATTGGAAAAGACATTGACCACTACACCAAAATGTCTTTGTTAGAACACCCATGGGGACCACCACAAAATTACTGTTTTCCACATTCCACAAGAATTGTATCAGGAAAGCCTGTTAAAAACTTTCTTAGAATTAACCATTCGGATTCTCATAAAGAATGGCTGGGGTTGTCAGATGTGAAGAAAGGGTTATTTTGTAAATTCTGCCCTTGGTTTACTAACCGGAATGAGGGTGGATTTTGTAATAATGTTGCATTAAAAGCACTCGTCACTGAAGTAGTAGTAGTGGGGTTGACAGGGTGCGTCGACGACATGGTCATTTTGCACCACTACACGTCATAATCATAAAAAATAAATATACGCTGCACATTATGATATTATAATAAAGTACTTGAGATAAACGCTGAGTCAAAATTAAAAATAATGTTACATCCTTAAAATACTATTAAATAGGCCAGTTTCATTTAAAAATTCCAAAGTGCGGTTCAGAACATCTGGGTCATCGCCTAGAATGTACCCCAGGTCTCCCACTAGCTGCAGCCTGTTACGCACCGCCCGATATCTCTCGCACTCCGTCAGGATATGTCGAATGCTAAGAGGACAGTCGCAGTCATCACATCGCGGTGGAATTTTCTCTTCGGTGAAGAGGAAGGAGTGGGTCAGAGGGCTGTGCCCTATCCTTAGTCGTGTTATGACGACTTCCTCTCGGCGACTCTTCCTGACGGACGAAGGCCACGCTGTCACTACCGGTTTTAACCCGCGCAGTTTATTACCTTCTGCGGTTCTCCACGACTCCTTCCACTGCTCTAGGACTGCATTTCTTAAAGCCGCCTTCACATCTTGGAAGGGTACCGGCATCGGTTCCATGGCGTCCATGGCGAGTGCCTCTTTCGCCAAAGTATCGGCTCTCTCGTTCCCGGCGATACCCACGTGTCCAGGGACCCACATGAAAAAGATCTTAGTTCCCTTTTTGTCAAGAGAGAGGAGTGAAGATTGAATCTCCTGGACTAGAGGGTGCGCGGGAAAAAGGCCGGAAATGGCATTCAGTGCACTTAGGGAGTCCGTGCATACAACGAAGGAGCCACGGTCCTGTATCCCATCCAGGGCCAGCCTAACAGCGTACAGCTCCGCTGTGAAAGCGCTACACATCGGATGAAGCCTTGCTTTCGCAGCTTCGTGATGGGGTGAGAAGACTGCGCACGCGCTGGCGGTGCCTGATCTGGAGCCGTCGGTATAAATAGGCACGAGATCTCGATGGGTGTCTAAGAACATATAAAATAGACGCTGGTACTCTTCTGCAGTGGTAAAGTGTTTTAGACGCTTGTTAAGTTCAGTATTGATTTTAGGCGCGGGTGTGACCCAAGGCGGACTTTTGCAGCTTCCGATAGGGTATATGTCTGGGAGTGTAATACCTTGCGCTTGGATGAAAGTATAAAACCTAATGCTAGCAGGCCTAGTGGCTCTTGTCCGGCGATTAAAAAGTTCTATTAATTGAGGTTTAAAAACAAGGTTGAAACATGGGTGGGACTTCATAGATAAAATTTTGGCAAAGTAATTGCACATGAGCAGGTTCCTTCGGTGGCACAATGACGGCTCTCCTGTATCCACATATAGGCTTTGCACCGGACTGGTCCGGAACGCCCCAGTGGATATCCGTAGGCCTGCATTATGTACCGCGTTCAGAGTACGTAGGTACGACTCCCGACCGGAGGCGTATACGAAGGAACCATAGTCAAGCTTCGACCGGACCAACGAACGGTACAACAGGATCAGCATTGAGCGATCGGCTCCCCATGTTGAGTGACTTAAGAATTTTAAAATGTTTAGAGTCTTAAGACTTTTAAGTTTTAAAGTATCGATATGTTCCCGCCAGTTGAGGCGACAGTCAAAAATCATTCCTAAAAAACGTACAGAGTTAACAAACGGAAGGTTTGTACCGCCCAAGGTTAGTGATGGGGGAATGGTATGACCCCTACATCGGCGTAAGTGGAGGCATTTAGTTTTCTCCAAGGAGAATTTAAAACCGCTATCTTTGGCCCACCTATCCAACTTGTTTAGAGTAAGCTGGATAAGTCTGCCCGCGGTAGCTGGTTGGGATGACCTACAAAAAATTGCGAAGTCGTCCACAAACAGTGAGCCAATTACCAGTGTTTTTACAGAGTTAGCGATATCGTTAATCGCTATAGCAAATAGCGTTACGCTAAGTACTGAGCCTTGGGGAACACCGTTCTCTTGACTATAAAATTTCGATTCGTGTTGGCCAATTCTCACTTTAAAAACTCGGTCCGATAAAAAATTTTGAATAAAAATGGGTAGGTTACCTCTAAATCCCCATTCGTGCATCGTTCTTAGGATTTTGTGACGCCAAACTCGGTCGTATGCCTTCTCTATGTCAAAAAATACCCCGACTACGTGTTGGCGCAGAAGAAAGGCTTCCTGGATATAGTTGTCAATTCTGACTAAATGATCGGTAGTGGAACGGCCTCTGCGGAAACCACATTGAATACCAGAGAGAAGGTTTCGGCGCTCTAGCCACCAGACGAGCCGCCGATTCACCATTCTTTCCATAGCCTTACACAGGCAGCTTGTGAGGGATACAGGTCTAAAGTTATTCGGGTCGGCTCGGTCTTTGCCTTTTTTTAGTATAGGAACTACCGCAGACTCCCGCCAGGACGGTGGAAAACAACCTTCTAGCCATAGTTGGTTGAAGGTATGGAGAACCTCCAACAGTGCCGACTCCGGGATATTCCGGAGGAAGGCATTGTGGACCTCGTCAGGTCCCGGAGAAGTGATACGGGAGTTAGAAATGGCGGATTTGAGTTCCCAGAGGGAAAACGGAAGGTTGTAATCCGCCAAGGGATGTCTTTCCTTAAAGTTTATCGGGGACATCTCCAATCGCTCCTTGGTTTTCAGAAACGTAGAGTCGTAGCTCCTGTTACTGCTGGTTTTGGCGAGTAGCTGGCCGAAAATGTCGCTGATAGTAATTTCAGACGTTATTACATCCCCATTGATATGTAAAAAGGAGATGCCGATCTGTTGGTGGTTACCCGATAGACTCCTGATCTTGCGCCAGACCTGTGTAAGTGGTGTTCTACAGTTGACACCCGAGACAAATTCCACCCAGGAAGCCTTCTTCGCCTCTTTCACGACCTGTCGAGCTTTAGCTCTTAAGCGCCGGAAGGCGGAAAGGTTCGTGACCGTCGGGAACTTTTTAAAAATTTGTAGCGCCTTCTTCCGTTTGCGAATTGCAGCTGCACATTCTTCATTCCACCAAGGTACAGATGGTCTCGATTTGAGACGACGAGACCGTGGTACGCTTGTGTTCGCGGCTTCGATGATGCAGCTTGTTAAATGATTTATGTTAGACACGCTGTTTAGCGTCATGTCGTGTTTAAAGTTAAAATTGCTCATAAAACGACCCCAATCGGCTCTCCGGATAATCCAGTTGCCCTGACGAATAAAAATGGGGTTAGAACGTCCCTCTTTCAGTATAAAAATGGGATAGTGATCACTCCCACATAGATCATCGTGTACGGACATACTCAGTTTATTTAAAAACACGCTCGATGTCGCGCATAAGTCTATAGAGGAGAAGTCACCAGTAAAGCTGTTGAACCGGGTTTTCTCCCCGTCGTTTAATAAAACTAGGCTAGAATCCGTAATAAAAGAAGATAAAATCCGTCCTCTACGATTACACTGCCCTCTACTGCTTCCCCATAGAGGATCGTGTGCGTTGAAGTCACCAAGTAAAATAAAGGGCTGAGGCAGCTGGTGGACAAGGGCTTCCAAATTAAAACGGGTGACCGGTGCACCCTCCGGCAGATATACGTTGCATAACGTAACCATCTGCGGAGCGTGAACAGTCACCGCCACCGCCTGAAACGGTGTGTTCAGGTGTACCTGGGAGGTGTAAAGGGCCTCCCTGATAGCAATTGCTACTCCACCCTGGGCTCGTTGGCCGCAGGTGTCGTCTAATCTAAAAACCTTAAAATGGTTTAAAATGCCCTTGTCCGTGTTTTTAAAATGCGTTTCCTGAAGACAAACGCAAACCGGGTTAAAATCTCGTATTAAAACATCCAGCTCCTCCTTATGCCGATAAAAACCGTTGCAGTTCCACTGCAGTATAAAAGCCATTGGAAATAAATAAAAAATAGAAGGAAAATAAATTAGGTTAAAATCGATCGGTTAAAAATTGGGGAGGTCAGCGTCTTATGCGATTTTTCTTCCCCTTACTACGAACTTGGAGGATATCAGTGTCTGATAGACACTCATCCTCCTGCATTGGCTCTGGGGTGCTCTTTCGAGCCTTGCCAGATGGACCGGGGGATTGCGAGTTCCCACGCTTGGATTGCGTGGCCCCGGCAGATGTTTTGGCCGGGTTCCGCTTAGGGGACCCCGGACCGGTGGGTTTGGTCTTAGATTCCGGATTGGAAGCCTTAACCGGAGTGGCCGATTTCTCTTCTGTGGGTTTAGTGTCCTGGTTGGCATTATCATCCGTCTGGGTCGAGATGGTGACCTTCGCGATCGGAGTGGCAGCAACATGAGCCCATGATCTGGAAAAAGTGGGGGCAACTTGTGCTCTATACTTTTTCCGAGCCTCGAGATATGGTATTTTATCCACCGTCTTGATCTCCATGATTTTACGTTCTTCGATCATCTTTGGACAATCACGAGAGTACACGGGATGGGCACCCTCGCAATTGACGCAAAGTGGGTCACTTGTGCACTCTGCTCCGTCATGCTTATCCAGGCTGCAGCGGGGGCAGGTGGCCTTGCCCTGGCATCGTGTGGCCATGTGGCCGAATTGCTGGCACTGGTAGCATCTCATAGGTGCCGGTATGAATGGCCGCACTGGGACCGATTCATAACCGACGAACACTTTGTCGGGGAGGACGTCACGCGCGAACGTAAGAATGACAGATGTCGTGTTGACCCTCTCTCCGTTGCGCTTAGTAGTGAGTCGACGAGCATCGGAAACCCCCTGTGGGGCCATCTCCCGCTTTATCTCGTCGATCTCGACGTACAATAGGTCATAGTGGCTAATCACTCCCCGACAGGTGTTCAAGGTACGGTGCACCTCGACCTTGACGGGAATGTCGTGCAACTTGACGGTCTTCAGAAGTTTCTCGCTCTGAGCCCTGTTTGCCGTTTCGATGAGCAGTGTGCCATCGCGAAGCTTTTTTGCAGATTTCAGATCTCCAGGAACCGAACCCGACAGAACTTTACGAATAAGAAAGGGGGAAACCTTTTTCAGGCTCTCCCCTTCCTTCTGGCACCTCATTACTAGATAGCGCTGACTAGCGCCGTAAACATTATCTCCCCCGTCCGAATCCGGACGGGATCTTTTTTGGGGTGGAGGTTTGTTGTCCGCCATGCCCTAGATAACATTCGTCCCCCGAGCTCCCCACCCACCATGGAGCCACACATTTGGGACGCCACACCGCGAGCCGGTGTGGTCGCCAGGGCTACCCGAGGGGATATAGCACCCTGAAGATGGTCGTCTGTTTCGGGTTGGGTCTTCGATATAACGGGCCCACCAACCCGAGAATCTCCGACCGCCCTACGCAGACCCCCACCTCCCTAGCACTCGCCACCGAACTTAACGGCAAGCCGATTGACCGGGGGTGTCTAGCCCCCGGCCTCCCGTTTACAGGGAATTCAGGGCCGAAGTGGGATATTGAACTCCGTTCCATACCGGGCATCCGACACCCGGCTGGGTTCCAGAGAGCTCACCCACCAGGATCCCCTTCTCCCCCTTACGGGTCTCCGCACACGGCAAACATGCGGGTGGATCGCAGGCCAGCTGGTATGGCCGCACACAGACAGTGTACCCACAAAACTGTCCGGACGCATCCCTTTGCTGCCTGGGGGTTTGTTTTCGGGGTTTCACCTCCCCGCCCTTTTAGTCGCCTCTTACGACAAGCAGGGATACTGCGGGAGTATTCTCCATCCCCCTACCCGCAGGGGTACTCGTCACTGAACCTTTGACAAATTTCAAAAAATTTACTGGGACCAACGGTGACTTGGAAAATCATTGCAATAAACAATACCACAAAGATGCAGTAACTGCAAGAACACTTTTTTTAAAGACTTACCATGGCCCACAAATGGAGGTTTGTAATCTTTTAAATGAAGAAAGACTGATGCAAGCTCAACAAAATCGAGAAAAGCTACTTCCAATTGAGAAAACAATTATATTGCTTGGAAGGCAAAACATTCCTTTGCGGAGATACAGAGACGATGGTCCCATTTCTTTAGACACTGCTGCATCCTTCAATGAAGGGAATTTCAGATTTAGAGTAGATTCGGGTGATAATATATTGGAAAAGCATTTGAGTACCACTTCATCAAGGTCTACTTATGTCAGCAAGACCATACAAAATGAAATTATTAATTGTTGTAAGGCAGAAATTATTGATATAATCCTCAGCAGTGTGTCCCAGGCATATTCTATCATTTTTGATGAAACTACCGACTCTTCAAACAAAGCACATGTGAGTCTTGTACTTCGATATGTGCATTTTGGAGAGGTGGTCCAGATTAGAGAGGACTTCATTACTTTCATAGATGCATTTTTAGACATGATGGAAGCTGATCTTAAAAAAGATAACCTGAATGTAGATGAAGACAGCACCAATACTGAGCAAGAAGGTTCCAAAGAAAAACTGGATGGTTATACTGAGCTATCTTTAAGTGGTGAAAATCTGGGTCAGATCGTTCTAAGAAAGCTTGTAGAGCTACATTTACCTCTCAATCAATGTTTTGGGATTGGTACCGATGGCTGTGGTGTCATGCTTGCCAACCGTGGAGCTGTCAAAGAAATTCAGGCAGTGGCGAACAATGCAATTATCACCCCTTATTATAGCCATAAGCTGAACAATAGTATTTCAAAATGTTCGAATGTAAGAGTAACTGAAAATTTGGTATGTGTAATGAAAGAGGTTATTTCCTTTTTCTCTTACCCTAAAAGAAATATGACTCTTCAACAATTTCTTGGCAAAAAACTGTCTCACCTGTGTGCAACCAGATGGGCTGAGAGGCATAATGGGGTGTTGCAGTTCACCACTAGTTTTTCCGACATATTCTCTTGTTCAGAAAAGATTTTTAATTGGAGGGACAAGACAACCGCTGGAAAAGCATCCTTGTTATGACAGCCATCTGTGAGCCTCAATTTATCATAGGATTGTACTGTCTAGGCGACGTCTTATCTTTGACACTTCCTCTGAGCAAAATACTGCAGAAAGAAACCCTTGATCTTGCCAGATGAGCTGAACTTATTTCCAGTCTTCTCAGATTATTAGAAAAACGAAGGGAAGAAAATGAAAAACATTTTAATGATCAGTACATTCAAGTTGAATCAATGGCAAAAAAACTTGACGTTGAGCTTAAAGCTCCGAGAATATGTGGTCGCCAAACAAAATGTGACGACTATCCAACATCATCGGCAAAAGAGTACTACAGGTTACCTGTGTACATCCCCATACTGGACAATGTAACTCAAGACCTCCGTGCAAGATTTACATCGGATGTTCTTGATGTGCTAAGACTACCAGGGCTTCTCCCTGAGACCATAGTCGATATAAGTGCACAAGACCTTACAGACGCTCTTGTCCATATAGTGGATCGATTTAAAGAAATTATCGGCCAAAATCCAGAAGTGATTTTAATAAAACTGAAAGCAGAAATGGCTCATTGGCAAAGTAAGTGGCAAGATAGGAAGAAACATGGGATGAAACCTCCAACAAAGGCTTTACATGTTTTAGAAGCATGTGAAAAAGATATTTATCCAACTATTCACACTTTGCTGCAAGTACTGTGCACTTTACCAGTGAGCAATACAAGCTCAGAACGATCATTTTCGACTCTGTGCCTAATGAAGACTTGGCTGAGGACCACAATGTCAGAAAATAGGCTCATTGGCTAAGCCTTGCTTAACAATCACCCAGACATCGAGTTAGATCCAGCAAAAATTGTTGAAAGGTTCTCAAAATCTGGCAAACACAGAATGGTTTTTTTTAAATATAATCATTTATTGATGTTAACTATATGTTATTGCAGTAAATATTTTTTAGTATTTAATTTTAGATTTATGTAACTCTGACCGAATTGTAACTGTTTCTATGTAGATTACGGGAAGTGCAGCTTTTTAAAGAGTAGGTAACTGTTGTTTCTTACTAAGTAAAAATATTTTGTTTGTGGGGTGAGAAAGTAAAAGAATATTTTCTGATTAAGAGTATTTATATATTACATGCAAAAAAAATTGTTAAAAATTAATTTATGAATAAATCGAATTACTTAGGTTACATTATTCCTCTGTCCTTTGTAATATTGTAATTTAAAGAAAGTTTTTATTTTAACTGAAATATATACAAAAATTAGCACCTGAAGGACCAAAAATTCACTACTTAGCACCTAATTCTAGATATTCTCTATCGCCTATGCTCCCCGGCAGCAAGGTCGTAACCAGAAAATATTTTGGGGGGTTCATTTGGTGGAGGGGTGGATTTGGGTGATTGGGGGGGGTGTTCACTTGGAGGGGGGCCGGACTCGACCTCTGATGTCTGTGAAAAAGAGCATCCCTTATTATTATTTATAATGTTATTATTTTCGGGAGGTTCACTTAAGACTGTACCCCCAAAATTTTGGGGAGGGAAGGGGTTGAACCCCTTGACCCACCCCCCCCACTCGCTACAGCCGTTCTCGGAAGTTCCCCACCAAAATTTATACATGGATCCACCCCTGCCATGCACCGCTCGCATCCACTGGATGTATTGTTTATGAGCCCATTAGTATGTATTAGAAACACGAAGTAAAACAGTGGTTACTTGCTCACCCTAGACAAGTTACAATTCACCAAATTTGTAAAAAAACCTTCACCAGAGCAGCTACAATGCAAACTGTCATTTAAGGTTTCCAAAAAACAGGCATTTACCCCTTTGACAGATATGCTATTCCATACCACATGTGTACCCCGTCAGACGATACATCGGATCGAGTGGAGAAACCCAGTAGCCACAACCAGGACCAAGTGGTGAAACGCAGCAGCCACCACCAGAACGAAGCGCGGAGCAACGACCAATGCATGCATTGCATTCAGACCAATTCTTTGGGTTTTCAAATCTCTCCAAAGACGTAAATGCTTTTAGCACAAGACTGTTGTTTATAATCTCATAATTGGAATGTTTACCCAGAGACACCAAGTGTTATGAATGTGAATTATACTCCTTTTTGTATGTGTTTTGTTTTTCTTGTATTTCCGTTGTTGTTGTCCATCCGTGAACGCGAATAGACGTGTGTGAACTAAATCCGTCTTTTATTTGCCAACCTGATCCAATCCAACAAAGACACCCTGTACTTCAACGAGAATGCAATATTGGAAGATACGGGGGAAAACAGCCATTTTAACCTCTTCCCCAGACAAGCAACAGCTAGAACGTGAATATAATATTAAGGAAGAACTAAAAAAGGAAAAAATTCAAAAAGCTAGGGAAGAAAAGCTTTCCAGAAAAATAATCGAAGGAAAAGCTCTACTAAACGAAAGTTATCTTTTAAATCAATGCTTAAAAAAACTAAAGGGATAAAGAGAAAATCTTGCAGAAAATGATACTAGTGAAGATGATTAAGAATTATGTATTTTTGGAAAGAACTCTAGGTAAACTACAAGAGTCGAGAAGGGTGGATACAATGCACCGAATGCAGTGGTTGGGCTCATGAAGCCTGTTCGAACTGTGAAGGAGGACACGATATATTTATCTGCGACTTTTGTTCTGAGTTATGTTCTTGACACTTTTCAAGACGACATGGATCCTAATAGTTTGTTTTAAGTTCTTGTAAAAATTTTTGGGCACTCATGATTTGATTTAAAAAGGACTTCATATCTTTCTATACCATAATATGCCTTCAAGCCCTGTGTTGTCTCTTTTTCATAAAAATATTGTTCAAAAAACAGGCTTTTACATTTGATTTACAAAGAGGTCAATTTTTCCACACCCATGGGGCAAAACAGATATTTACATTGTTGCAGAAAAATTCACAAAAATAAATGTATGTATAAGACACTTAATAACTTTGTATTTTGCTACAAAAAGGTTCAGAAACTTTGCCATTTACTTTTTGTTTGTATAATTTATTTACTACCCCTTTCAGTTGATCTCAAAGCAAAAGGGGTCGGTTTTACCCTACTCTCCCCTATTTTGCTTTTATTGTGATATCATTCCTTACCTAACAGAAATAATCTTTAGGAATCTTCACTTAATTGATAAGTCCAAAATTGACGATTGGCTACTTTAGATACCACCTTATTTTGAAATTCCAAACAAAAATTTCAAAGCTGTGCTTCCCAGGGACAAGTGCTCCATTGTTGAATCAATGATACCGTACTCTGGTCATCACGGGGCAAAACAATTTATATGTGGGAAGGCAATTAGATTTGGATGTAAGTAGTGGAGTTTAGCAGATACTTCATGATATGTTCACAATGCACAGCCATATGCAGGATCTCACACAGACCTGCCGAAAACAAATATTGGCCGAGGCGCAGATGTTGTTCTAGGGCTGTAATAAAGTAGGTCTGATTTGAGAGACTGAAATGTATATTGATAACTTTTTAACCCCTGAAAAGCTGTTTAATATTTTATCAGAAAAAGGGTTGGGTGGGACAGGAACACTTTTTTTTTGTGTTTTGTTTGAACACACAGTGGATTTTGTGTTTTGTTGGAAACACACAGTTTTGAGGCAATTACTATATAAATAGTTCCCACAAAAATCAGTACTTCTAGTAGTTTTAAACGCATGAATTAAGTGACACAGTAACTGCCCAGTGGCAACTTTAGTTGCCAGCAAAAAAACATTGTTCCACTCGCATAATATTTTTTAATGATGAAAACTATCAACAAAATTTTTCTTGGGTCAAAGTAAATTCTAAGATGATTTCTCATCTTTGACTTTTCCAAGTTCATTTTCAAGGTCCATGACATTTTCAGGTTTCCCAGGCCCTCTGTAGCTGTAATTAGAAAGGTTGGCTGTTTGGATGCACGATAACATTGGGACCAGGTATAATGTAACCTCATGGAAGTTCCCTAATTATGTGGAGCTGAAAGAATTTCAAACAACTCCATCTCCTCTTCTTCCAGCAAGTAGTCAGGAACAATGATACGCACAAAAATTAGCCAATTGCTTAGCCATAGAAAATATATACCTATATTCAAACTGAATATTAACTGGCTGACCAATGGTCTATAAATCCCAGCCAACCCTTTTAGTCGCCTTTTACGACAAGCAGGGATACTGCGGGTGTATTCTTTAAACCCCCTCCCCGCAGGGGAAATGTCTTGGTCTAAACCAATACTAGATATGCACATGATAGCATCCATCTCTCAGGAATATTAAAATTTGTTTCACAATTATTCCTGCACCATGTTCAGAATCTAATCTTATCACTCTAAGCATATTTATCCAATGAATTCATGATTACTTCATACTAATGCATGGCCAAAAGTAAATCTGTTTATATTGTGACAAGGGCAGTGGCATTTTTCATTTATACTGGCTCCATGCGTATGCAAAAAAAATCAATTCGTCTTCACTCATCCATTTATGTAGGAAAATATTTTTCTTGACTACCACATATTCCTCATATTTTTATTTATCCTGGGTTAGATGGGACAGAACCGTCCCCTCTTCCCCCAACCCAGTTTACATAAAAGGGAGTAAATAGCTTTTAGGCATTTCTGATTATGAAATAAGATCCTGACTCCTTATTGGCAAAACAGACCTTGGATGAACGAAAAAGTCTTCATACAGGTACAATAAAAGTTTCAGAAGACTATAGAATTAGTTTGCCACAGCAAGCTTGATGCAAACTTGCCACGACAACTTTGTCATGCCTCATTAATACAGGGAGTTAGAGTATTTGGTTTGAATGTATCAAATTTTTTAAATGGGTGGAGTGGTACGGGAATAAAGATTTAATTTACATATATGGAGGGCACAAATTAAGCCACAATAACATATCTAATAAATGCTGACATTGTCGACATGAAAACTATGTCGGGCCGACATGTGATGCTACTGGGGTACATTTCATTTAGTTATCACAGCCCTAGAACTTAGGAGGGATTTCAATAGGCTCTAAATAGCTTCCAATTGGGATGTGATCTTAAGAATATCAGTGTAATCTAACAAATAAGCATTGGAATGAAGTAAGTCACACACAAGATTCCTCATACAATCATATCTAATGAAGAAGAAGACCACAGATAAGAGAATAAAACTACCTCTGCAAAGAGCAACCATTCAAATGTATGCGACTGAATCTGGGATGAATTATATGGATTAAAAACCAGGGATAATCAAAGCTATTGGGTAAAAGATTGCAGGCATATAAATACTCATATTAAATCTCTAAAAACAATATATAATTTTTTTTACTGCAATACACCATTGGTGTTTTTTGATAATCTCATATGTATTGCTAAAATCAGTGAGTAAATTTCTTAACTAACTTCAAAAATATTTTATACTAGTACAGTAAGTTCCCAATTTACGTCAGAGATGTGTGTTGAAGAAGAGCAACGGAAGTCGAAACAACGTCAAATGGATCCAGATATTCGTGACCACTTTAATCCCAAGATAATTCAAGGCGTTAATTTCAAAATTCATTTTTTGCCTTCATCCAAGAAAAAATAGCTATTTCAGATAGAATGATTATGTCTCAGTTATCAAAAAACGCATGCTACGCACATTAGGGTCTATTTTATTAGCATTAAAATGGGAAAAAATTTCCAACGACCCTTGTCAGCATGGACATAATATTGAGCCAGAGGTAAATCGAAACGACACATACCAAAGACTTACTGAGCAAGTAATAGTTTTAATTGGATTGAATACACCTCCATTGTTGAACTAAAAAGAAAATATCATTCCCATAGTAGGGGCTTAAAATTCTCAATGCTAAAAAATACTCAAGGGATGGGAATTCAGAAGAAGTAAAGCCACAAATGCAACAAAAAATGGCAGCAAGTGTGTAGGAGACCCTTTTCAAGGTTAGACTATTGCAAAAAAAATGCCTCTGACAGAGGAAGTAAGGCATTCTGCCACCATTGATCAATTCTTTTTAAATATGTTTCCCTCAATGTTCGCTACTTGACTAGGGATATGTGGCAGTGGCTTTGTTTCCACTGTGAGCACTACCACATTGGCGACCTACATAAGCGAAATACATAAGGGCGACCAAAATTTGCCCACTCTCTCAGGTTAAGCTCAATAACATGAGCAGTGCTACTAATCATCTCCTAATCTCTAGCCTCTGCTCCTTAACTTCCCATTCCTCGTGCACCTCCCACTTCTCGATGTTACGCTCTACACAGGTGACTGTCACAAAGTTGCCATGGCCATATACTCACGGAAAAAAATAGTAATAGTTGCTTAAAACATAGGAACTCCTAAAAAAGAAGATGTACAGTTGTAATGACTCATTTTTATTCGTATAATCACAGGAATTTGTACAGAACTTCATTTCATTAATTACAAATTCCCCTCTTCAATAACATAATTAAACAATTTGATTCCCTAAGAGATGCTGACATGCAAATTCATCACCCTGTATGGCATCAATTGACATCAGTTTCTACTGAGTTCCATTAATTTCAACACTGGAACAACCAGCATAAAATTTTCAAAATTTAAAATTTCATCATGTTCATAGATAAATGTCATTAAATAATTCTATAAAATATATATATGAATAAAAAGAATTTTTTACATCTACATGTGCAATTTTTTATTTCCTGTGGTAATCAAATTGTATACTTTTTTATTATTCAGTCAGCAATAGCCAGACTATTCAGACGTAACTACCTAACAAGTGACCAATTTGCACTCTTCCTAAGGCCAAATTTCCATAATAGACTACCATGTGATTAGAAACTTAGCCTCAGATTTTGTTTTAAGTGATGTTCATGATTTGAAATTAACTTGTTAATTGAGGACAAGTGACTACAATGTTTTCAACAAAGAAAAATGAGCATCCAGAAATTTCAAACCGAATTGTATGTTTTCACTGGAGCATAAATCATTTCTGTTCACCGACTCAATTCACATTGCTTGGAACTCACTATGCTTTACTTGCTGGTGAGAAATATTACTCTGGCACAATACCTATTTTAAAAATTCATTTGTATAAAAGACAAAGTAATTTACATATCTATGTACATTATAAAAAAATTCTACAACTAGTCATTTTTACTTGAAATTGGATGGCTTATTGTTACAAGAGGGAATACCTAAAATGGTAAGAAATAGCTGCTCATGAACATGGAAGAAAAAAATTCATAGAACAGATATGAGCAATGATTAGGTTACACTGAATACAGTGTGACCATTTAGGCACTTTTGCCGATGTTTCTCTCTTATATCCTACAAAAATCTATCTAGGCCAAATTCCTTCTCCTACCTACCCATGTATTTTTGGAACAGACTACATACTTAGTTTTCATAGCAGCCATTTCCAAATATGGAGAGGTTCTCATAAATGAGCAGTAAATTCCACTTACAAAGACTGGTGTCCATTTGGAGATAAATGCAACGCACATAAAATTTGATTCCTAGCCTTCTTTGATGCATAGGCTAGATAATTTCAATTATCTGGTTACACTCCTAACTGATACCAAGCAACAACTACAGCTTCATTACCCTAAGCTGCAGGTATATTACTTTGAGCTCATAAACATTTGTGTAACATAAAAATATCCATGTATCAATAAAATGTAAACAGCATTATGCTCCACACTCCAAAGAGTTATGCATATGATTATATCATAGATAATACATATTCCTTCTGTATGGGGCCATCATGCAAAATTAGATTAGCAGATTTTTTGCATATCAACATCCATGAAACTTGATTTGCCAACAGTACACAAGGATGCACACCCAGACACAGCCATTATGGTACACTTCCACATAAGTTCACGGAAATGCCCTAATTGAAAGTGCCCAATTCATTTACCTTTTCCGTCAATCAAAATTCCTTGGCCATTAAAATACATACGAAAAGAAATTAAAACCATACTCTCGAATTTTCTATAAAAAGCATGCCCACAATGAATTATTTGATTTCACCTTCCTCCTTTTGTACTCAAGTTATAAAATATGCCAATCAGGCTGAGGTCCCAATTAATATACTCTTACTTCAATTTAGATGCAATTATTTTTGCATAACATTTTGAGCCATCACAGCATTTTTAGACACAATTGCACATTTATAAATCACTTTCATTTCGTCAACTATCACCACAGGGGCACCAAAGCTCCCTGCCATTATTGCTTTTCATTCACCCAATCCACTACAGGCTCAGTATTTCCAAAAAAAATTTGACTACTAGTAGTGGAAGTGATTACACTGGCAAGTCCTTTGATGTAACTGCTCTTAATTTGATTTTTCACCTTCATAGCGCTCATAATCTAAAAAAAAACATGATTATGCATGTCATTTGCAATAGCATATTGCAGTGAAATATGTTGAAAGAAACACTCTTAGAGTTCTCATCAGAGTCACCTTTGTTCACACAAATTTAGACAACACAACTTTCATGTTTGATTGGACACAAACTAGTGCAACATGAACTTGAGCACCACACATTTACAACTGAAGAGCAACCTGAAACCTTCTGGAACACAAATATACTGACACATGGAATTTGAAGTTTAACTTGGGATTCTACACAGAGTCACTCAGCAGTTTTTATTGTGGCATTTCTATATGCAGTGCGCAATTCATTTTTGGGATATTAAGCCATTCCCAATATTATTTGTCGAAACCAAAACATCTCAATATCTAACCATTTATTGAATCTTCTCCATTGTTTATAGCACTGTCCTTACGACTGAAAAGTCGATGACGACCAGCATGCTGTGTAGCACTGCTAATAACTTCCATCCACCTTTAAAAATAAAAGATTGAGGAATAATCAATAAAATAACTTAACACTCTCTAAAAGAGCCGATAGTATCACTACAGTGTAGACTAGTGGAAGACACATTTATTATATTATTACATTCTGTAAATCATGTACCACATAATGAACAATTCATAAACCCTCATAATTAAGTGAGTTATTAACTTTAAATTTCATTAGACCCATATGTTCCACACACATGGGTACTTCTAATGCCAACAGTGCTTGAGATATCAAAATTACCATCCAATACTTAAAATAAACTGTATGCATTTAGCTGCTGGTTCCAGCATCTTACCTTCTGACTCTAATATTAGCAATCTGCTGCTGCTGGCTAGGACACTAATTTGCAGCTAATGAGTCCCTTGAATCTAATTCCAAACAGAAAATTCTCAAAATGTTTCTATGCTGACATGTCCATCTATGAAAATTCCCTCACATGGCTAGAAATCCATATCTTAAAGATGCTGAGAAAGTTAGGTCAGCCTTTGAGAATGAACTGATGAAATCATCAAGAGCAACACAAGACTTCAGTTACACTGTTCTCCAACATCTCCAGTCATCTTTGACTAAATACAAGCAAATATGTTTAGCAATGGGTCTGACCAATATTTTTAAGATGGCCTCTGGTTGACAATAGATAAAACTTCCAAATTAAAAAGGTTACCTATTCACCACATTTACATTCATGTTTAACAATTTGATGTTCATAGGGTCTAAAGTAAAAGAAGCAGGTTTCATGGGTATTTTCATGAGCATTGAAAACAGCTTCAAATTTAGTTTATATTAATCATGCTTTCCCAACCAAAACTATTGCTTCCAATAGCTGTCATAGATCTTTCAAATTCCCTCCTTATCAGATTGATTTTGGCTCGAGAGTTAGATATCTACATGCTCAGTGCAAGTATTCTGATCCTTCCCTCCAAGAAAGTTATAAAATACTTCTGAAAAAATACAAAGCAGAGATTAATGAATTCAAAAGGAATTATTTCAATAAGTGAATTGCTACATCAAGTAATGTAACCAAAGCAGCATGGAAAGCAATTAATGAACAAACAGCTAGTGACATCAATCATAAAAACCCTCCCTATATAGTCTTTAATGACATTCCAGTAACTAAACCTGCTGACGTAGCAAATTATTTTAATAATATGTTTTGCCAACTAAGGAAACAAGTAAATCAACCAATTTTCAACAGGATTGATTGCTCTAATTCGATATTTCTTATGCCATCGGACTCAAATGAAGTTGAAAAAACTATTCTTCCTTTTGATAATAAATGGTCAGAGGGATATGATGGGGTTCCCATGCCTATTGTTAAACTGGCAGCTAAGGTAATCTCTCAACCCCTCTCTGATATATTTATTATGTCACTTACTAATGGATATTTTCCAACTGTGCTAAAAACATCTCTGATAACTCCAGTTTATAAAAGTGGACCACATGGAGAGTCAGAAAATTATAGACCCATTGCAATTCTCTCTGTTTTCTCAAGAGTATTTGAAAAACTTTTTTATAATCGAATTATGGACTATTTGAACCATTTTGACCTCCTACACCCCTCTCAGCATGGCTTCATTTCAGGAAAGTCAACCATAACTGCTGCCTTTCAGCTGATTGATAAAATCACAAGGGGGCTTTCCACTCAGAAAGAGATAACTGGACTTTTTTTTGACTTGTCCAAAGCCTTTGATAGAGTTGACCATGACATACTCTATTCTAAATTATATAATATTGGAATAAATGGTATTGCTTTGTCCTGGGTTGTGTTACCTGGCTAGCCGTAAGCAAATGGTCCAAATTAAAACAGGCACTTTCACATACAAGTGTAAGCTTTTTGAAACCAATTGTGGAGTACCTCAGGGTTCTCTATTGGGCCCACTCCTGTTTATCATTTTCATTAATGACCTTCCCACTCACTTACCAAACTGTTATGTGACTTTATATGCTGATGACACATCTACATTAAGTATGGGAGGTAATTTTGCCGATGCTACTAATTCTGCTCATGAAACCTTAGTTAAAATGTGAAACTGGTGTATGAGGAACAACTTAATAATAAATGAGGGTAAAAGAGTTTTTTGAAATTCCATAATAAAATTAATGCACCAGTAATATATCGCCTCTTTTTAGGGTGAATTCAAATAAATGTATCCGCAAGTCTAGCTCCATAAAATTCTTGGAAATATCTATAAGTGAGAACCTCGATTGGTATCACCACGTTCAAGAAACCATGAAAAAAATGGCCATAGGGACATTTATGATTAGGAAGCTTGTCCCAACCATCTCGGTGGAAATTCTAAAACTTGTGTACTATGCCAAAGTTCACTCTTACTTAGCATATGGGGTTGTCTTTTGGGGTAACTCTAGTGCAGCGATTAAGGCATTTTCCATGCAAAAGAGGTCAGTGAAGGCAATGGTTAATGTATCCATTACGACACCCGGAAGGCCCCTGTTTAAGGAGCTTGAAATAATGACTTTGCCATGTATATATATTCTTCATGCTGCTGTTTTTGTAAAAATGAACCCATCTCTGTTTGTGCCTAACTCTAACATTCATTGTCACCTTACTTGTGGACGAGGGAATGTTCACCTAAGAACTCAGCCACTTGCTATATCCAAGAAAGGCCCACACCACTCCTTGTCTATTATTTATAATAAACTGCCTCCTTGTATAAAAAATAAGTCCACTGTGGCTACTTTTCAAACAAATCTAAAAGAGTTTTTGCTCCATAAATGCTATTATAGCATCAATGAGTTCCTTAGTGACAAATTTTAATTATGCAAATAGTGTTACAATTGTTATATTCTTATGTGAGTACTTGTTTCGTCTTGATTTTCTGACCATGTTCTATGTCATGTAAATGACCAACAGAACAATAAATTATATTATTATTATTATTATTATTATTATTATTAAATATCATTTCAATGCATATGTATGAGAAAGTTGACAAAGTTTTAATTACAGCATACAAAATACCTTCATGAAACCATAAAAACTAACAAGTAGCCATTGGAATATAGCCTGGTAATAGCCCGCCATCATATTAATTTGCCTGTCATAATTTATGAATATGTCTCTGAATAGAATGTGCTTATTAGCCAGCCTAGCCAAAGATCAAATAAAGAGGATAAATAACATTGATCTGGGTAATTTGGCACACACTGAATCAAAACACAAATTCTATGTTAAAGGTTAAACAACGTAGGATTCTGGTCCTGATGCTAAACATCATCTTCAGGTCTTTTTCTCTCATTTAATCAACCTGAAGATGATATATAACATCAAAAGCCAGGTGGAGTAATTAAGTTCATCTGTCCGTGGAAAAGAGCACACATCCAAGTAGCTTAACATGAAAAAATTCCAAACAAAATCAACCAAATCCATGAATTTCAGAATTGTAACAGCAGCATCATCCATATTATGGGGAAGTAGAGTCCCATTTTCAAAACTGTGCAAGTGGAATTACTTTAGAATACATTATTTATGCTGGAGTCCATGCAAGAAATTAGTTGAAATACATGGCTTTGGCTTAGAAAGAAATGAAAAGCAGAAAGATGATTTAATTTCATGCCACCATCATGGATTCTACAGCCTTTGACTCCCTAAGTAATATGGTAATGAATGCGTGTACTGCCTCACATTTTCGTCAGCTGCGTGATTATCTTGGAATTGGTTTAAAAACAGTATTTCACATTGAAAATATTGTTAATTATGATCAGTAAAAGGGCATGCATATGGACTAAGGGCATTACAGGATAGAATTATTAGTCATTTAAAAATATTACACAAAACTGATATTTAAATGGAAAGGAGTTAAAGGCTCAGCTTAGGGATTCTGCTTATTTAAATATTAACATAGCAAATTTAACATTTTTTCATCTGTATCATGGTACCACAGCTGTCCCAGCTGTATACTCCTTTATAATTTTATTGAACTCTAAAAGAATCCTTCAACTTTAAAAATATGGAGGAAAATACAGGGAATGCAGTTTAAATTAAACACAAATATTAAGACCAAAATATAACCAGAATAGAAGTGGTACAGGTTTTCATGGCAGTAATCACATTTTTCAAGGACATTTCGACACAATGTAGGGTCAGATTAAAAGCGTATTCACCCTTTCACTCCCAGGTCATTTGACTTATTCATACCCGAAATGTCTGTGCCTGACATATTTTGTTACATTTTCAGCTGTTTTATGATATTTTAAGTAAATTAGCAGTTTCACATTGAATTTTTAACCTTTATACGATCCCATCTATAAGGCTCCAGTTAGCAATGTGTTTCGAAAATGAATTTTCTTAGGGTTTCTCAATGCTGAAGCACCTGAACGCAAAGGTTCAACGGTAATTCAATAGTAAGCATTGAATTCACTTGCTTGCATTCAGAATAATTTATTCAAACATTAAATTGTCTCAACACTGCTCACACAATCACACGCAGGGTAACAAGGTGCTAGTAGACAGTGCAGATTGTATCAATTTTTTTCATGAGAAAATGCAATACGTATTTATTTTTGCACTAAAGTTAGGTATGACCTCAAATATTAGTCCTGAAATTTTTTAAGTTAACCTATGGAAGCAGACGCATAGGCTTCTCAAGAGTATATGGACATAATTAATGAGCCTATTAATAATGAAACAAGTAGTAATGTTTCAAAATACTAACCTTTCAAAAGTGTATTCACTTTCAGCTCTGAAGAAGTATACATGATTTTTAAATTGTAGCTTGAATACAAAATCCTTGAGTATATTATCAGATGGAGATGGAGAGCTAGCATAGTATCCTAGTAGGGGTAAGCAAGCAAGTGGGAAATCATCCTGAAAAAAAGTAAACTTTAGTAAGATTGGTATATAAAAGTTTTGCTCTGATGTAGAAAAAAGTAGATTTGAAATCATTTAGCAAATTAGCATTGAAAACATACAAGTTACGCACCAAAAAAACATTAGGACCACATTATCAGGCAATAGTTGTTTCAAATGATTCTTCAAGGATTTGATTAAAAACAATCAAATGAATGGATAGGGATTCTATTAAATTCTTACACGAAATCATGTTACTTCAAACCCAATTTGAGCAGGCTGCAAGTGACTTTGCCAAGTTATGGTGTCAATGACACAATAACTGTGGAATACAATCACTCATTAGATCATTTAAATCCTCCAACAGGACTTTACACTGCACAAATTAATCCCACTACATGAAGCTATGAAATAAACTAATCCGACAAGTTTTGAGTTCATACACTAATAGATTTATATAACATAAGGACTTACTAGAAAAAATTTCAAGGCTTTGGTTAATCTTTATCACAAACACCTCATTGATAAGCATATAAAAATACACTTAAAGAGAGGGTTTCAATTAATTAAGGAGAGCAATCGGTCAAAAGTAGTCATAAAAAGCTAGCAAAATCATTTACGTACCTGGAAATTTTTGTAGAAGAAAAGGCAGAAATTGGCAAATACAACCCACAGCTTTTGCCAGCCATTGCTGTTCTTGAATTTCCTCAGCAAGTAGCCACTAAGTTGATTCTGTGAGAAAACCATTCAGCATCAACCAATTAAAACAATAAAGGAAACTCCCCTAATGGTATAAAAAATACAACCACAGGGTAACTATAATTTTTTTCATGCATGCACATTAAAGAACATGGTCAAATAAGAAGGTGGGTGAGAGCAGAATCGAAGCTTCGAGATACGAGTTTGACGAAGAATGGGGAGAAAGAGTATGAAAATGAGCATGAGAAAGAGATATGAAAATGTAAAAAGAGTAGTTCAGCATAGTGGGTGGGGGATGAAAATAAGCGAATGGGAGAAATTTCAAAGAAATGAAAAGTGGTACATAGTAGGTAGGCTTACTGTCAGGGAACTGGATGTTCAATGGGTGATGATGGGGGGGCACTTAAAGAATCAGAGGAGAATTTGAAGTAATAAAAATATTTGGCAGTATTTAGAAGTTTTACAAAGAAATTATAAAATTTAAAATAAAATTATCAACTACATATACCTCTACAGCACACATTTGATCATTCATGCCTATGCTGGTATTTCGATGCCAACAAACATGGACAGTAGTATTGCTTCGTTGAGTAGGTGATGTTGATGGTGTGGACGGTGAGGTAACAACTGGTGTAGATGTCTGATTTGGAGAAGTTACAGGTCCTCCAGGAGATGAGCCATCACTCATACCAGTCTTGTCCAGCACTTCATCTGATGAACCTTTGCACAGGAGAAAATGAATTGGAACAGAACATAAATTAATGATTGGTACAGAGGCTTCCGTGGTGATTTGTTGAGTTCAGTTTATTCGGGTTTTTCCCACGTCGGTTCATTATAACGGACAACAGTTAGGACCTGACGACGCTAGCTGCAACATTGGCGAAACTGTTGTCCGTTAAAATGAACCAATGCAGGAAAAACCCTAATAAACTGAACTCCATAAATTAATGAAATCGATAGAATCAAATGAAAGGTGACCACTGAGGTCCAGGTCATTGGTACCACTACATACTTAATTTTGACATTAGATACTTCCAAATGCAGGAAGGATAAATGCCAACAAACAACCTAGAGAGTCAACACATGAGTGTGAGGCTGGGAGTATTAGGACACAAGCCATGAAAAGGAGACAAGTAAAGGGAAAAGAATTGGATGAGGGTAAGAACAAAAAGTAAAATCTAAGTTGATGAACTACCACAGTTCTTCCCTCTACTTCTGTTGTAGACATTGAGGTAAGCAGGACAAAGTAATGTTTGACCTCTTTGGCAGTGAGTCTCTCTTTTTTGTTCCTTCTGTCAGTTCAACAGAGTGAAGTTGAAATAATCCCTGAAACTTTTTTGGTATGATTTTTTTATAATTCCAAGTTTCATCCATTTGTAGGGGATTACTGTTATGCTGTGGAAGAGTTATGAAACATTTATCACAAGGGAAGAATTTAATACAACAGAAAAAACTTGTTATAACAATGATCTAAACCACTTCAGTGGTGGTTCATAGCCAAGGTGTATAGAGAGAGGGAGGTGGTCTCAGCTAAAAGGGGAAATAATGACGGATGGAATCAGTGACGTCACTGTATTCCTGCGTCGACTATCTGACTCCCTCAAGCTCCTGGCAATCTATGGTTTAGTCTTTACCGTCTGTTGTGTACCTTGGTGATCTTGCTCCAGCGGCTAAGCATTGAGGGGGTATTTACATTTAATCCCTTAACTTGATTCCCTCAGGGTTTAAGGGAGCATTTTCATCGTAGCAGGCTCTTTTTCTGGCGAGAAATACCAGGGAATTGGTGTAGCGTGGCTGTTTGCTCCAACAGCTACTACAAAATAAAAATTCCCGAAGATGGCATTATCATATCGTATTTTACATTTTCGTCAGATCCTTGTGTAAGAAGACTCTGGGTAGAAGCCTACAAAAGGAAGGATGACTGGAATCCAAAAAATGCTTTCGTTTGCTCAAAGCATTTTAAAGACGAAGACTTTGAAAGGAACATGATCGCAGAAATCAATTTTGCCAAGAGAAAAAGAACCCTGAAACCAGGGAGTAACCCCACGAAATATTTAATGCCTCGTCACAAAACTAGTCCTAGTCATGAGTTCCCGTTCCAAACGATGGAAAGATAAGCAAACATGAAAATGGTACGCGCATTATTTGAAGAGGAAGCGGCAAAGGACGAGGGGCAGGAAAATGATTCACAACAACTGGTAAGTACGCAAATACCTAAATTATGATGATTATCCACGATAAAGTGCAACGTTTCATAATACTTCGCTAAAATTACTCATAGATTGTACCAGAAGAAAACATTTAAGAGAAATATAATTCTCTCCATCAGAAATACGAAATCTTTTTGCAGGAATACGCAGTATGTATTTGTTTTTTTTCTGAATACCCAATGGAAGCAACTTGTCGAAGTGCTAATTCAGAAATCGATTGTGCTGCATTCAATTACCTTATAAATCATAAATATTTCATATCTTCTTACAGTCTTTAAAATCTATGAACAAGGAGAAACTCAAAGAACATTCTTTGGAAGTGAAAGAAAGGGAGACTTTGGTTGAAGTGAGAGTGGCAAGTACTGGGAAACTTCTTATCAGAGGGACAGATATCCTTGTTAAAGTCAGGGAAGAAGCAGGTGAAATCCTGGTCCATCGAAGAGATGGGAATGGCATTTGCCATTAGATACCTATGTTAAAGAAGCTACCTATTCTTGAGAAAGCAGTTAAAATTCCCTCTTCCAGGTAAAAAAAAGAGTAAAATTAGGTTGATTTAGGTTGGTCTCACAAGTCAGCCATTTTTATGTAAATCATACAATTTTTTAATTTTGTCATTTATTGAAGATTTTTGTTGGACCATATTGAAAAAATAAATGCTTTATATTCCATAGATAGTTATGATTTCTTTCAAAGTTTGATTTTGTTCAGCTTTTAATGTCATGTCTACGCCTTATCGTTCGTTTTTTACATGGCTGACGCTTGGGTATTTTGAATTTAACGTGTTTGCATTCCGCTCATCATTGCTTACAGCAAAATATAATTCGTAAAAGTTAAATAACAGTTTAAAAGACCCATACTCACAGCGACTACGACTTGTGCATTAGGAAAATGGTGGGGAAAAATGGCATAAAAATCAGAGCTTGGTGTGACTGTCCGGAAGGCTTTAATAATGGCCGAAAGTTCGAAGTAAGGTCTGCAAACCTCGTGATAGGAGAAAAAAAAGCCCCAAAATTTTTTCTTCAATTTCGACACTTAAAAAGAGGGGTGCGCCTCTAACACATGTTTGTACAGTATGCCAACACATCCCACCAAACAAAAATATGGATGAACTGAGCTGTAGGTTATTGGCGAAGGAAATCAATCACCCTCCTTTACCATCAAATTCCATGACAGACGAATTAACACTTTGTATACACCCAGCTAAATGCTTCATTTTACCAAAGCACTACTGACATTCGATATGCTATCATTATTTGTACAGTACATTGATAATTGGCAAAACTATGTCATACTTGTGCATTTCATGCTGGCGCAATTGAGTTTCCTTGCAATGCCTCCCAAGTTCAGGAATACTTCATGGTAGATGCAGCCAACAAAGTTTTAAGTGAAGGGAAATACATATTTGTAATGAGGCCCTAGGCCGTTGCGATGAGTTAGAGCAGAGAGCTCTAAATAATAGTGTGCACAGGAAAAGTAATTTTTGTGCACAGGAAAACCTGACCAAGTCGTATGTAAAATTGGATCTGAGTTAGGAGTGGTGATAAAAGATAAAGCTATTAACTATTGCTATAGGTATAAATCCAAGTCAAATGACAAAACCAGGCGGTATACATGTGAGGTTTGTGTCTCAACGCATCAAGGAGGACTTGCTGGCAAAGCGGAGAGTCAAGAGAAACTTCTCCACCAGGCATTTAACGCTGGAAGGGACTCCACCGACCAACTCGCCGATATACATCAATGAGTCACTTTGCCTCGGCAGGAGGAGGCTCTTCAACGCAGCGAGGGAAGCAAAGAAGACTAAAAATTAATGGATACGTGGAGGGAAAATAAATCTGAGAAAGGCCAAAAAACAACCCGCGAAACTGGTTTTATGTTTGGACGATATCAGTAAGCTATAACTCTATCCTCTAACGTAATGAATACACTATATACTAACTCTTTAAATGTACATGAAAATTTAACTATAAATCAGCAAAATATCCGTAGTTTGAGGAAGAATTTTGACGTCTTCCTGCTACATTTAAATACCCTGACTTTTGTTCCTAATGTCATTATTCTAACAGAAACATGGATTCATGATTCTGAAACTAACTTGTTCACCATTCCAGGGTATAAATCCTTTGTCAAATGTAACAATATTGCTCGTTCTAAAGGTTTAATTGTCTTTATCGAAGACGATAAAATGTGCTCAGATTGCTATTTTGATTTAACAACTGCTGACTGTTTATTGTTAACAATAAAACTTATCTTTATAGAAATTAATGTTTTGAGTTTATATAGATATCTAAATTTCCTGGTGTCAATATTTTTAAGTGAAATTGAACCTATTTTGAAAAGTGTACAAGGAAACTTAGTAGTAGCTGGAGACATGAACATAAATACTCTTGTCTCTAATCGAGATTCGGACTCTTATTGTAATCTAATGTGCATGTATGGGTTACAAGGATCAATTGTTGAACCAACCCGCTCAACTAAATCATCTTCCACCTGTATTGATCATATTTATGTTAGACTTATAAACTCACATAAATATACCTGCCTAAGTAATGTAATGCATATGGCCATAACAGATCACTCAATGACAGCGCTAAAAGTAGAGCTTAAAAAGTTGGTCACTAGTTCTGACATCAGTAAACATAAGTGTGGTCACAACTTACATATTGACTGGAGTAAATTTAAAGGTTTGATTAATAGCACAAATTGGGCACCCATATCAACAAAAGAAAGCTCTTCTGAAGCATTTTCCATGTTTATTGATGCAATTCAGCTTTGCATAACCTTATCCAGGTACTCAGTTAAAACTGATACTTCCCGTTCATTTAAATTGAAACCATGGATGTCCCAGGAACTAGCTAACAAAGTGAAAAGGAAAGAATTTCTGTTCAATAAGACCAAAATCCACCCTAACAATGATAGACTGAGGAAACATTTCCTTAAATTTAGAAATAAGTTGCGAAAGGAAACTAGGATGGCTCTTAATCAGTACTACGTGAACAAGTTCCATAAATTCCACTAAAATGTCAGAGAAAAATGGAACTTATTCAAAGAATTGACTGGAGAAGGAAAAAACGTTTAAACAAGACTTGGTACTAAAAATTGATGAAGTTATAGTAAATGATCCCTGTATTCTAGCAAATGAGTTTAATAAATATTTCACGAGTGTTTTTGATTCTGCGCAATCATTTCATGATATTCGTCACAACCTACACTTAGAAGACCCTAGTTCATATACTAATGTAATGAACACTTTCTTTATTGAACCGGTGACAGTTCATGAAATAACTGCGATAGTAAATGCCCTTCCACTAGGTAAAACTCCAGGGATAGATGGAATAGACTGTTACTCATTAAAAAGTGTAATTACAACTATAGCACCTGTATTAGCCCATATTTGCAATAAAAGCTTTGAGACTGGCGAATTTCCAAATTCGTTGAAAAAAGCAGTAGTCATTCCAATATTTAAAAAAGGTGAACGGCTCAGTATTGAAAATTACAGGCCTATTTCACTATTATCCATACTCTCCAAAGCAATTGAGAAGTTAATAAAAAATAGACTTCTCAGCTTTCTCCATAAAGTTAAATTCTTTAGTGCAAATCAGTTTGGTTTTTTAAGTGGTAAAAGTACTGAATGTGCATTGATGAATTATATGACCGATGTCTACGAAGGTGTCAATGCCAAGAAACGAGTCGGAACTATTTTTATTGACATTAAAAAAGCCTTCGATTCTTTAGACCACAAATACTGCTACAGAAATTAGAAAAGGCTGGCGTGAGAGGCATAGCTCATGACTGGTTCCAGAGCTACTTAACTAATCGTAGTCAGTGTGTAAAGGTAAAAAATTTCTAGTGCTTTTAGCAGCATTAACACTGGTGTACCTCAGGGTTCTGTTTTGGGCCCAATTTTGTTCTTAATTTATATTAATGATTTATGTGGCTATGAATTAAAAGGTAAGGTAACAACTTTCGCAGATGATGTGGCTTTGAATTATGTGAATTTTACTTGGGATGAAGTTGTTAATGCAATGCAGCTTGACTTATCCAGTCTACGACGCTGGTTTAATTATAATGGCTTGGAATTGAACGAAAGAAAAACGCAATGTATGTTTCATGATTTATGTGACTGTTATAATCTTGATGTAAATTTACTGTATCGCACCTCGGACTGTTCAAGTGATCTTTGTAATTGCCCTGTCATTAAAACGGCAAAAGAAGTTAAATACCTGGGAGTAACCTTAGATTATCGCTTGAAATGGGATAAGCAAATTTCAAATGTATGTACTTAAAGCGTAGACTCACAAAATTTTATTTACACGTAACAAATGTCCCCTTTCTGTTCGTAAAATGATTTACTATGCCTTAGTGCACTCAAAGCTGGAATATGGACTCACTTGTTGGGGCGGAGCTTATTACAGCACTTTTAAGTCAGCCTATTTCATACAGAAAAAAATAATAAGATTTATATTACAAAAAAATCGCTATGAACACTCCCGTCCTCTGTTTAATGAATTAAAAATACTCCCACTGAGGTACTTGTACTGCTATAAAGTACTGAAAATCTTTTATTATTGTAAGTTTGTATGCTTCAAAACATCAACACAGCATTCTTTTGTTTTGCTATACCAATGTATGGTGCTGCCCTCTGGTGGCCCTTTGTATGCTCCACGGAATAAAGAAGGCGTCAGTTCCCGGGGTTCCCGTATGAAAGCTGAACGAGTAGTACGTGTTTTAAACAACTCCTTCCTTCCACTGACGTTACGGTTTGAGTAGGTGAAGAAAGGACATCTATTCAATCCGACGACAGGTTATGGGCCCAGTCAGTGCCAAGGCGTTGTAGGAACTCGTAAATATTTGATTCGAATATTTCATTATTTTGGATTACGAGGCAAGGCGGCCGGCGTGTTCAAAATGGCGACTTACGGAGAAGACGCAATCGACAGATCTTTCTCAATTCCCAAACTAACCAAGAAAAACTACACAGCATGGATGTGCAGGGTGAAAACAGAATTGTTATCGAGGGAATGTTACGAGGCTGTCACTGGCTACGAAGATGCTGACGGAGGAGTTTTGAGCCAAAATGAAGTTAGGAGACGTGCCCGCGCTAATAACTTAGCGATGTCCCTTATTGTGAGATCTGTGTCTGATGATTTGATAAATGATATTATCGGGTTTGATCGAGCCAAGGACGCGTGGGAAGAGTTAGATCGGCTGTGCAACAGGAATACCGAGTATGGCGCCATGGTGAAATTCCGTGAATTGAACGGTGTGATTAAGTCATCTGATATGTCCATGTCTGAGTACATCAATAGATTGATAAATATGAACAATGCTTTGGAGCAAAATCAGCTCAAACTGGATGATAAGAAACTAGCTTCCCTGATTTTAACCGGACTACCGGATGAATATGAAATATCGGTGAAGACCCTGGTCGCGGCTAACAAGATAACAGTTGCAGATGTGAAGCATACGTTGTTAGAGGTCGAAGAAGAAAAAATGGCTAAACAAGGAATATCTTCTCTACATCATGCATACCAAGTCGCCAAGGGACATAACCATAGGAAGAAGAAATCGAGGAATGCTGGGAAGAAGAGAGATGAAGAATCCGCCAAAATGGACGTACGGAATTCCGATTGTGTGAAGCCCAACTTCAAGTTTTGGTGTTACGCTTGCGGTGGTGAGGGTCACTACGCACATAGCTGTCCAAAGAAGAAAGAGCTTCAAGGAAATGGAAGCCATGAACTTAAGAAGGTAGCAATAACCACTAGGGAGCACGTAGTATTATGTGCCAAGAAGAAAATGCAGTTCAGTTTTGGAATGTGGATACTGGATGGAGGAGCGTCTGACCACATGACAAGCAATAAGGAACTATTCAAAGAATTAAATCCCTACTCTGGTGCTGTGCAAATTGGAGATGGTACACCGTTGAAGATAGAGGGCATCGGAAGTGCACTGATCCAAATGTCCGACGATTGTGGTGGTAAAGATATTGAGCTCCAGGGAGTGTTATATGTGCCGGACTTACAAGGAAACCTTATTTCGCAAGGACAAGTTGAAGAAAAGGGACTTGAGTTTAGGTCCAAAAGTGGAGCAAACAGATGCTTGCGAAATGGACAATTAATATTTCAAGCATTTAGGATTGGGAGACTGTATTATGTGACAACAATTGGAGGTCCAACACTCAGTGAAGCAAGGGAAGCTTATGGAGAGAGCAAGAAACAGGCTAGAAAAGTCAGTCGTGAAACATGGCACAGCAGATTGGGGCACCCGTGTGACCAAATCCTAGGGAAAATAAATCACCTGCTTGACCTACCTCAGGAGGAAAGAACAGTAGGAGAGATCCCATGCGCCCCGTGCATTCAAGGCAAGATGAAGCGTGCAAGCTTTCCTACCGAGAAAATATTGAAGGTGGAGGGTGCACTGGAGAGAATCCACTCAGATATAATGGGTCCAATTAAACCACCATCTTTGGGAGGTAAGCGTTTCATTGTAACTTTTGTGGAAGAAGGCACAAAACATGTGACAGCTGTCGCCATAGCGAGGAAGAGTGACTGCCTGAGCGAGTTTAAAGCCTACAAGGAGAAAAGTGAGACCTTCCATGGGAGAAAAATAAAGGAGTTTCAGTCAGACCAAGGAAGAGAATATGTGAGCACTGCATTCCAGTCATTGCTCAATGAAAATGGGATTTTACATCGCATGTCAGTTGTACACACACCCCAGCAGAATGGAACGGCTGAGCGCATAAACCGAACTCTATGTGATATCATGCGGTGCCTCCTAATGGCAGCAGGTATGCCAGCTTACTTTTGGGGAGAAGCCTTGCAGACTGCAGTTTACCTAAGGAACCTGAGGCCATCCAGATCTATTAACTTTGAAGCCCCTTTGGAACGCTGGTTGGGGAGGAAGTTATTGAAGAGTGACATAGGACATCTCAGGGTGTTTGGGTGTCAATCCTGGGGATGGGTTCCCCAAGAAGACAGAGATGGAAAGTTGGGGCCCAGGGCAAGAGAATGTGTGCTCTTAGGATTCCCAGAAGGCATCAAAGGGTACCGCCTCTGGGATATCAAGCAAAGGAAGGTGATCATAAGTAGAGATGTGGTCTTCTATGAGCATATATTCCCCTTCAAATCCAAGGACCCCAGCCTAGAAATCCGAGAAGAAGTGCCCTACACCTTCCAAATTGAGGAAGAGATGCCAGTCCAGGGAGAGGAGTCATCCCAGGCACCATTCCAATGGAGGGTGCTAGTCCAGGGAGAGGAGTCATCCCAGGCACCATTCCAATGGAGGGTGCCAGTCCAGGGGGAGGAGTCATCCAAGGCACCATTCCAGGGGAGGGTGCCAGTCCAGGGGGAGGAGTCATCCCAGGAACCATTCCAGGGGAGGGTGCTAGTCCAGGGAGAGGAGTCATTCCAGGGGAGGGTGCCAGTCCAGGGAGAGGAGTCATCCCAGGAACCATTCCAGGGGAGGGTGCTAGTCCAGGGAGAGGAACCATTCCAGGGGAGGATGCCAGTCCAGAGAGAGGAATCATCCCAGGAACCATTCCAAGGGAGGGTGCTAGTCCAGGGAGAGGAGTCATCCAAGGCACCATTCCAGGGGAGGGTGCTAGTCCAGGGAGAGGAGTCATCCCAGGAACCATTCCAGGGGAGGGTGCTAGTCCAGGGAGAGGAACCATTCCAGGGGAGGATGCCAGTCCAGAGAGAGGAATCATCCCAGGAACCATTCCAAGGGAGGGTGCTAGTCCAGGGAGAGGAGTCATCCAAGGCACCATTCCAGGGGAGGGTGCCAGTCCAGGGAGAGGAGTCATCCCAGGAACCAGTCCAGGGGAGGATGCCAGTCCAGGGGAAGGAGTCATCCCAGGCACCATTCCAGGGGAGGGTGCCAGTCCAGAGAGAGGAGCCATTCCAGGTGCTAGTCCAGGGAGAAGCGTTGGCCCAAGTAGAGGTTCCAGACGTTGGGAAAAGCCAACAAGAAACCCAGGGGAGGACACCACCCAGGTATTCAAAAAGACAACCAATCCCGAAGACAGCTTGTACTTTGCCCTGCTGCCTGATGGCCAACGCATCTCAAGACAGTCCAACCCCAGGCGTGCCATTGAGTGTGAAGGAGGCGCTTAGTGGCCCTGATGCACGTCACTGGAGAGATGCCATGCTGGCCGAATTGAACAATATGATGAAGCAGGACACTTGGAAGGTGGTAGCTCGTCCAAAGTTCTCTAATGTTGTTGGGAGTAAATGGGTATTCACTATCAAGCGAGTAAATGGAAGTGTGGTAAGATACAAGGCTCGCCTTGTTGCTAGAGGTTTTAGTCAGGTAGAAGGAGTTGACTATTTTGAGACTTTCAGCCCTGTGGTGCAAAGAAAAACTCTCAAATTATTAATATCCTTAGCCATTGAAAATAACTGGGAAATTGATCACTGTGATGTTGTTGGTGCTTATTTAAATAGTAATTTAGATGTTCCTATTTTTATGGAACAAGCACCAGGTTTTCCAAGTGCAAATCCCTTAATATATGTGTATGAATTGAAGAAGAGTGTGTACGGGTTGAAACAAGCTGGGAGAAATTGGAATCATCACTTAGACAATCTGTTAACTGAGTATGGTATGTCAAAATGTGTTCAAGACCCATGTGTTTACTCCAAGATGGGTTTGATTGTTGCAGTCTATGTGGATGATTTTCTCTTAATTGGGGTAAGAGAGGTTGTTGACCAGATGAAGGAATTCTTACACGATAGATTGGATGTAAAAGATCTGGGACCTGTGACGAATTTCTTATCCATTCAAATCCAAAGACCTACCCAGGACACACTAATCCTAAGTCAAAAGTCCTACATTGAGGAGATCTTGCAGGAGTTCTCCATTACTGACTGTCGTGGACTAAGTACTCCACTAGAGATAGGTTCTACCAGTCTCAAAAGGGATGAATGTGCTGAGAAGTTCTGTGAAGCCAAGTATAGGAGATGTGTAGGCATGCTCCTGTACGTTGCTGGTCTGACCAGAGTTGATATTGCAAATGCAGTGTGTTTTGTTAGTCAATATTGTAATAATCCCTTAGTCACAGATTGGAAAAATGTTGTTCATATCCTTCAGTATTTAAAGGCAACCAAAGATTATTGCTTATGTTTCTCTAAGTCAGGACAAAATTTAAGGGCTTATGTTGATGCAGATTTTGCAAACAACAAAGATGATTCAGTGTCAATCTCTGGTTACGTCTTTATTCTATCCAATGCTGCTGTATTCTGGCGTAGTAAGAAGCAGAGGGTGGATGTGGCTTCATCCTCAACCTTTGCAGAGTATGTCGCCATGTATGAGTGTTCTACTGATTTAGTGTGGCTTAAAGAGTTTTTGAAGGAAATTAATCAGGAAAAATTTGTGTCAGAGCCATGTATGATATATGCCGACAACACAGGTGCCATGTGCATTGCTAAGTCAGAAGCAATTTCAGACCAGACTAAACACATCAGGGTGAAATACCATTATGTGAGAAATCTAGTTAAACGGGGGGAGATAGCTTTCAAGTATGTTAAGTCAACTACTAATGTAGCTGATCTTTTGACCAAACCTTTGTCTGGTGCACGCACCAAAGAGTTTGCTCTTTCTCTGGGTGTGTTACAGTTCTAAGTGAATGCGTTTACTTTTTTCACTTTGGGAGTGATATTTTTTATTTTGTGTACGTAAACATGGCTAAAAAAAACTTTTGTGTCATTTTGAGTTGTGTTCCATTGTGATATAATGTTGTGTTGAATTTTGGGGAGAGGTATTGTAAGTTTGTATGCTTCAAAACATCAACACAGCATTCTTTTGTTTTGCTATACCAATGTATGGTGCTGCCCTCTGGTGGCCCTTTGTATGCTCCACGGAATAAAGAAGGCGTCAGTTCCCGGGGTTCCCGTATGAAAGCAGAACGAGTAGTACGTGTTTTAAACAACAACTCCTTCCTTCCACTGACGTTACGGTTTGAGTAGGTGAAGAAAGGACATCTATTCAATCCGACGACATTTATTTACGTAGTGGTTACAGTCCATCTTTATTAGAGAGTGATATCATATTTAATTTTCGAAGAGGTTTCTGGGTCCCTACACCTAAACCTAATCTCACAATGTATAAAAGATGTTTTCTGTATATGGGGCCCAAATTGTATAATTTCCTGCCAAATAATGTCAAAGAATCTACCCATTTCAATAGGTATCAAAGACTGATTCTAAAATGGTTGTTGACATTTGATGACATAGAACTCTTATTGTAAAGGGTCAGTAAATTTAGTATATAATAAGTATGTTGTATTTTCAATTACATTTGTAGTACAATTGCCTTATTCTTGTAAGCTCTTAAGCCAGCACAGAGGTAATATTTCTTTTTTTTACGCACCTATTTTGTTTTTGTTTAAACATTATTATTATTATATTCAGAAGCCCATTTTTTACATAAAGGTAAAGAGGACTGCTGCCAAAGCTTAGCTAGGAAGTTGGTAAGGGAGGGAGGATTAGCCAGGAGTGAGAAGTGCCCCGATTGAAGTGACCTTCACAGGGACAATAGAAGCATGAGACATTGAGGAGGAGTGAAACAGAAATGCCCTTTCTTTTTTTTTCTCTTTCATCCCTTCTCGACCTCTTGCCTCTCGAGTCTCTCCAGAGATCATGAAAACCAGCAGTGCCCTCAACCCAGCCAAATAGCTTATGCAAAGTACCATTGTTTACATGGTAGTTCTAAAGTGTTTGGGCACAATACATGTGGCAAAGCTTCATGATTTATAATCAAGTGTTGTGGATGCCCACATGAGTGCCGTAATTTTTTTGATCAAAATTTGTAATTAAGTAGTTTTTGTTTTTCTGGGAACTGGGGCCAAGGTTCATAATTTCATGATATCGGAAATTTCATAAATTCATTTCTTTAGCCATATACTTAGATACCTCACAGATAAAAACTGACGATTTGCTTCATAAAAACAAAAACTTCATATATGTGTTTATAATAATAAGAGACAACTCCATGTAAAATTGAGGTGTTATCACATATTAGGCAGCAAATTATCATCAACATTATGGATAAACTGATTGCCTTGACTCATCACAAAAAAGAATGAATCAGTGAAAAGATTGATCAAGATTGCTGCAGGACTTCCATTTTTAAAAACTTGGGAGTTCTCCAAGTTTCCCAGCAGGAAAATCACCAATTAACTTCACTGTAACAGTCTATCTTTGGTAGAAAGATAAAGTATTCATCATTATAATCCAATACTTGCACTTTTCTACAAATACCTCCAAAACTGAATGAAAAAATTCTCCAGGTCACAGCATTATCAGGAACAAAATACTCAAAGACTATTTTTTACTGTTTGCTGTCCTAGTTGGACGGTAAGCAGTGTTAACAATATTACAAATGATCCTAATGGGCATGAATTCAACTTACTATATTATGCCTATTGCACATTTTTTTACTTTCCTCGGTTGTATGTTGATTATGATGACTTGTCCCACATTTTACAGAGTGAAATCTATGGGCCAATGAAATCAGTTATGCACTTCAGCACCACTCAATGATCACACTATATAAAGAGGGCATATATTAAAGTTAAACAGATACTCACTGCAAGACTTAAGACTATGGTAGTGAAGGCCATCATTGCTTGCTCCCCTTTCACGTGCAGCCTGGATGGTGGAGTAGAGGTCCTCTAGCCATTTATCCTTTTCCTCTTGGCCATGAGCTGCCACCCTTAAAGAACTACAAAATAAAATTGAAACTATTGACGTATCATTTTAATCATGTATTAATTAAGAAGAAAAAAAGGTAGCAATGAAGCTAAGAAGAGCATAGAATGTATCTTAAACACTGCATTATTTGTCAAAACAAAAAGCATTGGGGCAAAATTAATTGAAATATCTCAACTTAGGAATGCAATAAAAGGAAGATAAACCATTTTAAGAAAAAGCAAAGAGATCCTTATAGTAAAAGGAATGCTGGAATATATGCCAAGAGAGGAGTGCATCAATTAGGACAGGTGGAAAAGATGAAGAACACATCCAGAGACTATTTACCGTTCGAATGTGAGTTTCAGCAGGGTATAATGCCAAGAACGGCGTCAACTAATGAGGCATTTAAGAAAAGGATGGAATCAATGACAAGGAATAGGAGCATTAACATTACCAAAAATTTCATTGCCTCGGGCGTGACTATGTGGAATTTGCTTAGCATTGGAAATGATAAGTATAACTTAGTTTTTCCACCTAGATTTATTACAACAAGAAAACCTAGGTTTCGACGAAGCTCATCATCATCAGGTAATGATGAGCTTTGTTGAAACCTAGGTTGTCTCCTCGTAATATATCTAAGTGGAAGAACTAAGTTATACATATCACTTACAATTACCAAAAGCTTTCTATCTAGCATGAAGTGTACCATTCCTTGATTAAAAAACTAGACTCATGCAGATGGTATGAGTGGTGACTTGAAGGTTCTGAGACACAGGTCTGAGAAAGGATGGAAAAAGTAAACTCAGAAGAAACGAAAGAGCAAATGGTAATCAAGCAAATTTGAGTAATGGTAGGACATTACATTATAGTAGGACAGGTAGCATTAATCAAGCAAACTTGAGTAATGGTAGGACAGGAATGGAAGCTATAAGATGTAATAAAGACAAGCAAAAGGGGCTGGAGGATGCACTGATGCATGTTGATGAAAAAGACAAAGAGAAGAAAATGTTGATTAAGTACAGGAGAGGGAGGAGAAAAGTGAATCCTAGAGATACCATACCCTGCATGAGGTACCATTTATACCTGCTCAAATAAGACACACCGAAACTATTAATCAATTTAAAAACAACGTAGGTATATAAGCTACTGCAAAAGGGTGTTCTTTCACAAAATAACTATTGAAACTTAATGTTCAAGCTTTCATAAACTTTCAGAAACTTAATGTTCACGAAAAAACTTAATGTTCAAGATTTTACAATGTCTTTAAATATCTATGTACCATTGAACTTCCTATTCTTTGTATTGTGTAATGCTCTATATATATATTATATATATATTTTCTGGTTGACTAATGAACTGTATCGATTCACTGTATAAAATTCAATACTTAACCTTATTAAGTTGCATCTGTTAACCGTCTGCACTCAATGTTCTTGCCTATAAGTGCCTTTTTACTTTCTTTTTAAATGTAATTATTTTGTATAATTATTATTCTTTCTCAACTATTGTGTTAATTTGTCATTGTAATTTGTAATTGCCTCATGGGCCAGAGGCCCACGGAAATAAACAAAATAATAATAATAATTTATTTGGTTGAATACTAGAAGTATTTAGTTTGTCATAGAACTGTGGTATTCAAACTGTGTTCCAAAGAACCCTAGGGTTCCACTCAACCTTCCCAAGAACTTTCAGGATTTTTTTTTTTCCTTGGTATCAGTTTATATTAACCTTTTTCAAAAATACTAAAATAAAAATATATTTTGTTTCATATGTACTCTAGACTTTGTGTAAATATTAAATTGCTTACAAGGAAAGATGTCATTAAATATTTGAACACTCAAAAAGGTTGTTGAACGGAAAAAGTTACAAGACAACTATTACAGATGTTATTGCTCTTACCGATTGGCACCATAAATGGTGAAACTATGAGCAGCAACAAGGGGTGATGACTCATCTGTTGATCCACTCTCAACAACAGTTAATCCGCTTAAAGGCCATTGTCCATGTAATTTAAACTGCATACTAGGGTGCTGACCTCTATTAGTATAGAGCAGCATGTCAGAAAACTGAAATAAATGGAAACTTCAGCAAAAACATCAGCTAATTCACATGAAAAGTATTCACAATTCTGTCTGGCAAATTAAAATACATTATCTTCCAGCTCTTTATCTAACACCCAACATTCTTCGGCCTCCTGAACATTTAATCCACCATTGACTGACAGCTAGCTTTTATTATTTTTCCCTTCATGCACATTTTAAAATTAATTTGAACTACCATGCATACTCTAAGTTGAGAAATTTCTTACTTTTCTTCAGTCTATAAAAACTTACCTTGGACTTATTGCTGAGTCACTAAATAAAGTTACTTTATTGAGGTCAACATTTCAGTATTTCGGCCGCATACAACCACATCTGAACCATTACAGATAGACCTCAAGAGTACTCACAAAGCAATACATTAGATTTATGATCTAATTCTTGTATGAGGACCCACTAAAGACAGCTACAGTCGGTATTTTCATTTTGATGGATTCCAGTGGCCAATGGTATAGAATAAAACTGCTTACCCAACGTGAAACAAGGAGATTCAGCAATTCTTACACCTGCACTTCTACTCAAGTAATGGATTTTAGTTGACACTTTCAACCCACAACACAAATACATTCAGCTAGACTTATACCCTGGGATAAACAGTACAGTAAAACCTCTGAATGACAAAATTCAAGGGACCAATATTTTTCCAGTTCGTTAATTGTTAGTTTGTTCCTCGTGAGGCACGTTCCAGCACTCGAGGGGCATATCATACAGCCCGAAGTTGAGTCATGAATTTCAGTGAAAGTGGTTTCCAGAGCTCAATTAAGGGTAAAATTTCTGCAGAGGCCCACAAAAATTTATCACTACTGTTCCTTGGCGAGAAATTGAAGCCTAATTTACGAATGGCGTCAATGTTAACATCAACTTCAAAATAGAGTTGAATAAGATTCTTTGGGTTCTTAGAATTGAATATGTTGGTTCTTATGGATCTGTTTACGTTTGTGTTAGCGCGCTGACCTCTTACATCAGCTGAGAATGAGCAAGTTCAACCAAGCTCAACTTTTACATTCATGGTTGACGCCAGGGCATGTGCGGTTTTTCACCTGCCCATAACAGCCCACTTTGCCGCACAGCAATAGAGTTAGCAATTCCATGTTCACAAAGAAACTTCTGGTAGTTCTTTCGTTCTGCCAGAGATATGCTGGTTACATTACCATTAGGTTGTTGTTCAGGAATTCCGTTTACGACAATTTATAGCAACAATACTGAGGTGGCATTACAGTTGACTGCCCATGGGCGAGGCTACCACCATGTGGTTTTACATTGGGAACCAGGTTGCCACTCTACAACAGTAATCGCAGTCATTGAGAACTTATAAGACTCGTACAAAATAATAAACAAATCCACAGTTGGTAGCACTCGGCCACACGAAAGTATCAGCTGCTATGATATCAACTGAAAATAAACGAAGTTGACCCACAATTACCGACACTCATTTCTTATGACAGCTCTCTAACCATGCCGATATCAAGTAACTGATGAAAGTTATCAGAAATGCGATGGACAAGAAGGCGTTTCCTGATTGGCTGGTTCATACAGAATCCATGATTGGCTGCTTTTTAATTTCAAAACTGCAAATATCTCGCAAAATACACAAAATTAACCTTTTTTTCACAAAATACATTGTGAAGAGGTAAATATTAAAAGACCCGGCAGAGCAGGAGTTTGTTCCTTTATGAATGCTTTAAAATAGGAATTAGGTGCGCCCTATGTATTTGTTCATCAGAAGTTTTTCCTCCAGCAAGAGTTCATACGGTAGAGGTCTTACTGTATATAAGGTTTTGAAAATTGCTGTCACAGTATCTCAACATATAGGTAAACTCTCCCTTTTTCGTTTAACTAGGCGTGAACTCAAGAGAAAATGAAGGGGTACATAATTAACATAAAATAGGTATGTACCCTATAACAATAACAACCAAAAGAAAAAAAATACTGTGATTCGATTCTAACTCATAAATCACTACTCAACATCTAACACTACTCAAAACCAATTCTGTCAAAACTTTTGCTAAACTTTAGGGCAATCAAACATTGGTTTAGCATGAAATACATGCAAAATCTACCAAATGTTTCAAAATCCTTTCATTAATAAGGGAGGAGTAATAGGACATGGGAATGTGGTGGTAACAAGAGACTTTTTAACAAACATCTTACCAGGAAAAACATTCTTTGCTGCAAGGCCTTGGGGGATATTTTGATGAGGCACCCTTGGCGAACAAATTGACGACCAGGTAAAACTAGGGGTGCATCAAGTCCAACTATATCACGTTGCAGCTCACACAGTTGGACAAAATTTTCCTGTAAATATTATATAAGTTAATCAACAAACATTTCTTTTTAATCAATGAAGAAGTTCTTTCAATAATGATTAGTAGTTTCTAGGATTGCTCCGACCCAACTCTGAAACTTAGGATATCTAGGAACACATTTCAAAACTTCTTTAAATATATTTGATAATTTCAAGAGAGGATATTCAAGGATAGTATACCAGGTAATTTGTTTAAAGGACTCTCAAAGCAAGGATTTGCTCAACACATGACATGCTGCAAAATGCATCAGTGGAACAGAGTGGAGTCAATGCATAATTTTATTTCAAACTTTGCTTCCTCATCACAAGGACGTTTTCTATGTTGTGCATAGACTTAAGTTGTTCAAAAGATAAAATTAAGAATGAAAAACTTACAGAAGTCCTTAGAATATCAGGAACATTTGAAACCACTTCCGACAACTTTTCCTGAGATGCGATGCAGTCAGCACAATCTGGATGATCTTTGCCATAGTGCTTGATAAATCCTGATGAAAAAAGATATTATTACTGACTAACCAATTGGCAATTCTTGAATATAATGAATTAAAACTCCAATACAAAAATACAACATTTTCATAATAGGCACAATATTGTGAAATTATTCGGCGATGTACAAGCATTCCAACACATTCACTAAATTGAATGTGTAACAGTTATGCATACAAATTGATACTCACTATTTAACAAATTTTGGTAGTGAAGTAATCTCTGGAGTGGCTTCAGAACAAATGAAGTAATAGGCAAATAGCAAATTTTCTGCTGCTCAAAATCTCTATACAATTGCTCAAACTTTTGGTTTTTACGGAAAGCTAAGTCTAATTGCTCCAACACATGAAGATGCTTGACCAAGAAGTCATGATAAAGCTGAAACAAGACAGAATGAAACACAAAATAAGAAGGTGACCAAAATGAAAATATTCATATTAAAAACTGGTATAATTCAAAATAATTGCAATAAAAATTTTAGAAAATCTGACTCAATGCTTGGCTTTAAACTTCAAATCCAGCCAATACTGCACTGATGAATTTTACAGCTAGTTAGTAATTTCAGAAGGTGACAGGCTAGGTCAATTCCACCACATAGGAGAGGTAGATAGGCTAGTAAAATAAATGTTGTAAAGGGAATGGAGGGGGGAAACTGATGGACAGGAATGGAGTTAGCCTACTGTTATGCAAAGCCACGAATGAACCATGATTTTTAGGTCCCATTCAATTGGAGAGAACTGCCCTTGAAATGTTCTCCACATCAAAGTGGATTGGAATTCCCATGAAACGGTAACTAGAATGAAAATGCTCCTCCTATGGATAGGAAAGTGATTTCATTTTTTTTAATGAACTCCTATAGAATGAAAATGCCTTGACTGATTTGAAGCAAAATGCATTGCCATTTAGCTTGCTCTTTTCCACGTTTCATCTTTGTAATTAAGTGTTAAAAACTTAACCAAGTCTCTTCCACAACATTGATTGAAATGGTGTAGAAGAAGATCCTGTTTTCGGTGGCTATTGGTGGAAAAAACTAAGCGGTTTCATTTTTAACATGACCCTGTTTTCTGCCTCTCTGTCATCACCTGTAAATGAAGGCTTTGGACCTCTGATGGCAAGTACGCTGTATTAGTATTATTTTTATTCCAAGGTATAATTTCAAAGAATTGAAATGATTAATGACCATTGTGCAGCCTCACTCTGTACATCTTTGAAGTACAACTAGCCAATTTCACTCTTTTTCCTCTTTTTACGGCATTATTCTCTAGAATCAAATTAATGAAGTATTTTAAAAAAATGTGGACATATCCATGTGGAGGCTTCTGTGGCTTGATGAATTTAAAGAGCCAAGTCTCCTGGGTTTTTCAACACAAAGGTCCATAACAGTGCGACAACAGTTTCACCAGTATTCCACTTGACTTCTTCAGATCAGAGAAAGAAGATGCTGGTCTTGTGTGCATCATCTGCTGGGACTAAAGTTGTTGTGATTGGTTCTGTTGTGATTGGCACTGGAAAAATGTTAACCGCTTCCCTGACATGTTTTTTTCCAAGAGTTCAACCCAAAAAAAAATTATTTTTTATTTAATTTTTTACACATTTACCATATATGAAAAAAGAACTCATGAAAATTTTTGCTCAAAAATTTATACTTACTTCGTTATTTTACCCTTTAGAATATCCTAAATACTATATTTTTGGACATCAACTTCATTGCCTATTCTTGAATTATGAAATGAAAACAATTTTGAACTATTTTATTTAGAAAATTCATAAAATATAAATATAAAATCACCAACCAAACACTTATAAAATCACTTTCCAGTTCATTCAGATTTTTTGAGTGGTGTGATATAAGCGGAAGCAAGGGGCCACACATAAGGACACTTCACACTGAGGGCAAAAGTATCTTGTTTCCCAGCGCACTTTTTTCCCCCTTGCGTCACGCTTACTACAGCACACCACGCACTGCCTGGTTGGGTTGGTCTTCTTCTCACTCAGGGGGATTAGGTCGGGAAAGTGCCTCTCGGTGAGTCAGCGAGGGTGGGGCTGTGCGGGTGGCCTACCCGCCCTTCGGGACACACTGTCGGGATGGTACGTCTCAATCAATTGTTCGATGAGCTCGAGACGATATTCCAAGTGCACTTTGGGACCACCAGACTTTTGGTAGAGCACGAATGAGTTCCACAGGGCTAATTCTAAAAGGTGGAAAAAATTTTTTTGTAATATTTTTTTCCTCTTTTTCGGGAAATAGGGTAATCAGCCAGATGTTGGTCCACACGGTCCACTCCCCCCATGGTATTATTATAATCAATTACAACCTTCGGCTTTACTCTAATTTTGCCCCTTTTTTCCACACGATCCATTATATTGTTGTGGACTGTTGATAAAAGGGTCACCTCCTTTTTATCTTTCCACCGAAGCACCATGACTTTGCCTTTGGAGGAAGCAATCACCTCTCCCTTCTTCAATTTTCTGTCTCTGAAATTTTTCGGTATTCCCCTTCGAGTTTTTCTCACTGTACCGTACGTGTCGGTTGCCCGAGAGACCAGCAAAGTAGCCAATTCAGGAGAACTATAAAAATTGTCCGTTGTCAAACAGTAGCCTTTGTCAAGTAATGGCCTCATGAACGCCATCACTACTTGTGATGACATAGGCATTTGGTCGAACTCTCGGTCCAATACGGTTCCTCTTCCCGTGTAAATGATACTCGACCACACGTAACCACTTCTCGATTCGCACAAAATAAACATTTTTATGCCAAACCTAGCCCTTTTTAGTGGAATGAATTGTCGCCAACCCAACCTTTCCTTGTATAAAAGTAAACTTTCATCTATGGTGACATCTCTACCAGATGTGTACAATGCCTTGAACTTTTCCTCCAATTTTTGGTGTATCGGCCATATTTTGTTGAGTTTTGGATGTGGGTGTGCTTCGGGATTATACGTAGCATTATTGGTGAAATGTAAATATTGCCTTATTTTCACAAATCTTCGGTAAGACATTGTCTGACCGAAAAAGGGAGAAGCAAGTATTGGCCTACTTGACCAATAAAACTCCGTGTCGGGTTATCGTACTATGCTTTGCAGCATTACGAGAGCCAAAAACATGCGAACTTCAGCCCCTGTCACAACACGCCACTGACTTTCGCTGCCACTGCTTGGGCCCGATTTATCACGCAGAGAATCACTTGCATAGCGATTGGTCTCATTGGTTATAAATCCAATGAGTCCATCATCGAAGAAAAGTTCAAAATAACTTAGAGCACCACTATCAGGCTCCAGCCGAAAGTTCATTGAAGCTACCCCTTCGAACGCAAACCTGGATGGTGCAGGAGGAGGGTCGGCTGAAGATACTTCTCACCATTCTTCATCTCGCCAAGGTTCTGCTTCATCTTCAGAGTCAGCGCTCGAATCTTCGGAAACACTTGATTCTGAACCAGATTCTTCAATATTCAAGTTCTCGGAATCACTATAGGAAGTATCTGATTCCTCACCAGATTCCATCAATGGATGCAAAACATAACTCAAAAATAATAAAACTGTAAAATAATTTTCCTCCGAGACAACAGCAAAACTGGAATGGATTTCGCATCTGAGTGCGAAATCTATCCTTTATCCTTCCGAAAAACTCAAGGGACCCACTCTGAACACCCGTAAAGGGACAGATTTTGCACGTGTGCAGACCCAAGGGTCTTTCAAATAACGGTAATGCCAAAAAGCATGTTTTAGGAATATTGTCGGAGAAAAATCTCCTTTCTTGACGACCCTAGCCATGTTATTTTTTCCACAGTCCTACCGATACTCATTTTTGGTTATCCAGCTCCTCGAGGGACAAGGCACCAATCAGTCTTTCACTATGTACAGTCTCTAACCTCAACTCAATCTCGATCTACCACATATCCGCACATTGTATTTATTTTTATTATCGCGAATTGTAATCACAGAACTATACTGCTGAAATTTTCGTGAAGTAGAAATCCTATCTCCGTTAGAATTTTACAGTAAAAATATCAAGAAAACCATTATTCAGTTAGAAAGTTTGAAATTGTATTTTTTCAAAGTTTATTTTTCGCCAAAAATTTTCCAAATTCGTAGGTCATTTATCCAACTAACTAGCGGGATTTTTTCACCTAGAAAAATTCAAGATTGCCTTTTATGACCCTTCAACTCTAGGAAAAATCCTTTCTAGAAACAAAAGCAAAATTGATCCCCTCCGTCAGTCTGTTATCTACCATATGAAATGTGGCTCGTGTGGCAAGTGTTATATCGAACAGACGGAAAAGAATTTCATCACCCGTCTGAACGTACACAGTAGATAAAAATCATACGTTGGGACCAGAAAACTAACACGAAACACCTCAATAATCACACCGAGTGTTTTGGCTTCACAAGAGCACAGAAAATGTTGGAAAAACAACTACGAATCCTCTCTCATGGCAAAACACCTGCTATAGACGACCCATTCATGTGACTTTTCTGCCGATATTCGTCACCTGGAGAATAAGGGTCAAAGACTGGACATTTTGTGGCAAGTTGAATTGTGCAATTGAATGTAATTGTTTATTGAGTGAACAAATTTTTGTAACTCACTTCCTCCTTCCTGACCATCCGTTCCCCCAAACACACTACTCAGACCCACTCCGTTTTACAACCCCCTTCCAATTTTCTCACACCCGGCTAAATGCCCCGCTGCGAAATGCCCGCTCCCACCCGCCCTCCCTAATACGTGCTATTTTCATTTCAATTCACATAAATTGTGACCATAAGGGTTGATCATTTCTGATATGGTCAATGTAATCTGCAGTATACCAAGACGCGATCGTAACTATGCTCTGAATCCAATCTGTCAACTGTTATACCTATGTTTATACTGCCTTTTTACAAGCCAAATTAGGTTAAGTATAACCATAAGGCCATGGGCATACTCATTTTTCCCCAGCGTTTCCATCGCAGCAACAAATACACAGAGATAGTGTATAGAAAGTGAAATACATAGAACTGTGAGAGGTTGGTCTAGTCAGGTCGTTCGATTCAATATTTTCTAGGAATCAAAAGGACAAATACATTTGATATTGCACCACCTTGGGTCAAGCATAGAGGTATGGTGACTAGAAAAGAATATAAAAATGCAGAACATCACAATTTTGGCTTGTCACAATAGAGCTACCCATAATCAATCCTCATTGTTTTAAGAGGCACTTGCCACTGCCTGCATGTGTGACTAGAAGATCATCATTTTCCAAACTCATTCAGTCTACTAGACTGATCGTTCAGATCGCTTGGTGTTTAGCATCACCTCCTCCATGACATGGTTGGAGCCCCCACAATGGATATTTTTCGTGGAGACAGAAACACAAAGGAAACAGAAGCAAGATGCCAAAATGCTTTCTACAATCCAGTTAAGGTAAAATGAAACCATAAGGGTCCAATCAATACAGATTTGATGTATGTAACTGGTGGTTAACTAAGGCGCAGCCATAATGTTGCTTTGAATCCAATGCACCAGCATTGTTGCAGTTTATGCCGTGATGGCACTGATGCTCCTTACAATCAATTTACTTAAACTGTAGCCAATAACACCAATATTTTGTGAGTTGAGATAATTTTGATGAACTTTCAACTTGAACAGATTTAACTATGCATGATCATAAATATTCAGATCGTGTAATTCAACTGAAGTAGAGAATATTGCTTCCAATTGTAAGACCAACTCACTTTTCTTTGAAAGTCCAGAAGGAAAAAAATCAGCTTTAATTCATGATACTATGGCATGCAATTTTTCCAACAGCTTAAATATCTTTATTGAAAAAAAAATTTGACTCAATTCTATTATTTTTATAGAGCTCCATTGGAGCCAAAATTTTTAAAAACTCAACTCCACTCGAAATTCAATTTGCTCATATATCTCTAATTATCAGCATCAAATTGTGCCAAAAAGAATAAATTTAACTGAATCAGGCTGGACTTAGTAGAAGATGTCTATATTGTTATAGAATAAAAAACACTTGGAAACCTTCCACATACGAGGCGCATCCAGAAAGTAAGTTTCCCTATTTAAAAAAAAATGAAAACATAGTTACATGAAAAACTTAATTGTCAACAGGTACAGCAATGTTTCAGCTATTTTTCGACATAGCCACCACCAGAATTGAGTCACTTGTCATATTGTGGGATCAACTTTTGTATTCCTGTGTCGTAGATGTCTGCTGCCTGTGAATGGAACTAGCGTGTGACAGTCGTCTTCAGCTCTTCGTCCTTGTCATAACGCTGATCGGAGGACAGGAATTTCTTGAGGTACAAGAAAAGCTGAAAATCGCTGGGAGCGCTGGTTACATCATCCACCATACAGTCCTGATCTTGCTCCCAGCGATTTTCAACTTTTCTTGTACCTCAAGAAATTCCTGTCCACCGGTCAGCATTTTGACAAGGACGAAGAGCTGAAGATGACTGTCACACGCTGGTTCCATTCACAGGCGGCAGACATCTACGACACAGGAATAAGATTTTTAGTTCAGCCACCCATTCCCTTTCCTAGTTGATCCCACGATATGACAAGTGTCTCAATTCTGGTGGTGGCTATGTCGAAAAATAGCTGAAACATTGCTGTACCTGTTGCCAATTAAGTTTTTCATGTAACAGTTTTCTTTTTTTTAAATAGGGAAAAATAGGGAAAGTCTCATATTTATTTACAGGGTTATCGCAACCAGTATTGCCACCTGAAGGCCACTCAAAGGCCTCCCAAAGGCCACCCAACCCTGCCACCACCGTGGGAGGATGGAATCTATGGAGTCTGCAATATTTAATCGAATTGGTAGACCTCATCATCCAAAGAATTCTACAAAGGCCACCATGTTGTGATCATGAAAAATCTTCAGAAGTTACTCAGTAACATTAACGACAAAAAGGAAGTGCTGGAACAGTCTGGTACAAGCTGGAGTGCAAGACACCAGGATTGTCTACACATCGACCAGATGGGCCGAGTACTTAAGACAAGCACTAAGGAGCACGAAAGATGCTTCCAATTTTGTGAAGCATCTTTTGGAGAGTGGTCACACTGGTGATTTCATCACAAGGCTTTTGTATCCCATTGATAAAGGAAATAAAATGGATGCTATGGAAATTCTAGAAATTGCATGGCAAACTTAGAAGTGTGTAGCTGTGTAATGATTTTTAGTTCAGCCACCCATTCCCTTTCCTAGCCACCCTCTACCCCTCCAACTAAGGATACCACGGCCTCTGGCTTCCATTTCAGCACAAACCATCTCTGACCCTACCCCACATGTCCCAATGACTCAAACACCCTTTACCCCACCCTTCCTCTACCAGTGCAGTGCAGTTGGTACATATTTAAACTACACTGCACCCTTCTTCCTCGTTTCCTCCCCCCTTCTGGTCATCAAGATGTCGCAAAGCTACCTCCGTCGTTCTTACATTTTTCCTCAGTGTTCCACTCAAAAAAATTTTACTCCCCTGCCCTATCCCTTCCCACTCCACTCTTCTTCCCTCCCTTCTCCCTCCCACCCTTCCCAACGCTTCAGTCTGGGGCTATATATCTATGACGCTAACCAAAGAATGCCACACATGATTATGCCATAGTGTGGTGAAACACGTGCCAGTAAATAAATCTGCGGAAGATTACATAGTGTTTTTAACTCAGCATGAAAATACATAGTGCCAAAAAGAGTAGCATCATCTGTCTTTCTGCAGTTGTATACTTTTTGTCACAACATGCAAACAGAAAATTTCTTTTGAGTGATAATGCCAATCACTCTGCAAACCTATTAGTAGGCTGCCATGTTGTGCTAAGTAGCATTTTTCATGATACACCACACACAGGATCTTGGTTGTCTATCACACTGAATATAAGCATTTCCATGCAACATTCTCTTTCTTATGAGAGACAAAATTCACTGCAAATATCGTCAAAATTGATTCAGTTATCAACAAGATAAAACCTGAGTGGTCAACACCTAGCGAGCTACATCATGATTTACTCATCATCTTAGAATATGAAGAGCACAATCTCTCCTGGATACCCCAAATCTTTGCCAACAACTCCTATCCCAACACTGTATGGATAACATTGCAGAGTTTCTAAGATATGATGATCATGGCTTATTATTAGATAGCAAATTTTCTTACACAAGTTTTGAAGTGGCTCTGAAAGTAGAAGTAAAATTTGCGTAACTACTGGTTCTCATGTTTAAAGGGGAGACATTCTACAAGAAGAAACCTCATCACCAAACTGGTCCCACTTATCTTCAGTGACATTCCAGGATGCAAAATATGCACCACTGGGCTTCCAGCAATCTCAATGTACTTCACCAAAATGTGCACAAAGAGTGATAGACTATTTTTATAATGCATCCTCTCTTTTAAAATAAAAGAACCCTCCACATTAAACAGATGCCATAAAGCAATGAGGCTCATAGGAACTAACAAATAATGTGAAGAGAAATAACATACCGGAAGTAATGAGATCATTCCTTTCAAGATCACATCCCCAATCTTTTGGGACTCACTTTTATGGAGAGGATTAGTTCTCCCTTCCCTGGAATGCAAAAGGATTTATGGTGATTTATTATAAGTATTCGACATAAAATGAGCATTCAATTTAGAAATCACTACAAAACAAAGACATACCAAGCTGCTAAACGCAATTCTACCTCACGAAGAAAATTACAGTGAGCATCAAGCAAGGGGTCAATTAATTTGAACAAAGAATCAAGTGCCTCGTCTGGCATGGCCTCCTCCTCCTTTGTCACCTCTTCACGGAACCACTGAAAGAAAAGACAACAAGTTAAACTTGGAAACTTCATAGAAATTTAGTATTAAGATTTCAACATCAATGGTTATTTCATTTTTATTTATTCATTTTACTTTATAATAATTTATGCTGTCCCCAAAAACAGCACCTGGCATTTTACACTAGATGAACCAATCAGTGGCATCTGATGAAAACACAATCAAGGCCCAGGTGGGGAAAATTCCACCATGGAGGGAGTCTTGGGCTAACAGACAAATACTTTATCTCACTGTCACAGAGGCCAGTAAATTACAGACCTAAAATGCAAACCTAAAATGGAAGCCAAATATCTTACCAAATTGATGACTTCCAAATCTTTTTTGTAAGTTCTTTCAGTCATCAACATCTCCTTAGCAATGAAATAAGAGCGATCAGTAGGAAATTTCTGCAAAGAAAAAAGAAAAATTCATAGCCATGTGGACTAAAGTAAAGACTGACAACAGTAGGTTATAAAAATACAGTTAATTATCATTGAATGTGAATTTAAAGATGTATTATGTGCTGTTTGATCTACAGTAAAACAGGGTGACTTTGATCATGGTGAAACTGTTGGAAATAAAACTGAATTTTGCACTCAGAACTACTAAAGGTGCCATACATGAAGACGTGAGCTGAAACTAAAATAAGAGCAAACCTCAGCTTCCGTTCAAGCATTAATGCTGTTATCAAAGTCACAATTTCACAGTATTTACAGTCACAATTTTTCCAATTCTAAAAAAATGTGATTTATTCTAGTTAATTTATAAATAAAAGTCATTTAGCAAGTTTCCAAGGATATTTCATATCTAGGAATGAATAAAGTGGAATAGGAACCACATCTTGTGACACCAGATGAGGAAGGGGACCCTATTACCCTTTAATGAGCAAAAGGGAGGCTGCTAACAGTGGGTCCATCTGTGGTCCCAGTCCAAGAGGCTCAGGCCCATTCTAAACATGTTTACCTCAAATGAGTTGAAAGAAAAAAACTAAGGTAAATTATTTTTAACATATAAATGTTGGTTCTCTTAAGAACAACTCCATCTTACACAGGCCTGATAAAATTCAGGGGATCTGGGTGCTAAGCCCAGTCCAGTTGAATCCTTTTTTTCACTATGAATATCACAATTTCAGTCTGTTCTGAAGGACAAAAACTATGTATTGTGAGTCATACGAGTTTTGAATAAATCCTTATTTATTGTTTTATTTTATTTAGGTACCTCTGCTCTTCACTTGCTCTCCCTAATATCACCCAAATCTCTACTTCACTGCACCTTAGCAGCTGAAGCTCTTCTGTCCCCTTTCCACCCACCCATTTAAGAGCCACAAGCTTTCATTTCCTTTAAATCATTTACCTTTCTAATTTAAGGGAATTGATTTTTTTTTTCATTTGCAAAAAAGTGACAAAAACTATCATGTGCACAGTTAGACATGCAATTGAGCACTCAAGTAGCACTAGTCAGATTCACATGAAAATATCATTATTTCACAAGGACACACATTTAAATACACTCATTTTCCAATAAATGCATGCAAAATTAACAAGAGTTATGAGTAATTAAAAGAAGTAGAGGGTATTTTTTTTTTGGTTAGGTTAGGATGGCTGATTAAAACAGCACTGATGGATTAAGTAACAGTTAAATTAAAAAATTAAAGTAAGTGCAGTTAATCACCCAATTTAACTACCAAAACAATTTATAAGCCTCAAAGAGTGATTATGAGATAGAAAGCAAATGTTAAGATAGTTAATTGTAAGGCTAATGATGATTAGAAAATAAAAAAGTGCTAAGCTAAGTTTCCTTTTACTGCAGCAAGTAAATAAGGATAGAGCAACGAATAGAGAGACAGAAAACAGGAATTACAAAAATGTAAGTGGTGTGCTAATTTTGAGGATTACAGTCTAAATAGGATAGCACAAGCAAAGAAAAAATGAGTTAATAATAATGGGATTGACTCATCACTGAACCTACTTAATTCTCATGAAAATTTACAAGGAAGGATTGCAAAAAAGTAGGAGTGATCATTTAAAGATTCATTTCTGAAGAGGCTGGATGCATGGTGTTATGAAAAGATGGCATGAAGCAACTTATGTCAGTGATATTTGATCAGCCTAGTCGGTAAATTAGTCAGATGCAACTCACAATCACAGCAAAAGAAAACCTAATGCACCTCCCAAGTGATGGGTGGCAAGAAGAATTACAATGGATTATAGAATAGATTCCAGCATAATATTGCATGTTGCAGTTGTTTTAGCACAGCTTCATATTATTCAATTTCTCATACTTTGCCTCAAGTTACTGGTGTAGCTCAAGGAAAAAGTGTTGGCATGAAACTATGTATGTAGAGAACTGACCCTGAATGAGTGTAAAATCCTATACAGAGAACAAGAGTTGCTGACACTTCCACTAACAGTGGAGTTAACGAGACACAAGGAATATAAATGTTAAACAAGCAGAGTAGAGTATCAAACACAAAAATGAGAGAAAAATAATGCAAGACGAAGGTCTTTCTGGCCCAAGACACGATGGATGGAGTCATTTAAAACTTTCAGAAAATCAAATGATGAAATATCAAAGATCAACTCAACCAGTAACAACCTGAATCAATGAAAAATGATTAGTTTGTAACAACAGCATCGGAGACAATATAGTTTTATCCTTTTGAAGGATATAATTGAGAAGATGGAAAATTTTCCAGCCAGTCATCAAGACATGCATTTCCATTATTGTTCAAGGCCCACATTCAATATAATATCAAATGTCCACTTAAGTAACAGTACAGAAGAATGAGAAGAAAGATACAACAATGCTGGTGCAAATAGGGATCAGGATAGTGTAGATGATATTGTACCAAGATGAAAAATATAATAACATTCTACATACGGAATTGTATATGCTGAATTGATGATTGAGAGAAATTATACTAGCTTGTCTAACCTTTCGACGAACATCCCCATCTGAATCTGGCTGGCCACTTGCCTTGCTGAGATTCCCTAGGAGAGGAGGTGAAATTGTTGGCCCGATGCTTTCATCCTTATTGCCAACAGGTGGTGTAAGAGGGGAATTCATACTTCCAGGACTGTAATTTAAAAAAAAAAAAACATTTCAACAGATGTTTGAAAAGGAACAGAAAAAATTACATTTGCCACAATTAAAATGATTTTTCACCAATTACAACATAACATAAAAAGTTATACATTTTACACTGTGTTGTCACATCAACGTCAATTCGGGACAGAAATTTTTCGGCTCCAAGGTGGTGTTTTTTGGAGGGGAATACACAATAGCAGTAACATCGCATGATTAATGAACATAACACTTCAAAGAAAGAATGTGTACATCAGTGCATCAGAATTCTGCTGTCTTTATGTTTCATCATATTTTTCTCAACAGTGTAGCATTCCTCAATATGGGGCTCATGCATGACACCAAATTCATCTGATGATCATAATTTCATGACACAACTTGTAACAAGAAATTGTAATACAGCTGTGTTTATCCAAGGAATGAACACAATGTATGCCACGAGAATGGTACAGTAAAATGAATTGATTGCCCAGTAAAAGTTTTCAATACAGAAATTCACTCGGCCACTTACATTCTCACTTTCTTTTTTAAAATGAACATTAGACAGCGATCACATGACAGACAATTATGGTTATACTTAAAATCATTAGAATATGAAGGGGGTTGTAGGGGACTTGCAATATATATTTTAGTTCTTCGCACTAAACTGAGAACTTCAATGCAATTACAGAAATGAAAATACTCATACACAATTACTCTCACACCTTACATGTGTGTTAATGATGCCTAAACAGAAAGATGGCTTGTGCATATCAAACAAGCAAAAAAAAGGTAGAAAATGTATACAAGACTTTACCATGACAAATAAAATGAATGTAATCATACTATCAATTGAAGTCATTTCATGTGTTTGAGATACCATAAACACTCGTAGGAATGCTAATTGATTTCAAATATGCTCATGCTGGAGACAATTACATTCATTCACTTCACAACAGAATCATAATAAATCATCTTCCTCTTTCACATTTTTCAAAATCAGTTATTTCCTGCACTCCTAGCATATTGCACCATGGGCAAGGTCACAGTAAAAAAACAACAATTCCAGCAATTCAACCCAGAATACACACATCAATCATAAATATTGTTTAACCTAAAATATTCCAGAAGCACAGCAGACAATGCTGTCGTACCATTTCTGAATCCCTCGGCTCACAAACACATACACTAACATGAGTAAAGTTGTTCACTAATACGTAGCAGGCATACAAAACTGGAAATTGTGTCTTTACAGGAGTACAATCTATGCAACAATCGACTCTCAGAATTGTAAGAAATGGCATAAAACTACAGAGGACTCAAGAAATGGCTTCAGGTAAACAAGATCCTCTGAAACTCTACACAATGAATGTCTGTATCTAGCAATGTTTCAATGTTTCTTTCTCTCTGAAGTAACTTGGAAAAGAATAAATTCTTCTATGCAAATTTTGAAGTGGCTCTGACCAAAGATTAAATTGAAAAGAAACTGTGCCCAACAATCATAATCACCACTTCATCATCAGTATGGTTTATCACGTCTATCACAAAATATACCATGATAGAACTGAAAATACCATCATGCAATCACCTGCAATCACTAACGCAAAAAATGTATTAGTTTTCCCGTTAACTTGGTTAACCATAGCAAATCCTTCGTTATTGTAACGGGCACCAGATTTAACTGAACTATCACCTGAAAAACCAAAATAAGAGCTTAACCAGCCTTGAACACTAATGTGAAAACTAAGTTTAACCAGGCATTGTAAAACCAGCCCTAAGCGTGAAAATCATAGTGTAGCCCAAGTCAGTACTTTCTTTTTGCTAAATGACTTCCAGGGAGTGCATGGTCTGAAATTTGATATATTTCTGGATTAAACTCAACAAAAACTTCGAACCCAACTGAAGTAAACATACAGGAATTTTTCATGCACTATATACCTCTTGTAGAGGTGCGGCTAATTGGAGGACGGTTGGGAGCTAGGGATGGGAAAAGAGAGTGGGAGGTAGAGGTTACAGGATGGAGCCAAAGCTTGGCCTGGAAGTTATCAGGGGAGGAAGGATTAGACAGGTATAGAGAGTGTAGGACCTCGCATTGGAACGATGACCTTCAGAGGGACAACACAAGTGCAAGACTTAGGGGATGGGTGACGGGGAAAAAGAAATTCCCTTATGTCATTTCTTTTCCTTCACCTCTCATGCTTCCTGAGTCCCTCCGACATTCACTAAACCAATAGGAGTTCTGAACCCTCAACTCAGCCTATGCGAAGTATCCATTGATTGCATAGTAGTCCTTAAGTTCCAGGGTGCAGTGCTTGTGGCAAAGCTCCAAGATTTATAATGGAGCATTGTGGGTGCCTACATGGATGCCATTTCTCATGGTTCAAAATTCACAATGAATTATAATTTTCTTGTCTAGGGACCAGGACTAAGACTCTTAATTTCATATTGGTAATTTCATAATGTCGAATCTTTTACCACACAGTTCGATACCTTTGATCAGGACAAATTATTTGGTTCGTGACAAAGAAAACTTGTCATTAGAAACCATGTTCACTCCCAAAAGTCTACAGTAATTATGAACTAAAACTTACCTGTGGAAAGATACTTGAACCATCTGGTTGTTGTGGTTGTTAATGAGTGGAGGAGTCTTGTTGATAGGTGATGTCACCACAGGAGAGACAGGTGTGCTTGGTGATTTAATGGAATTGCTGTGAGTCCCATTGACTTTCTTTTCCACATTTGGAGCTTCAGTATTAGGGCGTGGTGGCACCACTGGAGAAGATTCTGTTTCTAAAAAAAATTAATAACACTAATTAAAATCTTATCTTAATGCCAAATATAAATCTTCTTTGGAAAGATGGAGAATGCAAGCAAGAAAGAAGTGCTAAAGGCATTAATCAATTAAGCTCTTACAAAAATAACAATATGAATTTACCCTGACAATATTTTGAATGAGTTCCCATGAAAATTTTGAGGATAACTTGAAAAATAAAATGTATTTATGAAGAAATTTATTATGAAGTGATTTAAGATAATCATAAGTTGCAAAAAACTTGAACTTAAGAAGTTATTCTACCACTTAAGAACATGTATTGTTCAAGTAATTTCAAATAAGTTCTTAACTGCCAAATAATACACCACCACTGATGGTACAACATTTTCAATAAGCAGTGACAGCTGAAAAGCTTGAGGTAAGCCAGCACATAATATGATGCAATAAAGTTTAGCATAATATATGATTTGAAGCACTAACAAAATACATATAAGCATAAAAAAGGAACTTGATACAGTCTGACAAATAAAATAATGGAATAATATCTAAGAGCAAACTTATCTCACTACAAAATAAATAAGCTAAGTCCATCTGTCCTTTATTTTAACACAATACATGAAGACGCACCATGGAAATTAAATGTTTTCACAATAACATGCTTAGACCCAATGAAAGCAAAAGAAACCCATGTATCCATAATTTCTGGCATAAAATATAACAACACACATTTCTTACATTATGTAACTCAATTGCAAAGGATAAATGAAACAGTACAAATCACATAACTTTTAACACCATGCATTACCAAATCAAATGACCAACTTTTACAATGTAAAAATCTATAGGCATGACATGACACATATTCAAATGTTCTTTACTCACTATATTCCACATACTCCACAGTACGGTGATATGAAGGCTTCCTTAGTGACACTGTCGTAAGCAACCAATTATATACAGGGAAGTTATGGAGTAAGTCAACCAAAAATAAAGGCAACTAAATAAATACACCTCAAAATAAAAAGTGCCCATGTGCCTCTTATCAAAATAAAGTATGTGTCAAATAATTTGAATACCTAAATAATTTTCACAGTTTCAAAAATTAAATGCCAGGCTGTAAAGGTGTTCACACAATTTTTCTTTCCAAAGTAACCAGTTATCATTTCTCTGTGAAAACCATATGGTATATTCCTGAATAAGGCATTAAGGGGAAAAATTACAAAACATAATAAGCAGATTAAGCTACACAGGTACAGTACCATTCTTGAAGAAGTCATTACAATAGGAATTGCTACATCTATTCAAAGTTTAGGCGTAATGATTTACAAATAAATAAAACTAGGAAGGTTCTTCAAAATAAAATAGCTTATTCTGATGGGCAAATGAAAATTATGCACCAAAGATTTCTACAGTTGAAATGAATTGCATCAGAACATGATGTACACTGGAAAATGATGACCCATGAAATACACTTGATAAATGAAATTAAACACTTATAGGCAAAGTGTCATTTATTCAATTTGCACCCTAGTTTTTACACAAGTACATGCTTGTAGGAAATACATTTGCACATTTCTTGCATTTCCAAGCTCTTATCAATAATTTTTGATGATGACAAAAAGGCATCATAACCATTGCAAAAGGAAAGAAACAATGCTATGTCACCTTAAATGGGTAACATGAACTGCAGATATGTCCCATTCCCCTGGGAGACTCCAACCATCCTGAATGAGACACAAAGGTATGGAGGAAGGGTGCAACAATGAGCAGCCTTTTACTCAATCATCCTTTCATGATTATAGTTACAAACATTCAAAACAAGTAGAGGTCTACCTCTATGCTCTCTACATGAATATCGATAGTCATTGCCATTCTGTAGATGAATATAGTGCTCAGGTTAGACTACAATCAGCAAGTATTATATCTGTACAGATATCTCAACCAATTGGATTGTTCTCTCAAATAAAGGTCTTGTCTCCCACAATATGACAACAAGAGGAGATAAATATGAAACTTATAATTAAAAAAATACAAAACTTTTTCATCCCATGAAAGTTCTTGACATAGCTCATAAAACTGACGAAAATACTTGAGCAATCACATCTTGGAACAAATATTCCATTATTTGGAGAAGAATTTCAACACTAGTAGTATACAATATAATAGTTACAGCATGTAAATTCAGAGAAAGGAAGAAAACCAAGTTGCAAAATTGAGCTGGTGAGAATTTCAACAATTTCTAGTTATTTTTTTACCTCTACCTAGATGAAAAAAGTGAAAGAGGAAAGTTCATCCCTCTAATTCCAATCATATCTTTATCACTACCCAATTTTATTTCACCAAGATCAATCATTAGGAAGACAGCAGAATAAAATGGCATAATTTCTTTGACTGGAATATCATTAGCAGATAATTTTACAAAAATGCAGCTTTCGACTCATCGATAGCCTCTGCATACTTCTTCATAATTGCTTATGAACACATTAATTTAAAAGTGCTTTATTAAAAAAGCAATATGGAAAATATCTTGAAATGGCCACATAAAAAGTAAATTAGTTGAGTGCAATACAGAAAATGTCTAACTGGCAACAAATATTTCAGAAAAACTTGAAATGCTTTGGCACAATGTAATTGGCACATTCATACGTCATTTGCGCTAGTAAAAGTCACTTTTTTCCACATCTTTATCCTGAAGAAACTTCAACCTTTACCAAACATTATAAAAGTGTTGAATATGTTATTAAACTTCACTTTCACTCATGCTCTCTCTCTCTCTCTCTCTCACTAGACAATGCCAACACATCATAGCTCTTCTTCTTCAACCTCTTTCACATTCACAGATGCTTGAGTTGCTAAAATAATACTTAAAAACAACAACAATAATGCTTCTTTCACCATAGTTAAGTCCCAAATCATTTAGAAGCATTTAGCAAATGCAGTGAAAAGAAACTTATGCTCATCAGCAGATTACAACATAAATTCAATATTTTTTCCACATGTACAACTTGATCACTTGTTGCTTAAGACTTAACTACATCCACCCATTGCTATAATAAAAAGTGTAAAATATTTGTACTTTTCTTCTACCCCCTCCCCCATTGTCACCCAGTTACACAGTAACACCATTATCAAATCATTCTTTTCAACATTTCTAATTACAATCAATATTCCTTTCAAACATTTGGCAGTTGCTAGCTGTTGTGATACAACATTTGTCATAATTAACACACAGGCACACATTTACACTCCTCCACTTTAACATATTAATATTTCATGCATGCTCTCGTGCACATCAACCAAAACAACTTGAGACATATGTACTTTACTACTGGCACACCCAACCAGAAACAACCCCTATGATTGGATTTGAAAAAATGACCAGAAAAGAACTACAAAAAAGCAACTGCTTCACATACATAGAAAAATCTTTCAAAAAATTGGAAAAAAATGCATTATAAACTAAACTTACTCTGCAACAAAAGGAATACAGCCTCAATAATGCACCATAAAAATCTTATATCCTAAATACCCTTATCCATTGTTTACAACGTTTCTTTGGAATGACGGTATAACTAATTTGGCACAATAATACCTGAATTTCATCAAAGAAATCATGTTCAAAGGTGCCATTCGACTAGATTTCATGGATTCACTCAGCTTAAATCAAACGCTATTAAACAGCATCTCTTCATACAAGGTGTGCATTTTAAGAGTAAATCAGTCAAAAAGGCTAGTTTTCTTCTAACTAAATATCTTGATATAGGTTGTTCAACACTTGGAAATGCCAACCTCTCACAAACAGTCACTGAAACAGCTGCTTTACCCAAAAAAAAGACATGTAATCAGGGAGCAAAACTTAAGAAACAAAAAATATCCAACTCATATTCACAAACAATAAAAGCAAAATATGCACATAAAATGCCATGCGAATGAGCTTTGTTTCTAAAGCAGAAGATTTAACGATAACAGCTGAGAAAAACATAGATTAAAAAAACTCAACAGTTCATGCTCAACTACAGATATTATATCAGTGACGAAAATCAAAAGAACATGCAGCTCATGTGATGAATATGTGTACAGCAGGCAGTGAAATACATCACATTGTACTGTAAGGAAATACAAAATGTACGTGAAAAAGGTAAAAGTAAAATATACTCGGAAAGAGTTTGGTGGATGTGGGGGCAGGAAGAAAAATAAATAAAATTATAATCAAATGTCTGTATGGTAAGACAAGCTAAGGCCAACAAACATATCAAATTTCAGACATAAACGTCATTTCAATATATACTGCAACATGGACTGCAGAAAATAATGGTGAAAAAAATATATCTAACAAAATATTTTTACGGATGGAAAGCATTGCTCAGATGCATACAAAAAAGTATAATATATATATAATATATAAGTATACTGCTCCCTGAAAGACTAACCTAGTGAAAATTTGTTTAAAACCAACTGACTGTTTTTGTCTTTGAAAAAAAGGCTTGCCGTTGACGATGGTCTTGTCTTACCACACACGGGGAGAGCATTGTAGGTTTTGGGCTTTTCAGTTTTTCAGAGTCTTTTTTCTTTCGAGACCAAGTGGGATACGCGAGGTCAGACACTCAGCAGGCTCAAGTAGTGCCTGGTCGGGAGGAGGGCAGAGGGGTCGAATGGGGTGTGCCAGGCTTATCCCAGATAGTTCGGAAGTCCATTACGGTAATGCCAGGATGTGCCATCCATAGCTGAAAATGCAATAGAGCCGTTCTTAAATTTCGGAGGCAGCTGTTGTAGCCCAAGGTTAAGGTGTATTATCCAAGACAGCAAACACGAATTTTTAGCACAAATTTGAGATATATATATAAATATATAAAGAACTAGAGAGAAAAAAGATACAGAGAAAGTGGGGAAGGAAAATTAATAAGATTTTTGTCAGAAAAAGCAAAAATAAATAAAAGGACATGAAACATGAGAGAAAGGAAGCTTGTCAAAAACTCTATATAAGTGAGGAGTATAATATTGAGCTTTTCACAGTCAAATATCAGTCAGGCTCCAAATCGATCATAGATGAAGACCACTGCCAGACTTAGAGTAGCATGAGTTTCAATTCATTTCACTCAATCACAGTTATGGTCGTAACCAAATACTTGAGCATCAATTATACATGAAGACATGGGTGATGTATGTACAGTATATTTAAATTTCTAAAAATCAAGACAATGGATGAGACAAGAGAGAAACCTTGAAAAAGTGATAACGCTCACGTTCCATAAATTTGATTGATGCAAATATCAGAAAAACAGGAATGCAAAAACCACCAAGTTAATGAACACAAACACATTACTTTTTTGAAACAGAAAAATGATATAGCATGGTTTATAACACTCTTTAACTTCAACAATATCAGAAGCACATGAACACTTATTAGAGAGACTACTATTAATTAATACCAAACAAGGAACAGTAGGAAATTAGTCTTATGCGTGAGTATTTATAAGAGCAAAAACATGCAACAATCAGAGTTAGGAAAATCGTTAAGAATATGAAAATCACACATAAACACGATTAAATGGATTTTGTTTAATCTACTTTTTAACTTGAAGTAAGTTCTTACATTTGGCACATTGCAGAGAGATGAATATCTAGACATGCTCAAGGCATTGATCAAATTTACTTGAAAAATCAATCTATGAAGTAATGACTTGAAATTGTTTCAAAATGATTATACACTCCAGAGAATTGACACCTAGTAAAACCCTAAAACATCTATGAATAACACCTACTGGTCTACTGTTCATCAGTGGATCCTAAATCTCTTAAAAAATTATAGCACCATCTAACAGCACAAGCCATTATCTGTTGTCTCAGTTACACATTTTATTTATGCTTGTACAGTCATCGAATAATATCTTTTTTTATTTGAATAATGCTGTACAATCCCATCACAGTCTGAAACATTGAATAAGTCAAGCAGTGCAGTCTCACATCTGGGACTCATTTATCACACATTCAAAATTCAGTCACAAGCAGTGACAATGAATCTCGGGTTGAAAAGAATGTAACATATTTAATGCTCTTTAAACATCACACAACAATAAAATTTGATTGGAGTTATATTAACTGGAATCTATATCAACTGTGTCATAATAAAAATTTTTATTAATGAACAATTTATTCCAAAAGCAAAGCATTACTAACTTTTATTATACACATTGGAATTATGATAAATCACAGCATCAAAACAGACTTAGGAACCAGGCAATTGCTGCCTTTAGGATTAAATGACAATATGAAAGATTGTACCATGATTTATATGCCTTATCCTCGGAATTTTACACGGCTGAATGACTGAGCGATCTCCTTCATTGCTGTCAGTAAAGATCTTTAACAAAGTCACATGCAATCAACACAAAAATCTGACATCTCTGTATCACATTTTTGGTTGTACATTCAATTAATCACCTCGATTGTCAAAAAAACTTATGAAATCGTCCACAGTTGAAACCCTCACAGTCACTTGTCGATTGAAAGGGCTTCCAATATATTTATATATATTAACATGCAACAATGCGCAACATATTCACAAATAGGAACCAAAAACCCAGCAATAAAATAACCAATGACGAAAATACATTGGTATTCAAAAGTACACGGAGAGAGACAAATGCAAAGTAAAAGAGACACAGATGACCTGGAGGCCCATTGGTCAGACAGACGACTGTTTGGGCATGTACCCAGAGTACCGCACTGGGGGAGGAGGAGGTGGTGGCAGGATTGTGGGTGAATCCCCGTCGTCTCCAAAATCCATGATTACATCACCCAACCCCTCCACTATTCCCAAATCTTTGTCTCTTCTCATCCGCCTTTTCTTTGGTTTCTCTATCGTTCCCCTCGGTCCCGTGTCCATGACTATTGCCGAGAAATCCACCGAGGAGGAAGAAGACCCCTCACCCGCAGAGCCCTCCTCCTTGGCCTCTTCGGCAAACTCCTCAAGTTCATCCTCCTCCTCAACAGCCTCAAAGCCACACTCCCAGGGTCCACCCCTCATCGGATCCAGCCCAATTTCCTCCACTTCTTGACCGCTGACTGGATCCAACACGACCTTGCACGCCTCCTCAGCCCTGACTTCCTCGACGTAATAAGTCTCGACTCTACCCACCACCACGCCACTTGTCCTCTTTTCGGGTTGGGGGCGTGGGGGTGGAGGGGGCATGAGGGTGATGACTGGCGGGGGCGGGAGAGGAGACAGGGGAGACCGTGGTGGGGCATGAGAGGAAGAAGAGGTGGAGGCGGCCGGAGGTGGGAGTGGGGAGTCCAAGTCCCCGAAGAAGTAAGACGAGGAGGATAGCCTCCGGTGGGGTGAGGCCGTAGACGAGGGGTCGAAGAATGAGGCAGTCCGTGGGGAGGTGAGGAATGAGGAGGCCGAAGAGGATGGGGGTGGTGGGGTCGACGAGGCCGGGTCAAAGAAGAAAGATGAAGAGGCAGATCGAGGAGTCTGAGAGGACTCACAAGGGGTCGCCACTGTCGTGCTGGGGGACGGGGTGGGGAGGCCCTCGGTGCGGGCAGACGGTGGAGGGGAGGGCCAGGGTTCCTCCGGAGGCGGCGGCGCCCCCGGCTCCTCCTTGGGTGGCGGGAGTCGCCGATCCGACCGCACGGAGGGGGAGGACCTAGAGGAGGAGGGCGAGGAGGAGGAGGTCGAGGGAGAGGAGCAGAGGCTGGGCTGGGGGCGATCGCTGCTCGACAGGAGTTCGCTCGTGACCGAGTCCCCTTCCTCCTCCTCCTCGCCCTCCTCTGGCCGCTCCTCCCCCGAGGAGGAGGTGGACACGGAGGGGGGCGAAGAGCGGGAGCGGGTCGAGGAGGGGGGCGAATATGGGGGCGACCCCGTGAATCTCCCTGGGGAGTCGGGCTCCGAATTCGTTGTGCTTCGCTCGGAAATCCTAGAAAGGGTGCGGGCCGGGAAGGAGAAGGAGGGGCAGCAGCCCCCGACGGGGGGGCGCAGGAGGGGTGGGGCCATCGGAGGCGGGACGTGTGGGTGGTGGTTCTGCGACGAGGCGTGCGGGCCGGGCCGCCCCCGTCGCGGCGGCCCGCCCTCGGGCTGCTGTTGCGCCCCCCCCTCCGCGTCCTTGGGCGTCCCCGGCGACTTATTCCCGTCGCCCCGGCTACCGCGGGCGCGACTCCACCGCGGCGCCTGCGGGACGTCCTCGAGGCTAGAGCTACCGCTGCTCTCCAGGAGCATCATCCGCCGGGATTCGAACCGCCGCTCCATTTCCGCGCGCCTCCGGTCCCCGGACGACGAGGACGCGGGGTTTTTCCGCCGGTCCGACGTCAGCTGCTCGATGCTGACGTTCGGCTGGGTCTTCTTCCTTTCCTCGGCGTCCCCGGAGGAGAAGGCCCGCCCCCGGGGCTTGAGAATCGGCGGAGGCGGAGGCGGCGGAGGGGCCTTCCCCTCTCCCTTTTCACTCTCCCCCGTCGTACTCTCGCTCTCCGCTGTCGGGGGCGGGACATTGGAACCGGGGTGGACTCCCGACGACTTGTCTTCGATCGCCGAGCTCTCTTCTCCCGTCACCGCGGGAACGGACGTGCCCATCGTTATGTCCTCGTCGTCCAGGGTGTCGTCTTTGTTGGAGAATATCTGCGCGGGAGGGAGCCTGATCAGGGACACGACGTCGCTCGGTTTGGCCAAGTGGTGCGGGGGCGAGGACGACGAGGAAGAGCCGGGAGAGGGCGCGGGTGCGGGCGGGACCGTCAGGGACGGCGCATGCGGAAACGCGGGGAGGCTCTCCTTGATGGGAGACATGTCCTCCGGTTTGGGAAGTTCGATCGACGTCTCGTCGTCGTCCACGCGCGGCGGCGATATGAGGTGGGGACTCGGAAGGTCGACTTGGACGGGCGGGGGCGGCGGCGGTGGTGGAGGGACGTCCTGGTCGCCACCGCTGCTGCTCCCGCTCTGACCGCTGCCCAAGTGCCGCTTGTGGAGTATGTACGGGATCTCGACGTCGCTGCCGGCGACCGACCAATCGACTCGAGACGAGGCCTCCTTGCCGCTCCCGCTCTCCTCGCCGCCCTCCTTCTCCGCCTCCGAGGACCCGGCCGTCGGCGTCAAGTCTATGCTCTTCTGGTGCGTGAGAATGTGGTGGTGACGCCTGGGAATGACCAGCGGGAGGGAAGGAGGGGGCAAAGGATCGCTTTTGGTCCGTCCTAGCGGGGTGTGAACGTTGTCGACCTTGTTCAGGACGTCCATGTCGCATTCCAACTCGTCTTCCGTGCCTTCGAGTTCAAATATCTCTGGTTCTGCGACGGCACAGCGGGGCGACCTAGGTTCTTCAGCTTCCGCATTGTCGTCCTCATCGTCGTCATCATCATCTTCCTCTCTTTCGAGGAGTTCATAAGAATCGTGGGAGACATCATCGTGAGAGAGCCCGTCTTCCGTAGAACCTCCCCCTACACCCAAACTGCCACCGAGACCCATGTGCACACCAACGACACCACCATCACTCTCTCCCCCACTGCTGGAACCATTGTTTGTACCTCCAGGGTAACTACTAGAATAGATTCTTTGTCCATCTGTGTTGGGAGAGATAAGATCTGTGACAGCCACCGGAGTTCCATCTTCGCAATAACCATCTAATCCACCATCGTCATCCTCATCAAGCACCAGGTCCTGACAGCTGGTGCTGCGAAATGGGCGAGTCTGGAAGGTGTGTGGTAAAGGGGGAGGTGGGATGGGAGGTGGGGACTGGGGCGGGCTGACTTCTGCATTCTGACCTTGAAGCCGTCTCTGCTGGTGAACTGGTATGGGTCTCCCGGCAGCAACCGTCGCGTCTTCGTCCTCGTCGTCGTCTTCTTCCTCCTCTTCGTCTCGGCGGAGGTGGGTGCACTCTTCGGGGTCATCATATGTGCTGGTTCCACCCCCACGCTGCATCTGTTGGACACCCGCCATACCCTGGTGGTGCAGGGGGCCAAGGACCTGAGGGTAGTGATGCTGCGGGCTGGAAGCCAGGGACGTGGGTGGAGACAGGGTGTCCTGGCGGGAGGTTGTGGCGAGAGAAGGGGTGTCCCCTGCCCTTGCCCCGCCCACCCTGTAGCACTCCTCCCCGTCCTCCTCGTAATCCTCCTCGTCCTCCTGACCCCCCTCTCTGGCTGTGGTGTCGAAGTCTGCACTCCCCCCCCCTCCCACGGCTCCTGGGGATTGTGGGAGTGCTTCCTCCAGCGAGCCCAGCGTCATTGATCCACATGACAGGGATGCTGGAGTTCCCACTACACACAAGGAAGATTATTGTCACAACAAAAAGGACAAAAGGTGTTTCTAGCAAAGGTATTCAATCACCAAAAAATGTAAGAGGGAAATTGCAAAGTATAGCATATTCAGATAGCATTATGAACGGTAATAAAAATGGGAAAGTTGGGTAGCATGTTTGAGAGCATTATGATTGGCATTGAAACTGGAAAAGAGAGGAAACTAAATAAGAAATTGATTGAACACAATGAAGGCTTGGTGACATGCCTTTTAAGGGAAAATCTCAAAATGATTAAAAGTTGAAAAATAGCAATACATATTTATTAAAACCTCACTCAATTAATCACGTATCACACAAGCTTAAATAAGTTACTAGGTTGGCCATAGCAGCACCAAGTAACCACTTAAATAATTAGGCCAAATATTAGTAGAAGGCAGAGGTACGATAATTAACAATATGATAGGCCAATGAGGAAAATATTAGTAGCAAAATTCACTCTCCAGTCAACCAGAAAGTCCAAATTCAAGAAATAAATCATCATTTGGCAAATTGATTTTTCCAAACAATATTCAATTTTATGAAACAGGCAAACTTGTATGATACTTTCAAATTAATAAGGCTTGAGAAGCTTACATTTCAAAATTGAATGAATTATGCAAGAGATCTGGAGTGAATACGATTGAATGTAAAAGAGCACAAAAAAGGTTATTGGCAAATGAAAATGACATTAAAAATAATGCAAGTTAAATAAAATCTAAAACAATTATAACACTTAGTACAAATGGTGAAAAAGGCAACTAAGGGTGCATATGCCTATTGTGAAAAGGCATGAACTAAGCATTAAAATGTTATGATTATAAGGCAAAAAAGAAGCCATTTTAGATTTATCTCCATCTTATGTAAAGCTGAGTCTCAAGAAGTTAGCAACTAATCTCATAAATCTGAAAATAATATATGAAAGCTCTAATTAATCTAATTATGAACTAATAATACAGCTAAATTTTATATAAACCAAAGAATATAATTATGAATATAACCTTTATAACCAGTACATAAATAACTACAGAATACAAAGTTTAATACAAAAATTGCTGAGTAAAAAAATAAACTGAAGCTTCTTAAACACAGGAAAAAACAAATTATGCATGTAATAGTTTTTTCTACGCCATATGAGTTGACAAGACATTGTTCATAATTTGTTAGTTACAAATTATTGTACAAAACATTCATGAAACCGTCTCTCATACATTTAAATTCTATACACTGAAAACATTTTCACAAATAATAGATTACAAAGAGATGAAAAAACATACCATTGCTATCAGCTAATAACAGCTTTGACATATTAAGTAAGAAAAGAAGTAAAACATATGTATGCATCAAAGAATATAACATGATCAAATACAAAACTCAGAATACCAGAACATATCCATCATGCATAAACACCTATGAAAAAAAACACCTATCTGCAAGAGACATGCTTCCATGTATACCTATACGTATATCTTCAATTCTGATTCACTAGCCATACATACATTCAGTCAGCTTTCCTGCAATGGACACACATAAACATGCAAGCACAAGTACTGCCACCTACCAACGGCATTATCTCCCAACGGCAACAATGGATGGGCAGATATGCTTGTGCCCACATTGGCTACACTTGAATGAACAGAACTTGAGTGCCGAAAGGACTGTGACCTGCAGAAGAGAAGAGAGGAAGTGAGAGTATCATTTCTTTTGGCACAGATGATGCCCAGTTTTTTGTTTTAGTTCAACAGCATCACCCTTGGATACCCATCACTTTTATTTCTTTTCCTTTTAACTTTAAGGCCATTGGAGCAATTCAACGCGGAAAAAAGCCACAACACCCCAAAATCAAAATCCTAGCATTTGTCCCTGATTTTGTGTCAACGGTGAAGAGGGCTTGTCACAATGCCAGCAACTCCTTTCCAGTGGCCCTCCTCCTCCTTCCCTTCTGGACAAGCAGGTCAAAGTGGCAACACTCAAATCATTAAACACTCGATGAAGATGCATTTGTGACACCATGCTTCACTAAACTTCATTTAAGAAACATCTTATGGAGATAACACACAAAAGAAGGTTGGAATCACACACAACTTGCAAAGAGCTCAACTCATGCCAAAAGTATAGTACCATACAAAAATTAAGGAAGTTTTTCATGCAGCCATATTATTTTATTTTATTTCGTTGACCTATACTTGCCTTTGCTTATTGGGGTAAGTGTAAAAGAGAAAAGTCCAATTTAAAAACAACAGAAATGAGCCATTAAATTGATGAATTACATGTAAATTATTTAAACAAAATAAATCTGGAACACCATATAATTTCAATAAAAATTAACAAGGACAGATAATATCATTTAAATGCTCCTAAAAGCAGAACTTCTCTTGGTATTTAGCTTTTACAATTATGCAAATATGAATCGCATAGGTACTTAAGAAGAGTTCTTCAGTGATGAGCCATTTAGGTTTTTAAAAATAAAACATCAAAAATATAAGCTATTTGTCACAAAGAGAGTTGCTTTCTTTGACTCAATAGTGGCAAATATATCCAAATGTTTAATGCTTGGGAAATTTAGACAATTAAGAATTAAGTGATGATACCCTGAATTTTCTGGTGTTCAATGAAAATGTGTTCTCCAAAATGTCAAGACTGACTCTTTGTCTTTTCAAATGTGTGCAAGCAGTGAGATAAGACCTGCAATGCTTACGTCATGCAAAATGAAAATTTTTTAAATTATAGAAACCCAAAATTAGTCATCTATTATAGACACATCGTTTTTTTGTTAAGGATATTTTGAGTGAAAATAACATTTTAAATAATTTATGTTCAACTATTAAATTTAAAAGCATTCAGCCAAATAAAGGATTCTTTTGCAAATCAGGCCACATAGACAATTCAACTTATTATTCAATTTCAATGCAATATTGAGGCATAATCACAATTCTATTACTTTAAAAAAACTGCCTCAAAGGAAAATGTAGCAAGTTCAAAATAATATACTGAATTCAATTTCAATATGAAAAAATTAGCTGGAGCCTGAATGATAGAGAAAAACTGCAATGCTTGCAACAGTCATCCAAATTATAGTAACTAGTCCTACTTCAATTCAGAGCAAATTCTATAATGATTGGAAATTCAAAGAGAGAATTATGGGACTTACTTACCTCTGAAATGTTTGTCTCTTGACATAGTTTTCTCTTACATACTCAACTATCTGCTTCTGGGTCTTCCCACTATACCTGAAATGCCCAATAAATAATGCATTCATGGATAGAGCCAACAAACTGAGACAGTATACTAGCAAACAAGTATTACCCACAACACTTCAAAGAGCGGGCATAGCCAGAATGATGCAAACATGATTCAAGTTTCACATGAACTTGGTCTAATTGGACAACACATAAATTTTACATCAAATGTATTTTACTTTTGGGATAAGAAATATTTGGAGGTTGTTCCCAAAATAATAAAAAATAAATAAAATTATAAAATGTTTGGTAGAGAAGAGGTAGCACAGAAGTCCAGCATGGACATAAATTATGGTCCACGAAATAGTCAATGTATTAGTGTCACTCACTGATTAACATTAAACACAAAGGTAAGAGTATGAAAGGAGGATTTCACTAAATACTTCATTTCACTTTTTCTGATAACTTTCTGATAACATCACCTGAATGACACAGATGAGATTGTATGTCCTCAAACAGAAATGTGGTGCATCATTATTGACATGAAACTGATTAGAAGCATCTAGCAGTGAAGTACAATCCAAAGTTAACTTTGCTGACCCATTTTACAGAGAGTGTAGTATTGTAAGAACAACTGAGGACATAGCAACCGTAGGCAAGCATGGAATATTGAATGCAGCTGGCAAAGTAGTGATTTGTGTACAGCATTTCAAGGCATCAATTATAATCTGGATGGTGGGAAGCTAAATTCAGCGAAGTTTCACTGCACTTGTATTGCAGGTGCAGATATTCAGGGGCTGCAGTAGACAAAATCGTGGTTGAAGTGGGAAACCTAAACACTAATTTGTAATATTTCTGCCAAGAAATGATGGATCTGGTGTGACTTTACCATTGTAAATTAGAACCCAATGGAATGGAATGGTCCATGATAAGCTCGATGTAAAGCTAGTAATAGAGAAAAACGAACTGATAATTTTGGGGAACATGCCCAGACCAGCAGTATTCTGAGGTGCTTTAAACTGGATTTTACACTATTATTTTTAGCTAGAAGCATGTCTCCACGAAAATTCCAGATAAGACCACTCTAGGATGTTGCTCATTCCTTAAGATTGTCCTGACTCATGCTAGAGGTAATTATTGGGAGTAGCTAGCAAGTAATGACCAGTATACATCTTCAGATGACATATATTTTCCACCTTCCCAGGCAAGAATGTCAATAAACGGATCTCAAAGTATAACTCAATAAGTAACACCTAAACACAAAGTAAGAGCTACAGAGCCCAATTTGGGTGTGCTACCAGAAACATGTCTAAAATGCACTTCTGGTATTGTAGCAGCTCTCTTTGATTACTGAGTTTGAATTAGGACAACAAATTTAAATTCAAACTTCACATTTACCATGACTCCTAATATTCCAAAGGTGAAGAAACCTGGTGCTCTGCTGGCAATGGAATGGACAGACTCGTGAAATTCCTTTTCCACCTAATTAGCCACTTGCTTATTTGCCCTGCTCTCATTTTCCTCAACAAATCCCCCTCCCCAATCTGTAGTCCTTGCCTGAAAGCAATGCAAGTAACTCCACCTTCATATTGGGCAATCATACACCACAAGGGTCCCATGACACTCTGCAGGGTTGTCATGCTGCACGAGAAGTACCTAGGTGTTTCAAATGGGTTGCATCTAAGTGGAGATTATTTTTTTGTAGGTCAGTAGTGTATATATTTCTCATTGGTTAAAGATTTAGCCACTTTTTTCAGCCACTGGTACATTTTCTCAAAAATAGGAGCACGTATGCAACCCAAATTGTTTTTTAGTATCAATAATCATTATTGAAAACAAACCTGAATGATGAACCCCTGCTAAGCACTCGCTTCTTTTGCCTTGGAGTGTTCTTGATTGTTGAACACCTGAAGAAGCCATGATGTTCAACACATTTCTTCCAAAAATTCTTGCATTCATTTCGTCCCTCAAAGAAAAATTCCACTGTATCCTTATAATAACCCTGAAAATTAGAGGAACAAATGAGAATGTTTACATGCCAATTGGATCCATTTAAGTGTGAAAAGAAATGTACATTTTCCATGGGACAAATTATTCCAGGGACTATTAGGAAATATTAAAAACTAACCATTCCTTAAATACCAGCACACATGCAAAATTAACACATAATAGAGCAATAAAAATTACAAAACAATTTCTAATAGCACTTATTGCTACAAAATGTCAGACAATACAGTCAAAGTCTCTCATCAATAAGCAAATCTCACAATTTCAATTTGCAGAAACAACACTTGAGATGAAAATACTTGTTCTACAAAGTGGATGCCAGCAGCAATTTCTCTCTAGTTAGCAAAAGAAGCTGTTTATAACTCAGCATCCTATCATTTTACAGTGCCCCTCAGTTAATTCAGAAAATTACCATTGAGAGTAAACCTCTTGTAATAAATACAAAAATTCAAAATGAATGGAACTTATGAGCAGAATAAGTGATAAATATATACAGTGATGAAGTTGTATTTACATGAAGGAAAATAATCGTAAAATGTAAGGCACCACGTGATCACCATAACACCAACTACAGTGTGACCAAAGAATGACTACAGGACCTCTAAAATGTGTATTTAAGTATTTCAGAGAGCAAAAATAGTTTTAAAGTCTTATAATCCAGGAATCTAGTCCACTGGCTCATTCTTTTGGAGACAATTTGAGAGAGAAAGCAGAGCCTAAAGAGAGTAACTGAAGTAAACATATATGTAAATACTTGACAATGATGAACATTCAAAACATTTATCCTTTCATTGGCTCATTTAGGCTAGAATATATAATATATATATATTTTTTTTCTATGGCAGCCTGAAAATTCCTTAAGCAAAATTTTCCTACAAAAGACTATCACCACTGCACAGATAGATGCCATTTAAATAAATTAGGGATGTGCAGACAACTAAAATTTGATCTGTCAAGCTCAACTCCACTTGACCACTTCTAGAAAGCTGGAGTGGAGTCAATAATGATTTTTACTCGTTGGAAAAATGGTAGGCCATCTTTGCACAAATAAGACAACATATTTTCTCTTCCAACTTCCAAAGAAAAGTGGAATCATCATAAAATCTTAAACAAAATCCAAAGAGAAGCATCCATTGATGGCTGTCATAATAAGCAAAAAACGTGATAGTTTCATTTTTCGCCAACAGTTTGACCCAGGGTTACTCAACAATGTTTGTATCCATCCTTCAATACCAATGAAAATATCAATTGGAAAGACCCTAGCTTGACTGACCCCACAGTTTTCCACACGTTTAACTTTTTGAGCACTGACAGCGTGTATTTTTCACCGTGACAGAAATGCAGAGGAAATGCAAGTATGCTCGTGGGCTGAAAAATTCAATTTTTCAAGTATTAAGTTCTAGTAGGGCTAAAAAGTTGCATATTTGCATGCCGATCAGCAGAAAAGTAATTTTTTAAATCATACTATATATCAGCAATTCAGACCAAGAGCCTAAATTTTGGGGAAAGAAGGACTAAAATACCCAATACGTTCTTCACCCTGATTTTTTTTCAGATTATGTTTTTTTTATTTTCTAATAGGGTGTAAATAATTCCTTCAAGATGCATGATTATAGAAAAAACTTTTAAGTTTTAATATCAATATGTGCTTCAGGGTTAAAAAATTGAGAAATTTTGTGAAAAATCAAGGTTTTACAAGCACAATATTTCACTAATCTAATAAATGAGAAAGCAATTGCATGTTATTCAACCCTTAATAAAAATGAAGTTTACTTGTTGCTGCTATTCTGCAAGTGATGTAAATTAAACCGTGGCTCACTTTAAACAAGAATGTCATGACAAGTCTCCCTAATTCTTCCATGTGAGAGGGGCGCTGACTGTACATCATATCAGTGGCTACTTGGAACATCTTGTTGCATCACTACTCCTGTCAGTTTAAATAGCTAGTCTGGTAACGAATCAATCAGCAGCTGTATCTAAGTGTAGTGGTAATTGTTTCCTTTGTTGCATTGTCTTCGTGAGCTTTTCAGTTTTGGTGATGAGTGCGTGATGACAACTCAGACAAAGATGTCGATCACAAGACAGGCACAGCATTGCCCTATTTTGTTTGCCTAAAGAGCTAACTGGAACAAACCTACCAACCTATGAGGACCTGCTGCTAAGTTGCTAAGAAGAAAGTATAAAATTTCTGTTTCACTGGATTCAAAGAAAAACGTGACATTTTCAACAATAACTGATAGTGTTGCTACACATAGAGAGACAATATATTGTAAAGCCTCATTTCCATTGTTACTTATACTCTGTTTGTGCAGTTGTTAAAAGCTTACCATGATTCATACTACAGTTTTAAAAAACATACAACTCAGACCATGAAAAAAAAACAGAAAAAGACAGAATTTGCAGCCAAAGCAAAATGAAAGCTTTGGTTGAGGGCATATTGCAGCATGTAAGTGCACTATGACATGTGTACATGAGAAAATGGCCAGTGACAGAGAAACTTCACACGAGAAAAGAGAGGAAAAAACAAGAACTATTGTGAGAAACTGTTGTAGCTAATACTGACACTGTTGATTGGGAAACTAATCCGAAATTATAGATTAGGAAAGTCTCTGCACGAAAGAAGTGAATTTGTTGATTTGTCTTTGGTTCCTTCCATATCTATATCTCAAAAGAGTTTCCAATAAATGTCTACAGCTATAACTAGAGATAGTGTGCCAATTTTCAGCACAAATTTGGCTATAATTTCGCAGAGGACATTTTCGCTCGCAGACATCATCGTGAGCCGGACATAACGCGAGATGTTCTAAGTGCAGTAGGATGATTTCAAAGTGCGCACTGTCGGCGATATTGCGCGTTGTCGGCGATATTGCGCGACAAGAACAAGGTGCCCTACTTTTATAGTGAACTCGCATCTGGCGGCCTCTTTTCAGAACTTTATGGCAAGAGTGATCCTCTGCGCCGCCGTCTCAACCAATGGCTGGACGAACAGTTCCCCTACTTCCCCCTTCTCCACTGATCCAGAGCTACCTCCTCTCCTTTGACTGCGGTCACCGGGCGCCTCGTCCCAGCGGCTCCCTCTCCTGCCAGCCACCGGAGTGTGTACCTCGTCAGCACCCATCGTTCGTCAAGTTTCGGCAGCTAGCCTGCGGGCCTTGTTGTTGTGCAATCCTAATTGTAATTTAGTATGTTAAATATAGTGTGTCTGTTGGAAATCATTCTGTATTGGTCATTTTGACTCCTTTCCCACTGTGTCAATTCGTTTTTCCGCGACGTTTGTCGCAATAGATTTGGTGTTTCTGATAGAGCGACAGCTGCAATAGCTTCCAATATTTAGCATGATGTAGGGATTACTTCTGAAAAAGATGCATCACCAGTGATGGAAAAAAGCAAGATAAGAAGAGAAAAACGGAGGACACGAAAGGCAATAAGACAAGATTTGGACCTGTCCGTAGTATCAAAGGGAATATAGTTTGATGGTAGGAAATATAATTCACTGTATAAAGAACACATGAGCCTGATGGGCAGTACGTCGGTCACGTCACACCGACAAGAGTATCCTTAAGTGCCTGGAAGAAAATGATACTAACATTTATGAATTGAAAGCGATTGGCTGTGATGGCACAACAACAAACACAGGCCATAAAAATGGGGAAATCTGTGATAAGGAGCCCATTCAGTGCCCATTGCAGTGGTTTATTTGTATAATCAACATAGAACTTGATACTTGAAACATTGAATTTTTTGACCCAACCTAATGTCCATGTGCCCTCACAGTAACAATCGACCTAAAAGTACTGTTAAAACCATTAATGCCATTGTGGTATAAAATTCGACAATTTTATTGCACTGGAATCAAAGCACCGTTAGGACCATATTTTAGTTTACCACCAATTACATAGACAACTTCAGTATTGATCGCACTCCTATGGTTCTGATTTACCTAATTTGGAGGGTAAAAAGCAGTACCATTGCAGTATAACATATTAACAGCATTGGATCCAGAGCAAAGTCAGAAACATGTCTGAGTTTTAGACTGATCAGATGGATCCATTCGGTCACAATCACATTCTAAGAATTATTGTGATTTTTCACCATATAAAGTTAATTGCAAGACATTATTTATCATTACCAGCTACAGAGGAAACTGGTTAAAGGCTTCTGACACAGGTTTTCGCAGCGTTCAGGTTCACAGTTAGGCTGGTTTCGGGTTTCGTCTGCCTAGGCATCATTGTTGATGGAGACGTTTCACCTACTATATCGTAGGTGTCCTTGGGCCAGGCTGAAGATTTTTTAACAAAAACATGAGCCATATTCCTCAATTGGTACCCATTACACATACACGTAACTTACAAAAAGTGCAATATTAATAAGTGTTATAAGTCTTCAGCCTGGCCTGAGGACGCCTATGGCATAGTAGGTGGAACATCGCCATCAACAATGATGCCTACGCGGACGAAACACGAAAACCAGCCTAACTGGTTAAAGGCTGTTTTCAGCTACAGGAAATGTTGCAACTTTTAGAAGAGGGAACCTCTAGCCTGAACATAGTGAGCTACTTGTTTTCCTGCATTACAATTTAAATTTTCATCTCAACTTTATGGATATTTTGAAAAGAAAAAACATTAATTTCTAATACTAATCCATGTTTCATTGGTTTATTAGCTTTCCTGCATTGAAGAAATACTCATCTTGTGTTTCACTAAAAGTTCATTTTTAGCGTGCAGTTTTATAATGCACCACAAAAATACTTTTTCGGAAGTTCATTTTCTAATGAGTGCACATGGGTTTTTTAAAAAAAAACAAGACCTTGAAAAGTGAAAGTCAGTCTACATCTTTAAAAAATGCTATATTTACTGATTTTTATTCTTCGTTTCTCAAATAAAGTCTTAAGTTTAGATTCATATATATTCACATATATTCACATAAAAACATAGCAAATGTTTCCATCAAAATTATGTATTTAGTTTTATTTGTCAAAATGATGAAAATTAGGATATTAATCTTGAATAAAATACATCTTTTATTTTCTCTTAAATATATAAAAGATAACATTCTTGCTTGAACTTGACTCAAAACTCAATGTTTATTGCAATGTTTGACTAAAGCTTGAAGAGTTGAAAATGTGGTGTTGGCACACCCCTAAAATAAATATTCTCAAGACAGCCTTTAATTAAGTTCCTGATTTGGTGTACATATTGTACAGGAAAAGTTAATAGTACTTTTCTGAATGATTAGCCACAGAATAAGAATATATTTTGAGCTGAAACGAACTAAAGATTAGCTTTGAGGAGTGTCTCAGGTTATAAAAATTCACTTCGGCAAGACCTCCAACTACCTTAAACGATAGGCAATAAGATTGAACTATCATTCTTAGAGATATACATTTAAAAAGTTTTGAAGCCATGACAGGCTGAGTTAACCAGACTATGAGTAGAATAATCTTTTAAACATATAATAACTTTTTTAAAAGGAGGTAGTTCTTAGTTTTCTAGCTAATTTATAGCAAAAATACACTTTCACCATTCAATATAAATTTGAAACTCAGAAAACCTGAGTTTTACAGTGGCCAAAGGAGAAGCAAAGATTAATAATATCATTTTGAATATTAAAATGTTAATACATGGATTAGCAGCAGAAAAAGAGTACTAAACTAATAGGTAAGGTTATTGCCAAATTATGGCCTGCATGAGAAAAAATAACTCCTATATTGGCCTGAAATATAAGGAAGAGATAAAATATAATATATTAAATACTCTCTTGGCAGGCAGCGGGCATGGTAAAAAATTCCCTAATCCAATATTTCAAACAAAATCACTACATCAATATGTATGAAGAAATCACTGCCAACGAGCCCTTAATAGGTAGATACTGAAAAAGGGACAGAAAATTTCAGTAATGTAAAGAGAAAAAATTGTAATACCATTAACAAGGGAAATCTTTCTCAGTAACAGACTATCTCTACATAATGACCCTTCAGCTTCAGGAAATACATTTCTAGAAATTCATGACCAAATAGGAGGAAAACAAAGTTGGAAATTCTACTCTAACAATTTAACCCTATTCTAGCCCCTTGTCTAATCTTACAGCAAATGCTCTCCGAGAGAGGTCGGAATACGAACACACACTCATTATTTAAGAGCAGAGTCCTCAAGGCCAGGGAAATAACTGAAGGGCATGTGTTCTTAACAAGGCTTATGACCACATGGCATGGTTACTTCAACAGCAAATATAGTTCATAAAATTAATTTCTTTAAGCACTGTTTGCTTTCATTCAGTCAGAAAACAGAAAGGAAGGCAAATTTAAGTCATAAAAAATATTTTCATTCTCAGCAACTAGATCTCCACTAAATTGATAAATGACTTTGCCCCAACCAGGAGAAGCTGGTCAATCCAAATAAGGGTCCACAACCTGTTTCTCCCATTGCTGTGGCAGAAGGGAAAATAGAACCCCTATTGTTCTCCTACACCCAATGATAGCAAGAAACTAAGGCTTCAACTGCTCATGGGTTCAGGCTTGATGTAATTTGAAAGAAGAAAAGAAAATCATCCAAAAAATGAATTAGTGAGCAATCAATGTTCACAGAATAATTAGCCATTAACTAATCAAAATATCACTCCTTCAAAATGCATGTAAAGCACTTTATTTAACCCACTAAGTGTGGCATGACGTGATATCACATCATGGTATTCGTACGCTGGTTCTGATGACATGTTATCACGTCATGGGTACTGTGAGAGTTCCAGCTTTCACTAGGCAGCAGAACATACAATACAATCTCCAAAGTTTGCAAGATGATCCAATGTGCTTTCTGTACAAACTCTGATTTGCATCATAATTTGCTAACCTATGAGATAAAGCAGGAAATAATCCATACAATGTTGTTACAATAATGTTACCCTAGGCAGCATTTGAAGCACTGGGTGAAAAGCAGAGAATTAAAACAAAAACTAAGAAAAATGGCAGGCAGGAGGAGTGAGAATGTGAAAAGGCTACTAGAGATAAAAACACTACCAACAACAAGTAGCTATCCATGAAGAGTGATGGAGACACGAGGGAATACAGAAACAGAAGGAAAGAAGAACAAAGGGTAATTAAGATGGCAAAGAATCTGAGACAAACACTGGAGAAGATAGAAAGAAATAGGAAACACTCAAGCAAATGAAGTCTGGAAGATCCTTAAAACAATGCTGACACAAAGCCGAGACTGCAGGAATTAATTAGATCAACATGGAAGAAAGGAATGACTTCTACATAATGCTGCTGACAAAAAATAGTGGATAGATAGGTCATAATTTGTTCGAAGTCTGACAGATGAGGCTACAAATATGACTGAAGATGACTATATTCAACCCATAAATTGTAAAGAGACCACAAACATTTAAAAAAATATGAAAAATGGTTAAGCACCAGGTATAAGTAGTTCATTCAACTAACTGATTAAAGCAGTCCCTCTTCAATAATATGAGGTTCTATAGAAGATATTTCAAAAGTGTTTAAGAGGGGACCCAGTGACTCTAAAAAAACCACAATTATGTCAATTTTTAAAACATTTAACAGACCAGAAAGTGCAAAATATCGAGGATTAGTGTATAGCTATTCCCAGCAACACTGAATAGCCATACTTGAAAAAATAGAATTAAACAATAGGCAAAGGATTCAGGTGGGAAAAATTGATCCAGACCTGGATGATCATGCATAGATGAAATTTTTGCCTAAAAGAATCAATTAGAGAAAAGATCAGCTAGAGGATTAACAACTCGCTTCGTTTTCCTTTACCTCCATAGGGCATGAGAGACAGTTCCACAAAAGAAGTTATGTGCAACTGAGCATAAAAATGAAACATCAACAACTCATATAAAAGCCATCAAAGAATTATATAAATTATATAATTTGTTCGAGTTCTATTGGTCCGGTCCCTGGAAAACCTGATGACAGGCTCAGCAGCCTATCGGGATTCCGGGGACATACGGGCCAACAGAATCGTCTGGCAAGCAAGCAAAAAAAATATGAAGTAGCATGGTGAGGTGGGTAATAACATTTCTATGAGTTTCTATTAACAAAGAGGCTACATGAGGGATGCACCTTATCCCCACTGTCCACATTTTGGAGGACAAAGTCCTCTTATACTTATAGTCATCAGCAAAACGTCTTACATGGGAATGTTATCCTGGTGATCATTTATATAAAGTAAAAATTAAAGTGGCCCAAGAATGCCACTCTGTGGGATGCCTGATGCTGCTCGGACTAATTTGAAGCAAATTTCACCAATATTTAACCTTCGGCGATCAACCCTTCAGAAAATCCTCTAAAGTACACACTGCTGTCTGTATGCAGTGGAAATTTACTCATCATTTCTAAAAGCTGATCATGTTCAACTTTACCACCATATAATCACCGATAATAAGCAAAAATAAATAAATGTTACTTCCATAGCGAAAATAATTCCAACACACACTCTCAAAATAACTGCGAAACTTCAAAGAACTTTAAACTCGCTTCCGAGTGGTTTCAGAGAACATCAAAATGATAATACACAGAATCACAGAAAACCGACATTCATCAAACTAAATACGACAAAAATTTAGTGATAGTATTTTTCTGTAGCATAAAGAACAAACGTGCCGAAGTTGAGCATATATTTGAAAATGCAGATATAGTAATTGGAACAGAAAGCTGGCTTGCAGAGGATATTAGCAATAGCCAAGTTTTTCCGACAGGATATAAAATCTTTAGATGTGATATATAAAATCTATAGGTGTGATATGGGACTGGCAGTGGAGTACTTTTAGCATTTAAATCGCAATTGAATAGTTCTGAACACACATTAGATGACAATGAAATACAGAGCGTATGGTGTACTATTAAGCAACAAAACAATAGAAATATACACATATGTTCATGGAAAATGGCAAGATGATATTGTGTTTGATAAGCAGATAGGAGTTTCATTTGCAGTGGAAACCTCTCGAATATTTCAAAAGTTATGATGGTGCACAGCTTCTACTTTGGCTAAAAATAAAATGCCTGCATTTCATGATTTCACCACATTCAAGCAGAGTTGTAGCTGTAGTGCATACTACCAAAGTAGTGGATTTTTTGGTCACCATGATTCTAATAATCAGGAATACAATTATTTACATTTTAAGTTCTTCTATTGTCTAGTGCTCATTAAGTCTACTCTGAAATGTTTTGAGAGGTGGTGCTTGGAGCCACCAAAAATATGAAACTAAGCAAGTGTGATGTTGTATTGTGAATTAAGTAGTACACTAGAGTAAACAAATGTTTCAGCAATATTTTATGCATAGGATTATAATTATGTTTTGAGATCCTCCAAGTTACTCTGATTTTACTTGGGCAAAAAAGTAGACCTTTTTTTAGATAATTTAAAAGTTATTTTAAACCAAACCAGTCATATATACTCTATTGCACATAATTATACTCATAGTAGGTGAAATAGTCTACTTTTTAGCAGTATTAGGGGTCGAGAGCTGGATCAAAATATGTTGGGATTCAACTTAAGTTGATATTCAACTCACTCAGTCAGTCCTCATGGAACCTATTAACAACATATAGCTAGATATACCTGTAATCTGAGCTAAACTAAATTAATCTGAGAATAACCCTAAAAGGAACATTAGTCTAATGCCACTAACAGATTTCACTGCAAAAGAAAAATGTGCTAAGCTTTTCCAAAAATAATTCTCAACAGGTATATAAACATAGTTCTCAAAATGTTTCCATATATGAGAAATACAGTATATGATAGAACATGTAAATACATCATATCTTTTTCCTACATATATCTCTCTGCAACAAAACCTACAAATTCTTCTGAAGATATCTATTTTAGATTCAATTACATACCAGTGGCTTATTACCATTCACAGGAGACACCAAAACACCAATATATACCATATATTATGACGAGAACTTAGTGAAAAAGATACCAGTGAAAATGAGATTTACAAAAATGAAATCGCAGTCAATAAAAGAATGATTAGCAACACTGGTTTGCAACTGCCAAGAGCAATATGTACATTAATTTGAAAATCCAAAGACTAATAGAAGCACGCACAAAATTACCACAAGTTATAATTACTGTGACGGGGAGGTAAATATTTTCAATAAGACAATAAATTAGAAGTTTTGAAATTCATAAACATTATATGTATAACACATGACATTTGAAGTTTGAAATTTTCACTTAAAAGCCAAATTTTACAACATTATTTCAGCTGGCAGACATGCATCAGTCTAAAAGCATCTTTCAAAACTATTTTATTTCTAGATACCAACTACCTACTTCTTCAAGTAATTATAATAATGGCAGCTAGATATAATTACCTAAACTATATAATGCTGTTTTCAGTACAATTTCATCACTTACTTGGCTAAAAAGCTATATTCATCATCTACTTTTATAATTATCAAGTAGCAATAGGCATCTGCAAGTGCTACTGTAAGATAAAGAATAGCCAAAAGCATGTCACTGTGAAGTGTATTGAGTGAGTTCAGGGGGTAAGTGAAGATGTAAGAATATGAAAACAAGAATATCACTCATTTTCATAAATAAATGCCTGATTTAAAAAAAATTTCACGCCAATACTGGCAACCATGAAAGTAAAAAAAATACTGTAGAAGCAAGAGGGCACTGAAATCAAAACCAATTAACTGTAACTCTGAACAATACATCAGCAGTGCGGTCTGAATCAAAATACTATGTTTTTTCTGACAATGGTCAATTTTCAATACTAATGCATTGAAATATTAGTTATCCATGAACAGAATGAAGCAAATTCTATAAAGAATGAAAATGTACTAAGCCCATGAAGTCATCCAGGATGCTGACAACGTATTCGACAGAAATCCAATTTCCAATTCATAGAACTCTGAAACCCAATGAATAACTATTTTAAATATTTACATGTTCAACTCCAAAACTTCAGGATAATAAAAAATAGGGATAGAGAAGATTTATAGTTCCAGAAACAGCATAAATAAAGACAGTTAATACATTTACCATTTTTTTAGCGATGTAAGATAATTTATACTCAGAATTTCCGCAACAATCTCAGTCACCATCACTAGACACATGGTGACTTTGCAGAATACTAAATTTTCCCTGGCTCAAAATAAATAAGCAGGTAAATTTCAAAATTATCGTTTGATAAAGTTGTTTTTAAAATTGGCTTCTGGAAGAGACCAAAGTCATTCCTATTCACAGTGGTAAATGTTACACAATGCCAATCAGGAAGAGTTCCACAAGAAACCCACAAAGTTATTCATTCTCTTATACATGTAGTCCATATCTTTAAATTACTTGATCGTGCCAACATATTTATCGGTCAGGGCCACAAATCATAATGAAGAAAATTCAATGATAGCCCATCCTCAGATACAAATAAACTCATTGTAATAAACCTGATGACGATTTCAGGGCATAGATAAATAATCTGATATATATATCTATATACATATGGAAGTGACAAAAACGTGTTTTTCATTTTTCAGTAGGAAGCATGCATATGTATACTACATACCATTTAAAAAATCAAAACATATATGATACAACTGTTTTCACAACTTTCAACAGTAGAGATGTAGTACAAGGAATATTTAGAGGCTGCACAATATTTTAAGCAATGTGATTTACATAATTTACTTCAATGTAAATTTACGAATAAATAATTTTAATGAAAAATATAATTAGTTCATTTTAATTCCATGGTCATTAGCCAGCATGTTTTGATTTTCATTAAAAGAAAATGTTTCACCAGCTTCGACATTTTGAAAAGACTTTTAATAGGAAGCATTGGATTATTTTAACGGAAGTAGGGTTGAAAAGAGTACAATTATGTAATTATGAAATTAAGGTATCTCATATCAGGATGTCATCTCCATATGCAAAGGGTACAGCACAAAAAATGGGTACATACAGTTTTTCATCACATTCAGCAGGTTGGCAAAGACTACACAGGAACATTCTAATAAACCTAGTCACAAAAGTATCTTTCACTAATACTGAGCCACTGCTAGCATCACTGGAGCATTTAGTTCACTTTTACTTAGTATCTAATCTAAAGATACTGCAAACATAAGACAAATATTACCATTTGTAACTACAAGACTACTCTAATATGGTTACAAATAATTATGATGAATTGCAACGATGAACATTTCACAACACACCTACAGTGGTTCTATGAAGAAGTCGAACAGGCAAACTATTGTTTAAAGGTATAAGTTTATTAAACTTGTTTTTCAGGAAGATTAAAGGAAATTTAGGAGAAAAAATTTCAAAATGATACCCTCCTAATTATATATTTAGAAAACTTATCACAAAGCTTTAGTAATAACTTTCTATTAACCTCATACCTTCATTGCTATATTTTGCAAGAGGGTAATTCCCAACTTTCAATGGAGTTTGCAAGCAATTCATACCATGCAGCAAGTCCCATTAATGTTATTGAGCAGAAAAAGCATTAATGGTGTCTACAGCAATATTATCAAAGCAATTTAACATTTGTTTGAATGAGTTAATGGCTTATTTTAACTAGGCATGTATTTTAGGTGACTTAAGTCTTGGTAATGTCAAGTTCTCTTTCAGCTATTGTTTATGCTTATCACAACTGGCAGCATTCTATAACTTTCTACTTTAAGCAGAATGAATACAATCTAAGAATCAGTTGATTAAAAATTGTGGTGGGACAAAAATGGTATTAATTTGAGAAAATAATGCCCAATTTCCAGGTTATGTGCGCTTATTTAAAATCACCTTTGTTAGTGTTTATTTTGATGAAAAGACAAAATGATTTTGTTATCTACATCTGAAATTAAGAGAAACATGACAAAGCATTAATTAACCAACACAGTGCAAAAATGCAAAGTCAGACAATGCTTCATTAGTAATGCACTTGTTACAGCAAAACTGAGTGATTTTTACCTCAGTCTAGTGGACCCCAGCAGATAACACATGAAACAAAGAAACAACAAAAAGGAAAAGGAAACATTAGAAAACACATTCATAACTGCTGATTCAGCAATAATGTCTATGTTTCATCAGATCATTTTAGCTGTAACATTGAAGTTATACATTGTGTTAACAAAATAAAAAATCAGTTTTTCAGATAACTGATAATTACATTAATGACACTGAAATAAAAGAACAAATTGAAACAGTTTAAATGTTAGTCAACAGCTTGACTGATGCAGGACTAAATGGACATGTCAGTGTCATAGAGAATCACTTGAAGACACACTTAAGGCTAAGGAAATGGAAACCTGAAAAAATATAAGGTGGAGCAGGGTCAGGAAGTGATGAAGAAAATCCAAAGGCAGAAATATGGCAGATACTTTGCCATAGTATGATTTCAGCTCAAAATGCATCACATTTAGAAATTTTATCATAGTTTCAAATCAGAAAAAGAGGGATACATATAAATCTCACAATGAAGAGGAAAAACATGACAATTAACCAGAGAGTTAATGCCACAAAGACAAAAGCTGAAGCTTCATGCTTGGTACAGTATACAAAATTTAGTCATGGGAGGAAATCAGGGACACATTTCTAAGTTTTAACCTATGCTGCTTATTCATAACCTAACTTCCAGTTAATTGTGTTTAACCCTTTGGTGCCGAAGCCTCTCAAAGAGAAATGCTTCCCCATTCTTCTTCTTCGAGTAGCATGAGAGTTTACTGTACTCCTCTCTACAGAGCTCTCTAGTGGCGACGAATTGCTCAGGTATGCCTTTCGCCCGATTTGGAACCCCACTCAGCAGGACACCATGCCCTTCCCCCGGGTACCCACGCCATTCCCACCCTGCCATCCCTTGACCCACCGTCTCATTAGCAGACCCTTTTACAGCATGTGATCGCGGTCAACTTATTGCATTCAAGTGGTTTCTTTTAAACAATCACTCGTTGCAAGCTTGATAGTATGGATATCTGAAATGAATTCTTCTTGATTTCGTGATAATTTTAAAATTTTGAACGAACTTCTAGCAGCAATATTAACGATTTTAGGATATTTATCTAATTAAATAATGTGACCATGAAATTTTCTAAATTACCTCAAGACGTCACAATAAAAACTGTGAAAGAATACATTGGGTGTGTCAATTTAAAAAAATGAATTTCCAATAAGTAAAAGCCAGCTCTAATCACCTTAAGTTATAAAATTACACCAAGTTATTACAAATCCTTTAATCTTGAGAATAAAATTATGGAGAAAAACATTATAGAAACTTGCGATCCAACGAAAGAAAAAGACAGCTCCGTTGGCATTAGAGCAAGAACTTCACTTAAAAGTTGCCAATGCTTAGCAAAATACAAGGAATTCATTGAAATGTTAAACATTTTGGAATATTCATCATATATTTATTTAGTAAAACCACTGCCCAACAAAATTAACGACAATGGGCGTAAGCTGAGGGAATGGTCACTAATGGGCTTGTGGATCGAGGGGAATTGCCCAGGAAAAGGTCTTGCCTCCTGCTGAGTTGGGATGTGAAAGGGTGAGGGAATACCCTTCCCGAATACTTTGGGAGCGGTCCCATTCCCACCCCTCGTGACCGCTATAGTGGACGTTTGTTCTTTTGCATACCCATCAACTATAGTGGTCGTCCGTTCGTTTGCATACGAAAATCCCCGACCACCATAGCTGACACTCGGCGCAAAAGGGTTAAGCAATAGAGATCCTCAAATCCTCCATCTTTCCCAGGTATTTTGCCATGGATTTTTTCACTTCATCCTTAACACTTCTTTTGAATGGTATCAAAACTGAATGAGGTGGTTATTAATAATGGAACTATAGTTTTTTCAATAGAAATAATTGTCTACATTTGTTTAACAACGCAACACGGAAGAATAATAGTTGCTTAGTTCAAGATTTTTAAGGTTTGCCTTTCTTGCAGCATGTAACACTAACAATTATGGATAACTTGGTATGAAATGAATACATAAATATATGACATATTCATTTCATACCAAGGGTGGATAGAGATGGAGATGAATGTCTCAAAAGTCTTCATTTTTATAATAAGCGAATAATTTTCAGACAAAATCTTCTCTTAACCAATTTTACAGCAAATATTTTTAATAGTTCCATTTCCAATGAGGTCTTGAGTTCAACTGAGGGAATTATATAAGCAATACCTTACCTCTTTCAGAAAACTAAGCTCTATTGGCTTAACCCAGAGGAGTATCAAAATTTACTAAGGATTATACTACAAGGTTTCTCCAGTTAGATAAAATATAGATAAAAGTGCACTGTGGAAAATGTGATTGAAAAAGTGAGATGTGTAGCAAAAAATGTCATGGAATGGCAGCTTTACATGTCCTCTGTACTGTTCTATAAGCTACCAGTTAAACAGTGCCAACAGTTTTTAAGTCACTTATCTTCAAACTATTTTACATAGCTGTCTGTGGAGCTCACAGCTGGGTAATGGGTCTGAAGGGTAAAAGCACAGTATTGACACTAGCTATGTCATGAATGTGCATCATAAGTTGGAAAAAAAGAAGTCCTACAAAAGGTGCTCAGTGTACAGTACTACAATCACACAATTAAATATTGAGAATCTAGCCTAAAATAACCCCATTGCAGTGTTGCATCATGTATGCTGTGAGCAGTCACGATCGAAATTTAAAAGAGGGAGACTACTTCTCAAGATTAATGAGGATAAATTTATAAAAAGAAATATTATCACTAATACTTGAAAAGATGTCATCACTATTATCAGATACATTAAGTTGAGATATTGCACAAAAATACCTGCTATGCTAGTAGGGCTTCAAATGGCCAAAAATATGGCATCATTTGTAGACTCTACATACACAACTTCTGTCACAGACAGCGGTATAGTTCCAAACTTATAAGCTTCCCCTATATCCAGCCTAGCCAAAACAAAATAAATTGCAGGGGAGAATGGACGCAGATTCACTAGGATTTGAGAGACCCTCTATTCAATGTATCCAAGGCTGTATGTGAAAACCTATTTGCTTTTATATTGTTTCAAGTTTAGATAATGTGATCAAAATTTTCTAATAAAATTGAAAAAATAGGGAATGAAAAAGGATGTGCATAATGACTTCCCAATCATCTAAATGTAACTCTTTCTAAATATATCTCACCACTCCTCCATGTCAACATCTAATTCACAATCTCACTCAACTTCATGGGTAGATCAATAACTCACTATTAATTTAACAAGATGATTCATGAAATACTTAAAAGTAAACACTTTTGAGTAAAAAAAACATAATACTTACATAACCTTCTGGATGAAGCTTCACCAAAAACCGCTTTCTCTTGAAACTAATTTTTCGTATTTTAGCCCATGAAAAAGTGTTGATTTTGGTGTAGTTCTGGAACACTACAATCCCCATATGAGCAACTGCTAAATTCAGAGGGACACCTTCATGATCCTGTGACGAGGAATGAAAATGTCAGATTTAAGAATTCAGTCATCAAATAAAGGGCATAAAAATTGTTCATTAGAAATATTTGTAGTAAAATGAGGCAACAAATGGTATCCATACATTCAAGGTAATTTGACCATTAGAAAGATCTAACATTGCCGATATGAACGGAGAATTATGTACATATGCACTCGCACCCCAAAGAGGTTGCTCCAACATTATGGAGCTGAGTTATGGGCACAGGTTGGATACTTTTGGGACACTCGTCAGATAGAAAAATGCAGAGATAGCATTGAAGAGGGATGACTAGTGACAATGGGCTGGGCAAAGAAGTGTGGAAAGTCCATCCATAGATAGCTAAAGAGAAATAAAAAAGAAGACAACCTTAGAGCTTTAGGATATGAAAGGGTTATCATGACTTAGCAATGTGGGAGCCAGCAGGAACATACAAAATCAGAGCATATTATATTGATTAGACAGAAAATTTGAGGCATTTTTCAGCACAGCAAGAAATTCAAATTACTTTGGGAAACATCAGAGAAAAGGACTTATTCAGGAGCAAAGCAGCAAGTTTCTAGAACTTTTGGGAGAAAAATTCAAGGAAAGGGCATGAATGGGCAGAAGATAGAAAAGGGGAACACAGCAAAAAAATGAAGATTTTGAAATTAAAAACAGAAAAAAGTACAAAAAAAGTTGAACCAGCAAGGTTTGTAGGAACCAATTTGAAAGAGCTCAACAATGATTGCTTTGCAAGCCTGAGGAAAGGTCAGTTCAAATCACATGGGTACACACCCTCCTCTCCTCTTGCTTATCCTAAAGGGGGAGATCACTGCCCTTACTTTTCTTCTGCAGCCAGTTGTAGTGAAAAATATAGGCAGCAAAGATGAAGGTGTAAAAAGGAATCGGCCATGTGGATGAGAAAGACGGTTGCTGGGAATGACAAGCTTGCTTCACATTCAGGTGGACATTCATTCAGCAAAATGCAAATTACATTCATAATTCATGAGAAAAACCCAGGAGATGAATAATACCAAATTTGAATGCAGGAAAGATGTACACAGATAAACACAAGGTGCCATGAAAGATCTTTTACTGAATAAAGTGTCATCATGGTACTTGGTGCAAGAGTAATCAAGGGGATAAAAATTCAGCATTAAACATAAATACAGATTAATTTCATAAACAATAAAAAAGGAAAACAGCCATACATCAATACTGTCACTCACAGATTACAGTCATTGATCATAGATGCGATTTCAAAATGCTCAGATATTTTACAAGAGCAATACTGGTGCTTCCCCTCAAATATTTTTTTGAGAATATGAAACTACCACACTTTTTGATTTATGAATGAAGAGGAAAGTACACATGAGGACCAACCAGGGAGTGAGGGAACAAGTATTAGATAGAGAAGGACAGAGGTTTGCAGTCAACCAATTTTAGGATTGAATAGCCAATGATGATGATGATAGTTTTCACAACACAATTAAGTTGATTTTAGCATCATAGCTATTACTCACAAAGCTGATGATTTATCGATTTCCCATTGTTTTAGGCAACTTTTTGGGATTTTCTTTGTCTTGACCTTGTCCTAGCATTAAATCAATGAAAAAAATCTTTTGCTTCAGATGGTTGTTCATGAATATACAGTAACCCCCATTGTTTTATGGGTGAAATTACATAATTCATTTGGGCAAATAAACATTACCTTAGCAGGATGCATCTTCATCCCATACAGCTCACACCTCCTAGCAGTTTCTAACAAATTAAGGTCTGCTTCAGCAGGCGACTGTCCCCTGAAATGATATGAAAATATTTGACAGAAATTTTTTATGTGCCCAGTATGATGGCTCTTTGTTAATACCCACAAATAGTGACTGTCTACTAGCCAACATCAGCTGACCCTTATTAAATAAGACTTGTGGTCAGAATAGTCGCTAAAAGGTTTTCACCTGTTTGATTTATACATTTCTCAGCACATGCAAACAAAGTCTTTAAAACCAAACATATAAAGTCCTCAGCAATTAGGTTGACTTAATTAAAGAATATATTATGAATACCATTCATCACCCTGAAATTCAATTTAAAAAGAATCATCTTTCCTTTTTTCACTAACTGACAAATATGACTCATTATGAAATATCAAAGAAAAGTATAACCTAAATACCATGAGAACTAAGATAATTAAATACATTGAAATAATAGTTATTCAATATATACTTCATATTTCTTATCCTTTTGATTACACATTTCATAAATAAACAGTCCAACATAGTGGCTGGTTGGTTATTAGGGGAGACACCTGAAAACTGAGGCCAATTGTACCACTGATGATGCAGATGCTGGTGGGTGATGGTAGGATATTAGGGATAGAAGAAACTCAGCACTGGCATTCAACTTACCAGGATATGCTTTGAAGGGTTCAATGATAAAAATCCTAACTGATGGACCGCGTAACATATTTGCAGGATTTTCCACACACCTAAGTAAGGAGCTCAATTCCAAAAAATTAACACATTCGCCTCAACCATGAATGGGACCCTGACTCCTGCGATGGGAAGCCAGCTCTCAGGCCACCATACCAGCCATATCCTTCAGGATATATCTAACACATCACAAAAACCAACATTGAAAATTAATGAGAACACTAAGAATGAGACCAACTTACGCATGCTTCTTGTGGTTTTCCATAATCCGCCTTTCTAGCTCCGAATCTTGATGGGGGACAAATTTGTAGGTTGAGAGGTATGTGTGATCAGGATAATCCTCAACTACATAATCTCCACATTCAGCTGAAAGAAAATAATGAAAATTCACCATAATTTCATTTTCAAGGCAATTCTATTTCAAATAACACTTTGCATTAGCTCAAAATAATCCAAACTTTAAGCAGAGCAAAAGAAAATTACCAACATCTTTTGGATAACAGATTGCGTTAGTAGTCATTTCCATGACTAAGCTCAACCTATGTTCCATTTGGATTTCCAACTAATGACTGTATTTCATAAAAAAAGTGTCAATATGTAAAATTCAATAAGTACTGTAAGCACGATTCAAACACGACAAGGAGAGAGTCTAACTTCCACAAATTTATCCTAATTATATATCATTTAAGATCTAAAATTTACAATGAAACATTGTTTCAATGAGGTATTATATGGCAAAAACTATTGACAAATATTTTGTCCTCAAGAGTTATTCATGAGAGTATTGTTTTTTCCCACTCGATGATAGAAGGTTGTGGGTCCTTGTTGTACACAACCAGCCCCTCAAAAATATTTCAAACGTGAAGTGTCAGGTCAGCTTTTCTGAGAAAACAGCTTTAAGTAAAGTTCTCCCCTATATTGCTATTTGCTTATTAAATATCTCCAAGGAATTACATTGGCTGGGAGAATAACATAAATCCTGCCAGGTTGGGATTTGGAGAAGGAAATTCTTCGGAAGTGGAGGACAGGCAAGCGATGACAGCAATGCCCACACAAATTATTATCTGTGAGAAGAATACTGACTATTTCTCCATCAGTCTTCCATGTATTACTATAGGCTACTTATCACTCATCCTTAGCCAATTCCTATCATTACTCAATGCCCAATTTCGAGGACATACTTTTAATAAGCTCACAACTCCACTTTATACACACGTTTCTTGAGGTATTGTAGAGTTGATTGCAATGTAGAGATGATGGTGTGCGACCAAAAGTTATACACCAGACTGCTCACACCAAGCAATAAGCAGACGTATAATATGATCCCCATAATTTATAGTCCACATTTTCTTCTCATTGCTTGAAAAAGCAATTAAATATTAAGTTTCTGAGATCGCACTTAGACCGTGAGTGCATGGGTGAGGTGTTACATCTTTCATTTTAATGCCAAGGAAATTCAATGTTTTGACAATTAACTACATCTCACTTATACATTAAATATTGGTTAAATAACATTTTTAATCATTTGATGCCAGCATACTTTGCATCTAAACTCAATTGTGTACCACTGAATGCACTGGTGCTTATGCATTCCAATCAATCATTTGTCATATATAATGCTTACTCTTCTTTTCACAATAGAATTCACTTTAGAATAGAATTTCTATTCTAAACAACAGAATTTAATTCACAAACCACCCTGTGGAATGGATTAATATTGTAAAGTGGGGTCTAATGCATAGACTTATTCATTTTACTTTTAACTAGATTGAGTAGTACTCTCCATAACAATCGCTTAATGGAAATTAGAAGGCTTAATATTAAAATAGAGCAGCTAGGAATTTTGAGAGTTTGGTATCCCTGGATTTATGGGCATAATTTGAGTGTTGATTGGGGGGACAGAGATCCAGTTAGATACAGCCTTTAGCCTTTTAAAACCTCGTGTGAGCAATTAGCAACCATAGAATTATCACTAATATTCTCTACTAAATTTAATCACCTTAATTTAATAACTTTCTAGAGGTAAATAAATCAGAGAAAAGATAAATGTGCCAGTAAACTTAGTATTTCTTAAGTTGTATTATTATGAATTTTTTTCCCTCATATATATAGGGGGAGGCAGCCACCAGGTGTTACGGGTCTCCCCGCGGGGTCTAAAAACCCCCCACTTGGTCTCAAGCCCTTGCTTATAACCTGTTGGGAAGTAGTGGGTAAAGGAAAAGGGAAGGGAAAGTTAGCAAAACCACAACCCCTGTGAGGCCAACACCATGAGGCAGATTGACCTCAAAAAGACGTCAATGGGCCACCGCCTCCCCTTATCTCTCTCTTGTATCTGAAGAGTTACCCCAACAACGTGAGACGAGTCCCCATCAGTCTTGCTTTTGCGAAAACGTACCACACCTCTAATGATAGCCCCAGGAGCCCGTTGCCCAAAAAATTGGGATTAGGTATCCCCCGATTAACTTTTACGGGTAGACGCCGTGTGGTCTGCTGGAGTACGTCATCAAATCAGGGCCCACCGGACCCATGGAGTCACAATTCGGACCAATTCTGGTCGAAGCGTGGGTACATCCATCATCTCAATACTCCTCGTCTACCCATAGAGGCAGCCACCAGTTGCCACCCCTCATTTACTCCTATATTTTACCAAAGTGCATTGCCACAAATGTAACCATTCCCAATCTGATCCAGATTAGTGATGCCACCATGAACAAGATGAAATGGAATGCAATCTACTTAACACAGATAAAATTAATCTGAAACACTTTCAACCTGCTCAAACCAAACTGCATTGTCATTGCTGTGAGTTGCATTAAATATTATTTACACCATATTTAACACCATTATCACACTTTCTCTATCATGTAAATTTAGTTCAGATCAATCTATACAACTAAATTACACTTAAAAATTTTTACCTTTAAATTTTGAAAAACACATCCTGAATTGTCTTAATAATTCATCCCCATCATCTACTACCATTTCCAGCCTATGTCCGAGCCAGATCGATAGCAATTCAGAAGTCAAAATAAGAATACCATGCATGAAACTATTTTTTTGTCATATCAACAAGAAGTGAGCAACGTTAACTTATATTTGTGAATATTAGAGCTTATCTTACCTTGAACAATGTAGGAAGCCATGAGAGCTGCTGTATTATCATTGCAAAGAATAAGGCCCTGTGCAAGGTCACGCTTAACTTGTAAACAGAATAAATATCGAGTGAACTCCTCCTCCAGCTGAGCAGGATCTGGAGTGTAGAATTTCACACAAAACCTCAAGAGGCATTCAGGTAAGGTAAGCCCCACTTGTCGACTGACTGGTTTCTCAAGGTCCAGCCAATACTGAAAAAGATAAAAAAATATCATGATGTCATCAAATCACACATGAATTAATGAGAGAGTACACCATTCCACATGAGTATTCACCCTTAAGATTGTGGTTGAGCAAACTTTCTCTAAACCAAAGATTACTAAAGCCTATCTGAATACTAGAGCTTGTACCACTACTGTCTCAGTGTAAAGAAAAAGGCATTAAGCAAACTTGCTGAGCCAGCTTGGATGCTATCAGCAACATTGTCAATGCATCACACATACATGTGCTGGGGCCCAATGTATTTGAGAGACTACGGTACAGCTTGCACAAATAATGCAGACAACAACAGAGGCTGGGATGGATAGCAATAAATATCGACTCAGCCAGAAGTCATTCATAGACTCGGGCAATTCACACAGCTTGAGTTCTTATCCAACTGGCACCCTTTATCCCTTGGCACGTCTTTTGGGAACTTTTTATACGGACTATAACAATCATTTTAGAAATACATATTTCAAGTTCTCCAAGATAAGTGGTTATAGGAAGATTTCCCATATCCTCACTGGATTACTGACAAAAGCATCAATATGTCATCACTGCCACTGGCCTCTGCCATCAGGTGTTGAAGCAAAAATAACTAATAAATAACTAAATAGCCATGATATCTCCAACCATACAAAAATTGGATTTCCCTATCCTTGATTATCTCAAACATTGGTTTCCAGGGTTTGACCCTGAATACTTAACTCATTTATTGCTAGCATTAAAACCACAATTATACACAGCAATTTTATTAATCAAGCAATTCCCCCAAATGATAACCATGGATGTAACATAAATACTCATGCCTGCCTCCCTGAGAGCCCTTTCACTTTCATAATTAATGACATGACTTGAAAATATATCATCACACTTGCAAAGGAACATAGAAAAGAAGTTTGGAAGTTCATTGCTATTGCCCAGGGTCAAAACAAGGACAGACAACTGGACATCCTTTTTAACATTATTAATAATTTGCATCCAGCCATAGCTTTTACTCGTGAATTGGAGTGTAACCGTTCAATCAATTTCTTAGACTTGACTATCTCCCTTGAAGAAGGGAGGCACCATTTTTCAATTTTCCGCAAACCCACCTATACCGACCATGTCATACCTGCTGATTCTAGACACCCTTACTCGCAAAAACTTTCCGCTTTTCATGCCCTAATTAACCACCTTTTCAAAATTCCCCTGAACAACTCAGGGTTTGAAAAAGAAACCTGAACCATCAAACAGATTGCAGTGAAAAATGGCTATCCGCTCTCACTAATAGACAAATGAATTCGCAAGAATAGGAGGAAAAGAGCCGTGGCCAGTTTGTACAACAAAACTGAACCCCCTGTTCAACAATGGCATTCAATTACCTACTTTGGGGAGATTTCCTCTCAAGTGGCGCAATTGTTTCCGAAGGACCGTTATAAAGTGGCATTTAAAACACCATTTAGTGTGAAAAAACTGTATGTTGGACAGACCTGTAGAAATTTTGAAATTAGGCAAATGGAGAAAAAAAAGGGATTTTAGAAATTTTAATTTTAACTGAAGCAACTTCGCCAGACATCTGCTAACCCACGGACATAAAAGTGATTTTACCATGACACCTCTCCATTTTACAAATGACAGACGCAAGCTGAATGCTTTAGAACAGCTAGAGATTTTTAAAAACCAAGTTGACTGATAAATTCCTTGTTAATGAATGTATGCTCCCTGCCTATTCCCCCATCCTCAAAGCTTTAATCCCCTCCACTTCGTCCTCCTAGCCCCCCCTCCCCTATCCTCCCGCGACCACTCTCCTCCTGTATTGTTCTCTTTCCCCCTCCTCTCCCCACCTGGTAATGTTTACTATATAAGACCTGCACATCGGCCTCCATTTACCTGAAGATGATGTGAATGCACATCGAAACCTGGGTCGTTTTTTTAATAAATCTAGTGGTTTTAGTACAAGTTGTCACCTTAATTTTTAAGGAGTGAAGTCCTTGTCAACAAAGTCTAAATGAAGGCAGATAAATTTATGAATGAAGTTTGCGAACAAACTTTACAACTTTTACTGTTTGACAAGCAATATCTTTTCAAATGCAATGTTACATGTCAACCCCACATAAGGGAACTAAGTATGAAAAAATAGGCAACTTCCACTGTGATAAAATTTATTCCGACCGGTTTCGCTTTTTACAGCATCTTCAGGTCCACATATGGGAATTCTACTAAAAGTCAAAGAATCAATATGCTGTAGCAAAATGAAATACACTAACTCATATTACATTAAGCATTCATTTTAAAAAATCTACGGCAGTTCTAAGAAACCATGAAAAGTATGCAATAGTTAATCAGGGCTTCAAATGTACTTCAAATTGGATTCATGATATTGCACTCTGAAATAATACTTCTGTTCTACTCTAGAACAATTGAGTGGCAATCTGACCTTTGCACATCTAAAACACTCTCCTTACCCTTGTGCCACCAATTTCCTGATATTCCAGTCCAAAATAGTCTGCCTCCAAAAGATTAAGCTGCTTACAGACCTGATCAAAGAGGACTCGACCCACAGCCTTTGCCTGTTTAGCAAAAAAAAAGAAGACACAATAAAAATCTGGAGGAGAAAATATTGGAAACAAAAATAAAAACAAAGCAGTCAATACACTATAACCGTAGTAAAATTCCTAGTTTGCTAGCTTGGTTTTCCACTTGCAATACACAGGCAAGGAGCAAGTTTTAAATCTGTGGTGAAGGAGAAATATACACCCATGAAGATTGCACGATTTAAATTGTATAATTTCAGGCCCTATTTATCGACATCAGGAGATTAAATTGCATACAGTGTTGAAATGCTTCTCATTCCTTTAAATAAGATATGGTTTCCCACTAAATTAAGAACAGTCAATGAAAAACTAAGTCATGCATGTGACATGTAGGTACACTAAGTGGGTGTGAAACTTAGAGTGCTTATGCTAATAACTCATTTTTTACACCACTCTTCATACAAATCAGGGGTCTGCTGTGATTTGCACAAATCAGAGTAGTAACAAATGTATTCACAGAAATCTTGTACAATGGGGATAGTTTATTCTTACCTGTGCATGATATTTTACCAATCACTAAATGCACTCGTACAACATGAAATATGTAGTTTTTTTTAGATTAATATTTAGTCAGAGACAATATCATTGACCAGTGACAGCTTGTGCCCAGGTAAGGTCATGAGAGCCAACAGAACCAATGTTAAGGGTGTGACAATAGAATTTTGTCATTATCAGCAAACAGCTTGACATGGTAGCCAAATCAGAAAAACACTGGCCTGAAAACAGGAAGTCCATGGTCCAGCCATGGGCACAATGTTATGTTGGTCTGATGATTAGGGTCTAAAGGTTAGCAGTGAAATATAGTTATCGCAGTTGGAGCACCAAAATCCAAAATCTTACATTAGCACTCAATCATGAGAAAAGATGAATGTGAAAGCAAGGTTGCATGTCTAGGGCAAATGATGTGGTCATCCCACTAGGCAGCCCAAGGGACATATACACAGGCCAGCAAAAACAGGATGTAAAACAATAGAGGTCATCACTCACTATTGAAGAATCCTAAGATATGTCAATCAGTCTCCCATTCTATCCTCTCCTTTGCTAATCACTTACCTAACTTCAACTCTTTAATGACCTTACTGTACATATTCAGTCTTGCAATAAGAGACATGACAGCATTCCTCCTAGTAAAATAGTACCCCAAATGGACCTCCAAGTAGGGACTACTGGGAGGGGATCATCAGTTTAAGTGTCAAGACATCGAATCCGAGGTCTCCAGATTAAGGAAAGTAGGATAATACCAAGATAAAGGTTGACATACTAGGTACATATAAATGATGGAGCTATATAGCCATTAAAGAGCACAGGACCAGGTAGCATGGAGTATAATTCATCTCTGAAGTAAGTGACATTAAGACCATAGAGTCCTATATCATATTTTATGGATAAGAAATTTAAAAAAGTGGAGTTTTATTCATAAGAATTGCCCAGAGAGGAGAAAAACCCATTGAGGTGAGGCTAGACACTTTGACCATTGGGTTGGCATATGAAGACTTTCCTCTACCAACAAGGCCGATGGCATGGAGGGCTGCAATCAAATAATCTTAGAAGAGAGTGACTAATTATGGAGACAGGAGCAGAGGCAAGACCGGATTTACTGACTGAAGCACCCTAGGCCAGACTCTTTGGCCACCACCCCTCATTTGTTTTACACTTTACAAATTTTGAATGTTTGTCCATTTTTTTGTTTCCCTATAAAATGATGACTCCATCTTGCTGTATAACTTATACTCCACTAATTGAGGAGCACAGGCACCACCTATTCTCTTGGCACCCTAGCCCTAAGTTTCCCTGGCCTATACATAAATCTGGCCCTGAGCAAATGGGTGACAATGGTAATCTGAGTGGAGAGGAAAAAGTGTTAGCATACAGCATGGGAGGGAAGGAGACTTAGGAGAAATTTGAAGGAGGCAGTTAAAGTGGCTGAGGGATGTATTTAGGGGCAATGACATGCTGAACACAAGAGAATGTGGACACAAATGGGTTACAGCGGGGAGAATGATGGACAAGCCTGGGGGAATGGAGAAGAATTAGGACCATAGTTGGTATTGACAAAGGCAAAACATATAACGTTGGAAATTAAAAAAAGAAAATAATAGCAAGTATTAATCTTTGCAGAGGAAACATTACAGGGGAATCCCAATGGCGGTAAGGCTATCCATGAGTAGACATGTCGGTGGACTTTCCTATTTAGGGGGGGGGGGGGGGGTAAGTAAATCTTGATTATGAATCTTGCCATTCAGGTGGGCATCTGTGGGGGGGGGGGGAAAGAGAGAGAGAGAGCCATATTTACCTGGACCTGGAACATGGTGACAGAGTCGTCGAGCATCTGGACCCTTACGGCCATCATTTTTCCGCCCTTCTTAGGGGTGCCAGGCGAGGGGGGCGTCGCACGGGATCCCCCACCGCCGCCGTCTCCGACCCCACCCCCGGCGCACCCTCCCCCCACCAGCTCCGATGTCATTCTGAACGGCCGATCGACGCGACCGCCTCACTCGTCACGCCTACCTGAGGAGCAGGAGAGAGCTATTGTGGACATTCAGGAAACACTACGTGGACACTTAACATTTTAACATCCATTCACATGGTATCCACATACATCGGCACTTGAACAAATGAAACTGAATAATAAAATTGCTCATTTCCAAGTTTACAACCGTCATCAGGTGGATATGCTCAAAGTGAAGGCTTGTACACAAGAAGCATGTACCAGCAGTCAATGTGCGACCACATACATTCGCCGCATTTGAGCGTGCGTTCATGCGTTAGCCCATGCCGGTGAGTTCACATAATGACTTTTAAAAGAGACACTCCCAAGGATACACGCAGCGTTTAAATATATATAAACTTTATGTCAGTGCCTACTCTACATGAATGAATAATCATTTGGTTATATCTATGTTGGCACTTACATTTGGGATTGGCTAACTAAATGTAGCAGGTCCGATTTCCGATCCGGCATGGATGTAGCATACGTACGTGTCATGAATTACCGAATAAATGTCAAAAAGATTAGAAATAAAAACCTTACAAACATTTGAAATAGTAAAAATGAACATGTATCCCCAACATAACGCAAGCTATATTCATTGTGCTCCTAAAATAACACTCAAATTTTGTTCCTTGAAAGCATGATATTCGGCTGCGTACACCGTAGAGCCTTGTGGACATTGACACTTCGGTGGGATGTATATCGAGTAACATACAGATTAAGGTAACATACACAAGGCAGAATTTCGGGGAAATCTCGTGAGACAGTTTAATCCCACCTCGGCATGGATGTTGAGTTCGCCTCGAGTTAGAGTTAGGACGGGGACTTACGCAGAAGTCGCATCTAAAACCCCAAGTCTAAACAAGACCCTAGACCTAAAAGCTAGACTTACCACTATAGAACAATCACTAATTAATGCCAATAGTGGATACGAATGTTTCACATGGGCCTATACAAACCTCCCACACTTCAGGCCAGGCTTTACGTTGAGCATCCATCCACTTCATCTTGCTATTGAATAGAGCAATTAGGTTATCACACACAACCAAAACTTATCTATGCATAGCTCCATTAATTTGGCCACAAAGTTCTTCAAGTTTCCCTCCCAAGACGCCATTCCTGTTCATCCCGATGCGCACGAGCGGCACCAGCGGCACAAACAAGCACGACTAGCACCAGAGTGCATTGACATCGGAACAAAGGCTAGTCGCTTCGCGCGTAGTTCAATCGAGAGTAAACAATGGTACCCAAATAGAGCTAATCCCTTCTCAATACCAATTCAGAACTCCATTACGGCTAAAATCGTTCCATATCACCTGGTACCATTCATAGGGTGGATAAAAGTTGTAGCAAAGCGCTAGATTAAAACTATAACTATTCTTTAAGGAGGAAGAGCGACCGTCCCAAGAGACTTATGTTCTTGGGAATGATTACAAACGAGCCTATTCTGAAAAATAAAATATTAAATAGCGGAAACACTTGAAATGATAAATAAAGAAATTGAATCCTAACCTAAAACCAATAACTTGTACATACTATTCCCGAAATAAAGTCGCTTAAGCACCTCGGCGATAGGCTGACATTTTCTCATAGAGAGCCCAACCCAAATAGCTAAATAATTTACTAAGATTACGACCTCTATATTTGAATGCTCACATTCAGTGTTCCTTAAGGCATGGTAACACAATACATGTACCCGCGTGGGCGTGAAGGTATGTACTTTAAAAGATTCATCGTGTGAACCCAACAACTTTCGCGAATACAGGAGCACTAGAGAATGCGGTGAATGAGTTAACCCAAGTGGTCACGCATTAATCCATTTGGGTGTAAACGCCGTGAAAATAGACCTTCAAACAATGTCAGAGAAACGAATGGCGAATACCTAAACTCACCGTTCACGAGTAGTATGATGCATCACTTTATACAAGATGGCGAAGCAGAAATCTCTGAAATAAAGCCGATAAAAAAACGTGTTCAACCTAATATTAGAAGTATTTTTCCTCATTATCCGATGACATCACGTTGAACCAACAAATTCTAACGACGATTCACTCGGAAGGATAGCAATCTGACCGCTATTGCGTTGCGACAACACATAGTCACTTGGACAAGGCGGTGGAGTGGGATAAATTAGGAGACAATTGGACGAAAGGACAAGAGACCTGAGAGAAAGAACGCATTTTAAGGCGTGGGTCACGGACATAGGAATAACAGCAAAAAGGAGGGAAATGGAAGACACGCGACAGGGATTACGTGGAGGAAGGCAACTGAGATGAATTTACTCATTCGGCATGAAGTTGAACGGATGGGATGAGAGAGACAGCGGGAAAGGGGTTCAGGGTTATTGGAATCGAAATGTCACAGAAACGATATTGAGAAAGGGATATTTACATGGCATCCAACAAGATTCGAAGTAGGAGACCGAAAAAGACCGGAAAAGGACCGAACGTTGTGCTAGGACCTATTATCTTGGAAACCAGCGATTTGCCTTTCCAGGGAATTCCCATCACGTTATCCAATAACGTCTGGATATATCCGAATGTGGACGTTAAATAGCACTGGTGTCTTTTAAAAATCTTTTTCGATATGACTTCGGTATTTCTAGATTATTCGAGATGATTCCATATTCGACAAATAGGAAAGGACAGTGGTTTCTCGATATCACTCTGCAAAGGAATGAGCGAGAGTTGAGTCTCCTTGTATATTTTTGATAGAAAGTAAATGGGTTTGGGAATTGGAGGAGTCACTGAAGTATGTAGTGATAGCAGGGCCATATTTACAGTATCGGGGGTCATTGAAAAATGTGACGCAACGGGAACCGCTACATAAATTCATATGCATATATTGCCACGGGCTTATGGTATAGTGCGATATCTATAGAAGATGGGAGATGCATGCTACTACCACGACAAATTTGAATGAGACAGAGGAAACTGAAGAATTTGTGCAACGAAAGGGCCTTTTGTAGGAAATCAAACCAAAAGAGCCAGTATTCCCACACCTGCAGTCACTAATTAGAACTTACAGACGTCATATTCCGAAAGAGAACGGCGTCATACGAAATCGTGAACGAAAGAATACATACGGATTCGGAAACGATCTACGTTCCGCGATTCCCGAAATCCCGATTTATTTCCGCGAAAACATACCATTCGCTTTCCGTGAGAACATAGTCATGGACGCTTATTTTCTTGAACTTACAAGGAGGTGGGTAGAACAAGTGTACGGACATACAATATGATATTACCGTAACAGACGACACGAATGTAGAATTGAAGTCAACAAAAATTAGGTTTAGGTGGGCACATATCGATATAGCCTAGTTTAAGTGGAGGATATTTTAATTCTCTTCACTTAGAAACGCTTACAACTCGAAGCATTCTCCAGGAATTTGACTCATCGAAATTCGACAGTATTTCCTCAGCGATTTTCCGGGTCGTAGGATTCGTAATTCTTCCTGAACGTAAAGTAAATTTCCATTAAGGTGGTTGTAGCGATTTTTTCCATGAACAGATTGGCGTAAAACTTTGAACTAGCATTCTTACTGGTAATATGTATATATAAACATTATTTAAAAAAAATTTACCGATTTGATTTTCTCAAGGTGTCACACAGAATAAAATATTCGAAAAAATGTGTTTTTAATTCATAAAATGCTATGAATAAGGCAAAAAATGTGAAATATAATTCTTGAACCATTTCCATTACTGCATGTATGCTGAGTTTATACGCAAAAACAGAAGTACCTAAGTGAAAGTTGTTCCAACATTTATTTTTCGAGTTTCTTGACAACTTGTTAAAAAATACTCGAGGTTGCCGCTCCAGCTTATAGATACACGAGTAACTTTAACCAGCGACTTTAACTCAAAATTACGAATTACAGCTTAAGGCGAAAATACGAGCATTTATTTTATCCGCGTGAAGCCATTCGACTTTTCGAAGTTCGACTCCATTTTCTTTTCAATTATTGCCGCTCGAGGGGACCGTGGGCTACGTTCCCATGATAGTTTCAATGGTTTCCCACGAGAGCTGTTGGTGGAGTTCGGGTGGAAGTTGGAGAACTCTCGCCTGGGATGAAGGAGAAAAGGCCGGGCATCGATTGGATCCTTTCGGCGATTGAAACCATCGGCTGCTCCCAACATGCAGCTCTCCGTAATCAAATCTCTCTGGCTTTGCCTCAAAACCCCTTGACCGAAAACTCACCCCACAACCTCAGGAAGGGAACCCGCAGGGAAAGGCACCAGATGGCTCCACGAATAAAGCCTATTTCCCACTTCCGGGCAGACTGTTTTCTTTTTTCCTTTCGCATACTGCCTAACTCAGCAGTCCTTTCCCCGCAATGGGGAGGGATCAGGGGGGAGGGGGGCGGGGGTAAGCTACCCACAAGAGTTTTAGGAAATTTCTGCTCACCCCAGGAAAAACAGTGGGGATGAAAAATCATTATTGTTATTACCATAATTTGTGGTCAAAATTACCGGTATTCTTTGGACGGAACATGAATTTTTTTCGATGTCGAGTAAAAAAATTCATTCCCACATCAGTAATACAGAAGGCCCGTTAAGTTGAATACATAAAAATTGATGCTCAATGGAGAGCCCACGTCGTAAATGACGTGAGAACTGCAAATGTTTACTTTGAGAAACGGGCTACGGAAGTTTTGGCAAATCAACGAATCGTTAATTTCATAATAGTAATCTGAGGTTCGCCGATTACAATTAGGCTTCGATGAGAGCACGAAAGCTTTTTTACAACCAGATTTTTTTTATTATTCCGTTCACACGTAGATATCGCAGTTAGAATAAAAATCTCTCTTATTATAATAAGTGGTCAAATTACTGATGCAAGTTTATGATATAAAAAAAGAATCGTTTCAAATTCTGATGATCTCGAAAAAACATATCGATTGGATATAAAATAATTCGTTATCGACAAAGCAACAGGTAATAAAGCGATTAAAATTAGGCCATGAATGGAAAACGAACAATTTTTCAAATTAAGACAGGGAAATAAAACAACCGCCCAATCTACGCAATATAGTAGATATGAAGATTAAAATGACTACTTCCACTTGAGATGGGGAGACTACTATGAGTATTTGGATTAAAGATAAAAACTAGCCCAAACAATTTTTATTTTCGCTCACGAATATTGAGGAAAAAAGATCAGTCGTAATAATAAATGTCAGTACTTTATAATAGATACTCCACCTACTTAAAGTAGGTTTAGGATGGAACAAAAACTCAACGTAGAAAAACGGTTAAAAATTCCGTCGTTCAAAGGGATGTCTATTATCCACCTACCAATTAGTATAATCGATGAGCCAATCAATCAAAGGAAGGATTTAGATGGAACAAAGAAACCTAGACAAAATTCAATTTGCGTAGATTTCATACATTTTGACGAGCGTTTAATGAATTAAAATAACACGTGGTAGGGTAGAGGTGAAACATCTTAACCGAGAACGCAATGTTCGATTGCTACTCTCTTGACGCACCCTAATACAAAAAAATACCCTTCGTATTTGCTGGGCAATCGAATATGGCAAATATAAATAAATCTTCAGACATGCCTTTTCCGCCGAACCACCCCATGGAAGTGCTGCGCGATTTTAGTCCTATAGTGTAACCATTGCCGTAATGAGAGAATTCGAAATAGTACCGGCAAAAGAAAGAAAAATGAAAGAATTCCATAAGTAAAACTGTTAACAGGATCAACATGAAAATTTAAATACCATCCGAAAATGACATTCAACGAAAAAGCACCATGTTTTTACAATAGCAATTTTGAAAAAAAACTATTCACGGATATGCACCATCATTTTAATTAACCCATTTTTTACTTAAACTACTGAAAATTTACGGCTGGGTATGAGTCTGTAAAGGGTACAGCGATCGTGAGCTGACCGTCAAAACTTACGGTGAAATAACATGATGGCTGGCACGTGACTGACTGAATTCATGCGTAAAAAACAACTCAAATGAAACACACAAAAGGCAGGTGTCGGAGCTGAGATTCGATATCAGAGCACAATTATTCCACAGAGCTGATCTGGATTTCAAGTTTCACTACCAATATTCAGTCATTTCATTTCGGCATTCATATCGACGACTGATATTCATATGTATTCGAAGTGTCCATCTGTCATTTCAGAGCAACACACCTGGGTAGGAAAAAATGCAGATAATCCTTTAAGTCAACTAAAAGCGCTAGTGCGAGAAAATGGATCACTTTACCGGAGGGAAAAAGATCGCTACGGTATGTAACAAGAGGAAACATCTCGATGCACGCAGGAGCTCGGTCCTACTCGGCTGCACCATAATCTCATGGATCCCTAATGGATAGTTAGCGCCCGTTATACGCCTGCTGCCTTGAGATGACTGGGGGATACGGCATGGAACGAGTAAACAATTAGAGGATCAAACAGTTTTATGAGAAACTAAGTGGTGAGTGAAGGTTGGTTGCGAAGCGGAGTCGAGCGCCGTAACCGCCTTTTGAAATGATGCAGGATAGGCGCTAACTGGAGTTAACAGAGACGTGAGCTCACACATCATATTTTAACAGATTCGTGGAGACACGGTTGGATTCCTCACAGACGGAGGCACAAGGACGGCGTCATAACACGGTTAGGGATTTGGGCTCAGGTTCAAGTTAGTCGAAATTATAGTAATGATTCAATAACTAACGGAAGCATTTCGTCGGTAAAACAGTTGTTTGAAATCCCAAATCACTGATTCACAAAACTGAGTCAATTATCCTCGTTCCTAAAGAATGTTGCCTCACTTAAGTCCAATATTACGCTTAAAGACATGAATCATAATTTTCTGCCAGGATAGTATAATATTAATTTTCCGCATGGCTTGTTTCTTCCGAGATTTTGCGGTATTGATAGCCAACGTCGAGACACCGAGGATTAAAGGTCAATGAAAAATATAATTAACAAGTAGCGATAGGAAGTCAAATACTCTTACAAAAGTATCTTATTGAACGTGTGGGTAGTATTGAAACACCAAACATGAAGGGAATTTAATTAGATATTATCAAATTAATTTTCCAACGACGGAGTCTAAAATCATATGACCTCAATACACCATAATCAAAAGCTATGCCAATTATACCTATAATATCTCGGGTGGTTGAGTGACATCTGCCGAATTGACGACCCAATGTCATGTGAACCTATAATGTCTTTGACTAACTTTGTTACTGTCAAAACTGTTAACTTTCCGACAGCCATGTCGAATTAAGGAAAACTACCAAGAATCCAGGCATTAATATAAAAATAACATAACCCCCCAAAGAGTATCAGTATTAGTATTTTATCAGATGTGAATGCCGATGACTTCAGGAATAAGGTATCCTAAAGAGTAATAGAAGATTTCTATAAATCTGAACTCTTTATTGGGATAAAAAAAATTAGGCCGAATTATGTCCTCTACATGAAATTCAAGAATCATACATGCCCCTGAATAAGTTACAGTTTCAGGTTTAACTTCGTGGAAACGCGACACATGAAATAATTTCTCACTTTGTATATTCCACTCTTGACATGCAATGACATTTTCAAGGTGTATATCCCTTATTTCAGTGTCCTTGTACACTCAAACCGGGAAGTGGGCGGGTGGAAGTGGAATAGAGGGGAAGGGGGATACCAGTGCGATAAACTACTTTATCACCAGGATAGTACTAATTAACTTTTTTACTTTACCGTAGTTAGGAGGGAAGGGGGGGGGGGGTAATTCTGAGCTTTGGGGGTTGGTGTTTCAAGGTGAATGACAGGAGGGGGGAAATCCCTCCTTAAAACGGTAAAGTAAAAAAGTAACAAAGTACTATCCTGATGATAAAGTAGTTTATTGCACTGGAATCCCCTTCCCTTCTGAGGAGCCATTCAAGTATTACGTAAGACGTTTTTTGGGGTTGGGGGGTTGGAATCATCTTACATTGTCTTATGCAGGGGGGCAGGGGGTCTGGAACTAATTTACGTAAGATTTTTCAATTTAGTAAGTCCGTCTTGAAACGTAGTATCGTTTCCGAATGAAATTTATCAACGACGTGGAGCATCCGCTCGTTACTGGCGTATTTTCCGTGATCTCACCGCTACACCAATGCTCCTATCCTGTCGCCTGACTGGCGGACTATATAACCTCCATGCTCAACCAAAGCGAGGATTTAACGAAGAGTAGATTCAAATATCTAACGTCTTACGTAAGACTGAGAGGGAGGGGGGGTAGGGAAAACTTACATTGTCTTACATAGGGGGTGGGGTCAAAAATGGCTTTGATCGTCTTACGTAATACGTGAATACTAACTAACCAATGGCCTCTTTCCCCCTTCCCCCACCCCCACTCAATCCCTCCTGGTTTAAGTGCATAAGTACACTGAAATAAGGGATTTGTACCTTGAAAATGAAATTGTACGTCGAAACGATGGTCGGTGAAAATAAAAAAGTGTGGAATGTAAAAAGTGAGAAATTATTTCTACTCCCTGTTTTCTACATGAAAATTTGGTATTTTTTGTTCTCAGAGAAAACACATTTAAAATGCATTTATGAGCTCACACCAGACGGTATACGTCAATCTAAATAAAAATACCAAATGAAAAATCCCATCCCGACCCATCCGATAAAGAAATTACTCGAGAAACTGACATCCAACATTTTCAAGCATAAAAGAGTATCCTTCATTCACCAAGCTCGAACGATCCATTTTAAGGGCTGCGAGAATAAGTCACCACGCACACCCTTTTTATTAGAAAAGTGAATCATCGAACTAGTGGAAACAAATTGGTAACAAAAACTTGAGATAGCTATCGCAGGGATCGATTGATGACGACAAGTCATTGGAATTCATTAAAGAAGAGGACGTCTAGGCATGGGAATCAATTAAAGTACTCGGGGCGAAATCGAGGGATCTGTTTTTTACTTCCAGTCCAGGAATTTTTTTCTCGGTGAAATTTGAAAATTCGGGTCACGAATTCAGTAACGTTTCCGACACAAGAATGTTAAATAAAAATAATAGATTCTCAGTTGTGTGAAAATAAAAGCAGGAAGAAGATGATTCAGTTCCTCAACCACAATGCTAAATTGACATAAAGAATACTACTAACCATCAAAAATTGTGTCATAAATGAAAAATTAAACTAAATGACCTTCAAAATTAGGATTCTGTGGGGAATAACAAAGGATATTTTCCAAGAAAAGCCACAAGAAATTCTTTAAAATAATAAATAATCCCCAAATTGAACTCCAGCATGGACATTTTTTTCCGAAGTGTGTGCGTTTACCGGAATAAATACCAATCATTTAAAATGTCTTCCGATAAAGAACCAAAGGGAATGGTGATAAAGAACTACTAATATGGAATCAATTAAAAGAAATATTAACATCCTACCGAGGCATTATGGGCATATTTCCGCATTAATCAGACAAAATTATTATTAACAAAAGTCCATCTTTAAATTGTAAGGTTTGTATTCCGGTGGTGGCGAAGGTTGCCAAGGGATAACCGCGGGATTCGGCAAATGCAATGCATTGGGCAGTCTCTTCCCACAAGTTAGCGTCAGTTTGGTCAAAAATGGTGCAAAAATATTTTTTTCATTCACTAGATTCACCTTATACCACACCTTTATTTTCCAATGATCTGGAAGAGGCACATTTGAAAAAGATAATAACATACTCATATCGCTGCAATACAAGTATTCTCTCGCTCTTCAGCATCAGTACATAATACCCAACACTCAGCCTCCACTTTATTTCCTCAAGCAGCTTCCTCTCTTTACTTACCATTTTCAACTACTTATAAATTTGTTCTCCCTTCCCTCCACCGTACTTTTCCCATGATCCTCCAAGTGCCGGCCACCGGTTCTCATCCTACTCCTGGGTCCAGATTTCGTTCAGGGCAAAGCTCCAGATCAGAATACTCATCAGTCTTTTCCTGGTCTCCCTCCATAGTGTCTCGGACATTATTTCTCCTATATACACGAAAAACTTCTTCGCTAAAGCTAAAACTTTCTGAGATCCTAGACGGTCATTTTCCTCTGTCCTAGCGCTAGAAAACACTGTTCATTTCATTCATTCAACCACAGTAATATACCACGAAGACCTATAGCAACAAAGAAAAAGCGAAATATTACTCAAGGGAACGAAGCACATAAAAATACCTAACCCCATGATGCCTATCGATTACATGACTCTAAAATTCCCACGTGGTAAGAGGGAAGAAATGACCAAATATGTGTAATAAAAAAATCAAACAATGTGTGATAAATGATAAGCACTAGCATTACGCCATCCATTGAGCTACATTAGGAGAAAAGGAAGCGAAAGTGGGAGAATGACAGGAATGTGAGGGACAAAAAAGGGAAGGTTAGAAGTATGGTTGATTGGGACATAACCGCTAAATACGACGGAGGGAATAAATAATCGAAAAGGTCACATCCAATTGTTACTCTATGCACCTACCCTAAACCTACCTAACCTAACCTAACATACCTAACCTTAAATGCGTTTTTGCAACTTAAGTCACTATACAAAAAGGAAGATACTGTAAACACACCGCTTCCCGCTTGATCACCGGTGTTAATCATTACTGGGCGTGCTCCAATTATGACGGATTGAAGCTCCACTCGTCTCAAGCGCTGTTACCCCTATTAGCAAGAGGCGGACGAAATGACTATAACTGTCGAAGCACGCAGAACGGAAATACTAAGAAAGCTGTTTGAGGATTATTGGACAAAATTTCAACGGCCTAAATACTCAGCAACTTCTAATGAACTTCCAAGGCACCTCTGCTTACATGAATTGCCGGAGAAGGGCTCGTTGAGCCCGGGGAAGAGCAAACATGATCAGATTTGCCGCAATACGGTCTTAATTTGTTTGCCACTCCCACGTGCTGAAGGGGAAGGGAAGATAAGGCGGAAGTGACAAAAGCCCGTCGCTACGGCGCGACGAAATTGAACATCGTGTGTGCCGAACCACTATCTTAAACAGTCTGGAGAGGTACGGAGAGAAGAAAGCTTTGGGAAGTCGATCGCAGAGTAAGACGAATTTTTTCGCAACGGTTAGATTTGGCCACCGTGAAAACTTTGGCCACAGGCAGATCACAAATATCGGATAGATATGATAGCTAAAATACTGGTAGCTACAGGATTCCCATCACGAGGGCTCAGTTATTAAATGCGGCAGAGGTGAAGCTTTTTCAGAGGTACCAGAGTGTCCATAGACAGACCATCAAGGAGAGCCCACTGTCCGTCGGAGAGAAAATTCAGCTGTGAACTCCTTGATTCTTTCTTATTAGAAGCAGTTTTCTCTCCACCTTTCCCCCATTGCCATGCAACCCTTCCTTCACCAACCTAATCACCTGTCTTCTGTCACTTCTCCGGGGTACAAGTGATCTAAGTAGCCGATCGCCTCACGCAACCAACCGACTGACCACCAAGAATTATGGGAGAGATCTATCCATCATCTATTGGATATATGAAGTATTATCTGCAGCTCTCCCCATTTTCTTGAAACATTATTTCAGGTTTCCTGAGTGAGTATGCGACTGCAAGTGTGAATTGATGGGCTATGACATTGAAACATAATAAAATTGAAATGGATGACGGAAGTAAACAATGAAATACAAAAATCGCCTTAATTTGGCAATAATGGCGTTCGTATATCGCGATTCGTGTCCCATTGTCATTCGTGGGTTAAATAAATTTGTGTGAATTAAAAAAAAATAATTACACTGCATCAAGTGTGAGAATGGTGACAACAATTATAATTATCAAATATGAGATAAGTCATAAAGTTATTCGCTGTTTACATTTGTAATCTCCGTTTGCAATCACGTGACCACGATGTCACTTGATGCGAAGCAATTTTATCGCAGAATAGATATGCTTCTTGTAGGAACTATAGAAGCCAGTCTATTTTCCTTGCAAGTGCAAACCTCGGTCGATTACCACCACGGAAGTCCGAGCCCACACAGCGAAGTGTCGATTGTAAGCGACTTGCGAGGCTACTGTCATGAAAGTGAATTCCATGTGTAAACCCGCCAAATGACAACACATGTACTAGCGATAACTTGTCACCGATGTTTTCATATTATTAGTCGTTTCCTCCAATAACCAAAGGTGCTTAGGATACAAGTTGAAAGTTTCAGGCTTTACTTTGTGGAAAAGCGGCACATGGAAAAAGAGAACTCACTCTATACATTCCAGACTGTTTTATTATTTCCGACCACGGTTTCGACAAGACCTGTCATTATCAAGGTACAATATTAATTTTCAGCTGTCTATATACGTATGTCGAATTGAGGGTGGCTGGTGGAGACGAGAGAGAGAGAGAGGGTGGGGGAAAAAGAATCAGGGAGGGGAAGAAAAGGTTGGTTGAAAGGAGAATGACGTGAATGGGGACGGTGGGGGATAAACACACAATGGCCAGGTTGAGTACAGGACGTAAACTAAGAACGTACATTAAATGTTATTGACATCAGTGGCGAATGCACGTCAAACGTGAGGTCATTTATCAGATTTTAATTATGTTTCACAGCATTTGCAATTTCATATTGTTACAAAATATCTAATATTTTGCCCTTATCGTATATATGTAAAATGTCAGGTTTAAAAATCACTTGAATGATTACACTCTAATAGATGTTTTGCAAACATGGAAGAAACGTCACATCTTGAAAAACATTTTCATGCTCCCTAATTCTAATTGCAAATTTCCGCCCAGTTTGGTCAATGTATACACCTAGCATCATATGACTCACAGTTTAGAGCATAAACACCACATTTGTCAGAAAGTTCAAATTTATCTTTAGTATTACATAGAAGCATTCCTATTGCTATGGGAGAATAAAAAGACCAGTTAAACTTCTTCACAGGCATGGATTTCATGATCCTGTACGTCAATTTCCCTAAAAATGGTATCTAGCACCAACGTAAAGGATTGTCATTTTTCGTCAAGGGAAGGTCGCCAGAGACTGTATGGCCTGCTGTTTAAGCTTTCTGTCCAAAATTTTAAAAATGGTGTTATTACTGAAGCCATTTCTCGTCGAAATTTGTAAATAATATTTAATTCTTTGGTAAAACTTGCGTCACTCATAGGTACATTGACCAAACGAAATCTTTTCTTAGGTGCTTAGGTAGATATCAATAAAAATCTCACGTATTGAGAATATCCCAATTGAGCGATTCCATGGCCATCACTCTCATCTTAACAAAAAAATTATAGGGGCAACATAAGCCCTAATTTTTGGCGCGTCAGATATTAAAGCTCAGGATTATTAAGAGTACAGCACCTATTACAAATGAGTGGAGTCGTGGAAGAGGAAGGAAGGGGATAACAAGTTTGGAGGACATAAAGAGATGCAAATAGTGTGAGATATAAAAGGGATGGCATGCGTAAGAGATAAGGCCAAAAGATATCCAAGAAATGGGGAAAATAGAGAAGGGTCTGATCAACAGCCTACCAATCATATGGTTGAACACCCAGGGTTGATAAGCGTCGCGATGATAGGAATAACGATAAGCGTCATGTCTCGACGACGTCGCAGGAATCAATCCCACTAAATTGACTATAAGAAATCTATTGCCTCCAACTTTATCGATAAAAAGGCTTTTTGCAATTAGAAATGGGTAGTGTAACGCGATTAAATGGAAATGGGAAATCAATATGTATCTTTGGAGTACGAAGGGAAATTTAGACACAAAAATTAATGAAACAAATATTCAGCGTCTTTCGTTTTCATAATGAGTTAACGTCATTAACACTTTCAATACGAAGCCAAATTAGTTCAACAATTTTGAGGACGAAAGCCTCATTTGCAGTTTGCATAAGACTGGAATTTCCGGCAACCTTCACACAATACAACAACGAAAACCTAGCATTCCAGTCTCTGGCGCTGCATTGTATTCGTGCAAGGGAAGAAAACAACTTTAAAAAAGTCTTGGGGGAGAATAAGAAAAAGAGTTTAATCTATGGGTGCGAGAAATTCCTTGTCTGAAAAACATAACTGTCACGCATCCTCTCCGAAAATCCACACGAAAAGACCGATAGGAAAGTAAACACTTAAAACCTGCGGTTGAAAAGAATGCGGGTGCAATGGGTAATTACTCATATGGTTCGCTGATTATTTACTCACATTACCACATGAACGAATTCAAGGGCAGTTAACTGCGTGCGTAAGCTGACTTGTGAAATTTTCTAGGCCATTTTTTTTACCCTCGGAAGCCGTCTCGGATGAAACGAGACAGCCGGAATAAACCATCTGCCCGTGAAGGTGCAAACTTTCGTATTAAAAAGGATGACGACGCCCCCTCAAGATTTTAAACGGCCAACTTCTCGGGGTATTGTATTACTTAATTTTCAGAACGCTTTCAACATCCGAGGCCACGGCAGAGCTCAAAAATGCATCCCAGAGAAAAGTGTGCGAACGTCATAAAAGTTTGGCCGGATAAGAATGAGATAAGTGTAGCTGCTATGCGGCCGACGTCATCGCTTCCTTTAGATGACGATCACTTAGTCCCATAGAGGAAGAAGGGCGATGCTGAAGGCAACGCATGGAAGGGTGTAGGAGCTGTGTGGTGGATATAAAACGGATGGGTGCTATTATATCGCTTAACAGGGAAAAATATGAAGACAAAAGCCTGAAGGCCCAAATTGTGCGTGGAGTGTTCCCAGGTGGAAGGAAACTATCGCCTGTTGCCAGGAAATTTCCATAATTTTTCCTTCCCAAATACTGAAAAAAGTTGTGCGGAAAATCAGAAAAATTGTTCCTAGAACCAAGCAATATAATAAAGAGAATATCGTTGATATAACAATTAGCAGATAATATAACAATTAGCATTATTTCCATGGTATAACAGTTTCTATATTTGCCAGGTAGCGGTGGCGGTATTTAGTCATTGATGTATCAGATAGAATAGATTGCAATTGATTATGAAGAATATAATTCAAGCAAATAGATCGCCTCTCTTCAATGAATACTTAAAGCGACGATTCCAGAGTTTTCATGAACGCTGGCGGGAAGGATACATAAGTCCGAATATTTCGAGAGGAGGCCATATCGTTTAACTCATGAGTAAGGATTTCTTCAGCACATTAACTACTACGAAGGCAAGTCACATCTTGGACTGAGTAATCTGAGTCCTCGAGAGATATCGAAATTAAGCCAGGGGAAATACAAACGAGTTTCTTATAGATAGGTGCAAAGCTTAGGAAGCGTGACTTGACCACATTCAGGAAGCACGGATGAACGGCTGGACACGCAGCGCTTCATTACGCCAGCAAGGAAAAGTGAGCGGAAAATTAAAAAAAATTGCCCGGGAAAACTTTGAGGGTAGAATTTGCTCGTTGACCATATTTCGGAAAACATTCCAGTACTAAATGACTTTTACGCTACCGAGGAAATTTCCACGCTTACCGAATCACGGGACACCATCCTTTTATACCGTAAAGACACCGAAATACGTTGAAAAACTAACTCTAGCCTCTAAAACCGTGCGAGAAAACACGTAATTACTCCGACACAATCACGACCTCCTTTTTTTCCCTCTAATTCTTCAGGCTTGTTGTACACCAAAACGGCGCTGCAGACGGCGGCGGACTGCAAAATTAGCGCACGAGTGAACGGATGAGCGGGTGAAAAGGTTAGCGTCAGCGGGAGTGGAAATGAGAATTAGGCAAGGATGGAGAGAGGTTAGGGGAGAATATTAATGAGGAAAGAAAGGGGACAGGAGAGAGTGGGAGGAAATGGAACGGAGGGGGAGAGGCTGAAAGGAGGGAGAAAGGGTGTTGGGCTTCCTAAGGGCAAAAGGATGGGAAAAGAGAAGAGAATGGGGGTAAATACCCTGGAAGTAAAACAACGGGGAAGGCGGAAAAGACATTTGTGTGCTAAAAAGAAGAAGGGTTGATGGGTGAAGGAAGGTGGAGGAGGGCAGGTAAATTGTTCGGAGGGAAAGGCGGGGAAGAGAGGACTCTGGTGCGGACTCTTTACACGTATTTTCAACTCCATAGACTTTATTTCTTTAAGGATACTGTTAATTGAACACTTTGGATTTATTGTTGAGCACGTATCTTCCGGAGCAATAAAAATCCTACGAATAGTTTTATTCCTAAGCACTCCGTTTCGCTAAGCTAGAAGGAATATTTGGAGATCAGTTCTCGGGTTTCCTTCCGCGTGTTGTCTCTTTTGTGACGACAGTTTCTCCAGCCATTCTGCTGGCGTTTTCAGGTCGAAGTGAATACGCAAGCAGGATGGCTGGAGAAATTGTCGTCACAAAAAACAACACGCGGAAGGAAACCCGAGAACCAAAATGCTGAAACGCCGCGGAAACCTTCACACCAGAAGGAATATTGCTTTTATGTTACGGCTTATTCTATTTAAAAGCATTTCAAGAGATCATAAAAACTGAGTATAAAGGGTTCAATTGATTAATGCAAAACATACATGAGTATCTGTTTACAAAATGTTGGATATAATTCATTTCCTTATAAGAAAAAACTACGAAATAGTCTCTGTTTCGGCTTCGAATATCGGCATTAAAAATGGCAGAAAGTATGAGGAACTAAACAAAGTCACATTGAAAAGTAAATATCCTTTTCAGGAGACGTTAGAGACAACCCTTCTAGGGAGTAAATCACAGTAAAAAATATCCAAAGAAGATATGCCAAATAGTTTACGAAAAACCTGGTTAGTCATTGGACATTTTTATAGAACCCAAAATCAATATATTTCTGAGCCTTAAGCCATACTTTAAAAAGCAAATATTTTTAAATACACATCCAATCCATCTTAAATATTGGTATTAGGCCTATGGGGTATGTTTTCATAAATTCCTCCAAACAGCCCCATCTTGTTTATTCCTTATGCTTCTATTGTACTCATGCATTATTTACACAGGCTTTCTGGTTCTTCAGACTCCTAATATCCCTCCTCTTCAGTCTCTTCCAAAACATATACGCAAGAGTTTGGTCAGTTTATCTCGCGAAATGCACTTCTACAACCTATTTTACATTCATGTTTGAGTTTTCGACAATTATCCATTCTTTTAACTCGGAAAAACAAACGAAGAGCGCTAATATTTGTAATGTTTTAAAAATTCACCTTAACTGACAATACATCCTAAAAAAGCCTAACTTTCATCGACTATCTTAAAAAGAAGAACCGAAAAATTAATAGTATTTTCCTGAGACTGACATAAAGGAACTTTTTTCATGATGAAGGAAGAACTCTTTGCAGTTTTCCACGGAGAATGCTTATTTAACATCATCATCAATAATTTGAAAAAATGGATACCAATTGCATTGAATATCTCTCAGTAGAAAACTGAAAAAAAGTTCCTCTTCGTCAGAGCCAAAAAAGTTGACACATTCCCGACCTGTCCTTCCTGAACGACTCTTAACGATTCTTTTCTCATCGAACCATTTTAACGCTTGAACTAAATTAAAAAAGAGGAAGAACTGTGTACGGGGTGGGGCAACAAAGAGGATAGGGGTGAGACAGAGAAGAGAGAGAGGAAATAATAAAACTTTCTCCTTTGGTCGTAAAAAGGAAGGAGCGGCGGGAGGGAGCTGAAATTTAGGGAAGAAGAATGCGAGGGTTGGGGCGGGGGGGATTAAAAGGTAAAGGGGGAGGGGGAGAGGGGGCGGAGAGACTCCTTCAAAAGACAAAGACGGACAAGTTCGAACAAATTTGCCGTCTTGGAGGGTGCAAAGGTCTGCGGAGAAAGCGGAAGGGAGGGTGGGGGGGGAAAGAGGGGAATAAATTATTCCGAGGAGGAGAGACGTCCGAGGCTCTGCCTCACGAGCCCCTCCTTCCCATTCCCTCGTGACATGAGAGACTTCCACTGGTAATGATCACACATCCGCATCTCCGGAGTGCCCACCACGAGGAAGAGCGGCAAGCGGGGAACGTGCATTTTATTTAAGCAAGTGATTTCTAAATGAAAGAGAGAACGGGAGCAAACGGGAGCAAGTAGAGCAATTAAATTACTCGGGTAGTACGCTAGAAAATGGCAATAAGAGCAAAGGCATAGGAAGCCTATAGTAAAAGAAGAAAGCTGATGATGAGAACCTAGGGCAGGGGTGGCTAACCTATTGCACGCGTGCCCAAAGTGGCACGCGGAGGTTTTATTTCGGCACGCGGAGCTGGGAGGGCGCTAAGGGATACCTCTATCTCACTCGATGGGTTGGCACGCGAGTCGAGCGAGTATAGGTACTCTTATTTCATCAACTTTGGCACTCAATCGCCAAAAGGTTCGCCACCCCTAACCTAGGGTAATGATAGAAAGAAGAGGCTGGTGAAGAGATTGACATGGAGTGTATGAAGCATAGTACGAGGCAGAAACGTGGACTCTGAGAAAGGACGACGTTAATATGCTGAAGGCTTTCGAGGAGTGGGTGTGGATGAGGATGGAGAAGGTTAGGTGGACGGAAAGGTATGCAAACGAGGAAGTATGGTAGGGAAGGGAAGAAATCTTCTGAATGAAATGAGGAGGAGGTAGGGTAGGTGGTTGGAAAAGGAAAGGGGCGATGGCAGAGGGGAACACGTTGAACCAGCTGGTAAGGGGAAGAAAGAAAATAGATTTTAAGAATGGGGTGAGAAAGGGCAGGACACACGCGGAGATGAAGAAGTAAATATTCACTAGAGGCTATATAGGGCACTGCATGCGCAAAAAGTCCGGGTCCTTCTTTGGGTTTTAATGAAATATACCTTTAGGTATTCGGAAGAATATTCTAATGAATGAATGAGATACTGGGTGTATCAAAGACAGGACGATGCGAAAAGTAAACCTGATGAGGACGATTTTTTTCAGTGCACCGCTATGAAATAGAGACTCATTGGCTGAATTTTGCACCCAAGCCCCTCACCAACGGACTATTCTACTCTCCAACAATATATTGTTTATAATGACAACACACAAGTTAACATTGATTTAAAGTTCAACCACAATACTATTTCTAGTGTCTTCTGTGCTCAGAGGCTTTCCTTAAACATTAACTTCGAAGGGTAGGAAGAAAAATGAATCTATAATGACGATGACTCTTCTCCATCACTGTCCGGTTACGACCAAGATTCAGAATTTAATAGGATTTTTAAATAGGATTTTGAAGTATTTTTAAGTTAATATTGCATACTGCGAATCTAAATAACGTTCTCGTAATCCCAACTTTAATCATAAATATAAATCATTATTCTAAACAAACATGAGATAACACTACTGAGATATTTTCTTTAACAAATCCGGACCAGTAAGACATAATTTTAGCCAACATAACCACTAGGCCCTGCCAAAATTCTTTATTACAAAATATTCACGTAGCACAAGCTTAAAAAATAACACTAGTGGAGTAAAAAATGGGCAAGATACATGAAGTTTTTCAATTAACTGGATATACTAACTGAAGAGACACTCACCAGGAGGTTATCTGACGGCCCTCATCCAACTGCCCTGAAAATATATTGGCCTCCACTGAAAACATTCCACGCGTAAAACAAATAGATCACATCTTCACCCGGAGACCACTGGGAAATCGATGACATGCACAATATTTTTAAAGACTCTCCTCTTTGAGCTCCGGATGTCTCGAATTCTAGGTTCAACCTACACCACCCGGAGCATCCCAGAGTATCCAAGTTATACTCGCCCACGCGTGCATTGAGCCATAACAAGCACACGCTTGAATTGAAGCTGTTTCGGCTCTTTAACAGTAGGCGACGAAGACAAATACGACTGATATCACCGCAGCGTAGGAATCGTCATGAATGAATAACCGAGAGACTTCTTCGCGAGGTTTGGTCCCGAAGCACACTTCGATACGTCACACTCACGCAATTAATCCACAACGGCGAACACACGAGATTTCTGGCACTTCCACGACCGGGAGATTCGCCTCCTTCGGATGGCAAAGCAACACTGTGAAAGTCCTACAGATAATCCACACTCGAGACATCGGAATGCCAAGTTTGAGTGGGAGGAAGCCAAACGGATGCGACGATGGCGCCAAAGAGATAACAACGGGAACGGTCGCTCGTGGAAGTACCAATGTAAACTAACAAGCGCCACACCGGACGCAGGATCAATCGCTGAAGAGCTAAGTAAACTCGCAACATCAGACAGACGCTCGCGGAATAAAATTCCGATGGGTTGAAAAGACCAGAATTTCTGATTCTGATTTTCAATGGCACCTGACCGGACTGAATCGATAAAACAATGTCTTGGCTAAATTTGCGGCATTTTGCCACTTCACATGGTAACTTGATCTGATAGTGATGCTTATGCGCCGAAACCTGGGTCCTAACGTGTTTGATATATTTACTAATAATGGTGTAAGTAAAAGCCACAATGGAGGCATTCCCAGACTAACTGCCGAATCAAATACAATAAGACTTATGACTTCTGATACGGTGTTAAATTAAAATTAAATTATTATTAATATGTTATTAAATTCATATTAAATTTCAATGCGTACGTAACTGACTCATAAAAGCAGTGATCTAACTCAGTATAAACTTGAGATAATCGGAAACTTCGGGAAATATATATTCCAATTCTCGAGACAGCGCCACATCTTTCTCCTTATATTAAAAAAAATAAACGAATTTCGAGTTTGCTTTGGTAATTGCCACCGTCGGAAAGCATAATAAATGCGGATGACAACGACGGTCACGTATTAGTCACGAGTTGAGGGATCGCACAATCTCACAGCAGAGATAAGACCAAAATATGCCCCCAAGAGATAGAGGGCAGAAAACAAACAGGATTCCCTACAACGGCTCTTTTATCTCGAAGAGAGAACGAGAAAACATGCCGAGTGGATGGCAATAAAAGGACCCAGAAATTCCCACGCAAGCGGCACCGCGTATGGCACCGAAGGAAACATCACTCTCCGCTAAACTGAACTGATTCGAGTGATCCGAAGCATCCCAATTTTCCCGACGGCTGCAACGTATCAGCGTAATAGACCATCGAATCTGCGACTACAAATACCTACGACCACACATATGCAAACAAACAGATGAAACGAGCTAGTTAAATCAATTTCCTCTTCAAAATAAACTTTCGCTGCATGGGTGAATCAAGAGGCTGTGGTTATTTTTCGCTGTTGACAATATTTTTTACAACTGAAAATTTTCCGACACTATTTTTAAATAAAATTAAAGCTAAGCTTGAGCAGTATTACCGGAGGCGAGATTAACTCCAACGGGCAGTTCAGAGTCCAATAAGCCCATTTTTCTAACACACGGCTGGTACTTACGGTTCAGATATAAACTGAGTATCCAAAATAGCGATAAATGATGAAAACACCGTTTTTATCTGGCCTTTATTTTCTTAAATAAATATGAGAATGAAAAAATGACGTACATTTAACCATTTGAGAAATGATTTCGAAACACACCACGTAATAATCGGACAGGCGAAATAGCTACGTACATTTTGTAAAACAAAAACAGCATGAAATGATGAATATCTAACGAATAATAGCACCACAAAAAATATTTTTATCGGCACAAAAGAGGAAACGTAGCACAACTGTTAGGTAAAAAAGAGACTTTGAAGAGGAAAAAAAAAACCGAATTTTTCCCCTGCAAAGATGAATTATGAAAAGAATTAACTCCAACGGGAATGCTGAATATTTTTTCTCGGTGTATCAACCTTTAGTTTACCATGCATTTTTTAATTGTCTATCTTAAGCTCAGGGTAAACAAAAACAATCAAACAAACAGGGGCAGAATGGCGCCTTAAAAATTTTCCTTTTCACAGGCTTAAAAATGCATAGTTAGAGACCTATTTGTCCCTTTATAATTATGAGCATTAAAAATCGTACAAAGAAACGTTGCAATTTCAGTAAAAAATTCAATTTTGTTTTTTTAATAATTTTTTAACGGCAGTGGAAAATCGACCATAAAATTGAAAACTAAAGCATGACAATAATGAGATACAGGACGTATTCGAATGGAAAATTGAATTACGAAACGCTTAAGAGTCATGACCGATTCTGGCTATTTAGTTTTAAAATGATGCGATTGCCAAAATATTGTCCAGTAAATCAACAGTAAGAAAATCTATTATCATAATCCGCAAAGTCAAGCTCGGGACAGGGGAAAACGAGTCGCATATTGCGTAGTGTAAAGTATAGAAATATCAGAAGCAGTAAAGCATCAAGTAATCACCTCAAATATGAAACTAACGTGGGAAATAAGCATACGCTAATACACGAAATGAATGTGGAGTATCATTCTAGGGACCAGGATTAATCAAGTGACCAGTTGGAAGGTCCGCGAATGAAGAAGTGAAAGGGAGATGTTCACTTGTTCTAGTAAGGTCACAGCTCGGGACATCCCGAGAATTTGGAACCCTACATTGAGGGACTTCATAGGTGAAAGAAAATATGAAGGAAAGCCCTACGCTTCGTTCAACAAGTGGAAAAATTGTTTTACACAGCTGAAGGATGGACTACATTGAAAAAAAGCAGGAGACTTCCGAGACTGCACGTTAGGCTTAGATTGCATGAAAAGTTCGGACCAAGCGAGTTTCAGGATGACACGAAGCTTACTGTTTTGGACTCGCATTATATCGCATAGATATAAGAAACATAATAAGAGCGATATAATTTCGAGCAGAGAGAAATTAAAAAAAAACATTTCCTTCCGCACACCATTAGCGCTAGCAACAAGAACAGATGGTGACAATAGCATGAGACACAACGTCGACACGTAATTAAACTTGTCCTAAGCTCTTATTTTTTACTTTTACCAATTTCCTTTTCTTCCACGCCTAGAACCCTAATATCCCACACACCGCTGCGGTGTCTTGCTGAGTGCCACGTGGAAGTAAACGACTGCTTTTTTCATGTATTTTCCACTGACAATTATCATTACTTTGATTAAAGTGGCTTGAACGATTCTCGTTCATCAGTGGATTTGCGTGAAACTTTGAACGTATGTACTTATTATTACTAAGTAGGTATAGATGAAAATGAGTAAAAAGTCATGTTATCGATTTGGTTTATAGGAAATTAAATGCAACTTTATTGCGCAGACTTACAGCCTTTCACATATATTTCGTAATAATGCGATTACAGACGCACGGGTTCTCTCCTAAACGCCGAATATTACGTTCCATATTTATAGTGACTAACAAATATCAATGGATCATGTTGAGTAAAAAATATGAAATTAATACATGATAGTCGCTAAAATTACGAATCACCGTCGAAAATCCAAGTCATAAAAATACTTTTAAAATGAAAAAAAATATTTTAAACTCCGACATAATTTATGTTATTATACTTATATAACTACGTGCATGATGATTTCCACCGAGTAAGCAGATGTACCTAAGTGAAAAGAGTCCAGAAGTATGTTCGACTTACTTGATAAGTTATTAAAATAAGCACTCAATGACTCGCGATTAACGCCCCAGCCATCTTAATATATTCATACAACCAAAGTTAAAGAAACCCTTCCTCAATGATACGACGCCGATGTCCGCTCGACCGATGACTTCACCTCGCCTCCGTCGCGTCATTCTCAGCACTTGTCGGCTTTCCCGGTGAAATGTGCTCACTCGCGGGCACTCGGGACGAGCTTCTCCCACGCGTCGTCATGTGGATTAGGTATAAGTACCTGCTTTCAAACTTTCAAGGGATCGCTCTCCTCGGACCGTTGAACCGAGACGAACGATAGATTATAGGGTTAAGCCAAAGTTATTTGTCCCCAAATTTGAGGGTCACTCACTTCGAATAAGAAATGGTGGGTGTTCACGTTGTACACTCTGGACGTTGTAGTTTTATTTGATTAGGTTGATCATCCGGTTAGGCGAGGTTTAACCGGAAGACAGTGAAATCATCTACATTTTTTCGGGCGCAGACCTCTATCCGCCACAGCACATCCTAAATAAAATAAGATTTGTTTTCACTTTATGGAATACCATTTTTACAATACAAAAATGATCATTTTTACAATCCACAGTGTTAAAAAATTAAGTACGCCAACCAGATTTCAAAGCCTTAGTATTATAAAAAACACCTGCTGATGATGCAAAGGCATTAAAATTCAGATATTTCTAAAACAGTCGGAGATACTCAAGTTTGATTGGAAAACACAGATCATGAGATTACCAAGGATGCACGGAAATTATTATTTAAATTCCGCAGGATGCCTCTAGAACTGAGAGAAGCTAAAAAAATGTGAGTTCCTATAATTGACTGGTCTTCCTCTTCTTGCTTTCCACGTTAAGGCATTTGCCTGTTCCGGCTTCAACATCGTAGTCTCGGTCACCCAATACATTTTCTCCCCAAAGACTGACACTCTAAAAACTTTCTGTAAATCCCTTCTAAAGACATGCGTTCTACATACTCTTTGTTCTTTCCATCATCCTTTATAATTGGTCGCTACTTCAGTCACTGGTTTTGCTACTACTTTTTGCCTTGTATCTTCATTTTTCACGCGGTCAAGAGGTGTAAAGGCTGTCATATTTATAGGGAATTTCAGTTCTGATGTTTTAATCTGCTTGTAGTCTCTTGTTCTAGGTGTGCCCTAACTTCTGATCCATTTTGTAATGTGGGGATCGCCATTATTTCGCAAAACTTTATTTGAGTTTCCTCTGCAGTGTTTCCTTTCGGTGCTCTTATTACAGTCCCAAATATTATTTGGCGATTGGTCGTTATATTTAAACTGCCCTTGTCCTCATCATGAGCGAAGTCGCATCCCAAACATTTAAAGTGCTATATCTGTTCTAATATATTATTGCCAATTATTATTTTAGTTCCGATTCGGCACAGAACTACAAATGCTATTGTCTTGGTTTTTTAAACAGATATTTTCAAGTTATTAACCTTAAAAATCAGATTTTATACAAGGACAGCCGATTGAAAAAGGTCTTCATTCACTGGAATTATGACTCGATCATGGGCAAATAGCATCGAGGTTAAGTATTCGTTTCCTCTCATACGTATTCCTGTTTATGTAACTTTCTTCCATCCTCGTAAACTGTCATCTATGCGCATATTATATAATGCGGGCGACAAATCACATCCCTGCCTAGCACCGTGTAATTAGTAATATTTTCCTGTGTTGGGTTTTAGACAATGCCAGGATTCATAACAATTTTCGTATTTTTATAGAGAAATTGAACGGCTCTAGCAAAAAGAATTGGATATCCTCATTTTTTCATTGTGGACCAAAAGTTTTCTCACTGAAGGATATGATAATCTTACTGATATGCAGTGAAAATCCTTTCCTTCAATGCCCCATCAATGACTTCAACAAGAGCGGAATTAGGCACTGGACACAATTTAAACACATATCTCACTACTCGTCTTTCTATCCCTCATTTTTTTGCAATTCCCTTCCAATTTCATGGTTCTAGTCCAAATACCCCCGCCACTCGCCCAAGCGGCGGCTATCGCTGAGCTGAGAGACGTAGATGTGGAAGGTTAATTCATTCGGACTCCACAGAAGCAACGGTATGAATGGGGCTCTAAAATATCCACTAGAGTTCGCAAGCCATTCAAATTTCGTAGATACTAATATTTCCAAAGAGTCCAAGCCTAGATCGCGAATTAAAAATAATTTGGAGTCAAAATAGCCATTTTCCATTAGTCATTTTTCCATTTCCATTTTCAATTAATTATCCATCAGGAAGTGAAGAGAATTATAAAAATAAACCTGCAGAGGAATATCATTTAATGAGTGAAATTACGATATTCATTGTATGGCTCAAATTTAATGAAGAGAGTACATTTCAACTTAATCTGGACTTCGACCTAGAATGCCAACATAATAGTGGCTAATTGAAAATTTTAAATATACAATGCTGTCATGATGAATACACACGACTTGGGGGCTTTCTTTTTATCCCCGATGAAAATAAAATTAAGAGAGAAATATTACCAAATGAGATAAAAGTCACTTAAATTTTTTCTCAGAGAATAGAAAAAAAAATCAATTCCAACTACACCTAGCATATAGTGGTGTAGGAGGCAAGTGAAGCGGATTTCTCCGACTTTTTTCTGAGCCGACGGATATCATGTCCTGATGTGGTTTCAAAATTATTTCTTTCGGGTCTCTGATTTTTTCTTTTTTTTTTCTTTTTTATCAGCAAATGGGGAAACGGAGTGGCAAAAAGCTGCTGCATTCGCACTGCGGCATTTTTCGAACAATGCCGTGCGCGCCAATGAACCCGTTTTCAGCGGAATGGCATTGGATCATTGCTGCCTTTCTTATCATCCACATCCACTCGTTTTCTGCGAACAGTCTAGACGTAAAAAAGCAGTCTCGCATTCGTCGCGGTGCGCTTCAATGACATCGATAACAGTTATTCATTTCTAACATTTACAACTATTTATCTGCACTCAGCATTTTTCCGCAACAAACGCGCGCAAAATAAGGCATGAGGGGAACTTCTATCAATCGGATAATATTTGATCCGCCAAAGAGACATGAATATGCCATGCAACTTAGTGCCAAGTTTAATAGTTTTTTTCTTGTGCCGATGGAGGAAATACGCTTTTAGTGGATGGATTGTTGAAAAAGTTTAAAATAGTTACTCGAGAGAGAACATACTACAACAGAAAGGCAAGAATGAATGCAATTTACAATCACAAAATCATTCACCGAAAAGGAGACTCTAATCCATATTTATTGGCTTCATGCCAGGTTTTAGCCAATGAAACCACCGTGGTAACATCTTCCACGGCGGTATTTCAGTATGCACACATAAAAATCTCACACTCTTGCATCTCCCCAACGGGTGTCTTCAGATTGTAAAAATTCCCTGCATATACACATAAAACAATTCCAAATTGGGGTTGTTTGGGTCAATTTTGGAGGTGACCGACCTGAGGCCATTTGAACTATTTTGTCTGGTAAAGGAAGGATTATTTTGGGAATGCAAAAATGAAAATTTCTCCAACGAGATTAGTCTACTCTGCACAACATACACTATGAGGTCTACAGTTCAACGTCCCATCCGACTTAGGACTTCGAGGACTTAGGAGGAGCCGACCGACTTAAGACCGACTTAGGAGGAAATTCAATGCACCAAAGTTCTCTCCAATATGTAGTTCCAATCTAGGTACCGGGAAATTACAGAAAAATATCCTTCCCCGCCGGTAGTCGAACCAGGGACCAAGGGATAGAAAGTATTTACAACACTTCAGATACCTCACCACCAGATCGAAATACAAATAGTACAAATACATTATCTTTTTTTCTTTATCTTTAGATAGTACACATAAAGTCCAAATAACCGCCAACCGGAGGCGACTTCCTTCTTAGTCATTACAATCTAAGTCATAGGTGATATCTAAGAGTACGTACCGACGACAAGGAGGATCTCTCAACAAGTTCAAATGCCATAAGTAATGACTATGAATAATTTGTTGGAAAGAGAGGAAGAAAAGCTAAAATATAATCAAATCACTTGGCCAAAAAGTAAAGTAGTTTAAATAACTAATTAAAACTTTCGCGGACCATGTCATTGGTTAAAATTATATTGTCAAGATAGTTTGTGAGTCAATAATTGATAAAAAAACAACGTTTTCCTTACTTTGAGAACGATTCTCCAGAATTGGAAGAGAAAAGTCGGTTTTTAATCAGTAAATAATGTGAAAACATCCCAAAAGTATTATTGTTATCAGATAGTCGCAATTTTCAGAAGCTCTTTCTTACCACGAATTATTGTCGAGGAATGAAATAACGTTGGAGGAAGTTATATAAACGGAATGAAGGGGAAGAGAGGCTGATAAGCCGTGACAGGAAGTGCAGTACTGAGATGGAGAGTAGAATGTTACATATGTCCAGGAAAAGGAAAGAAAAAGTTAGAAGGAATGAACTGGGGCAGAGAGAGGAAATGACAATATCAGAGGAAAGGCTGCACTTGCTCAAATGCGAGCAATTCTCGCAGAATTTACTTACAGGAGAAGCACGGGCCTGCGAGGAAAAAGCGAACTAAATTTTAACTAATAAAATGACTATTACAATTTTCCGGCACACAGTGATTGCATAGGAAGAGGGATAGATTTTATTAAACATCGATGCCAATAACTGCAATTGAGAACCTGTTGGATTCTTTTCGCATACGATACAGTAAAATGGGTTATGTCGGGAGTGGATTTCAGAGCCGAGCGAACGGTATAGACACCTGGCCGAATGTCAACGGTATTCCAAACGTGCCCTCGAGGTTGCCGCGCACTTGATTTAACAAACCTATTCTTAATGGTATAAATTAAATGAGACTAAATGTAGTCAAATAAAACTTTTTAGAGACAAGAAAAAATTAAATAATTCAACAGAGTCAGGTTCAACTTCATGAAATCTCATTATTACACCAAAGATGAAAAATTGTCAAATTTCGAAGAGACTTGTTGATAATAGATCAGGTTTTACAGCATGACTACAGTGGAGACTATTGAGTTTCATGATGTCACTGTTGCATGTAACCGTTCGTCATATTAAGCGTCAGAGAAGTTTTACACACTTTTTTTTAACTTTCGTGGAAGAGCAAACTTGATCATTCTGTTACACCCACTGCCTCACAGGACTCGGCGGCAATTGATGCATTTCCGCGGAGCGCAGTAGATGACATCAGTCACACTGTGCATCATACACTTCCATCTGGCTTGCCAGCGTTTGTTTTTCCCATTCCGCTGGTCTCTTCATCCCCTAGACCCATCTCGGCCGGCGGGGTCGGCGACCTCGCCGCCGCTGTGAAGGTGTATCGCGTCAGCGCGTAATGCGACCGCGGGTAACGTTCTTGTACGTGCGCCCCGCTGGCATCTGGCCTTGGGCGGAGTTTATGAAAAGCGGCATCCGAGCACGCTTCAATCGCAATGATCGAGTTTAAATGGTTAACGAGGGTGGGCGAATGAGTCGACCACGTCTGGGCGAGGGATTAAGCCCACGGCCCCTGATGCTCCACAGACGTTTGAGGGACTGGCATGCAGGCGAGGACGCTCAAGGGATGAAAGGAAGGCTCAGACGCAGCTAGTAATTTCGTTGAGTAGAGAGTAATTCATTGAACCGTGAGCTGACATAAACGTTTAGGCGAGTAGTTTGGTGAAATGATTTGGTCCAGCATGTTTTTATTATATTTTTAGTAGTTACAATAGCTTTTGAGTAGATTTGCACACTTAAACAGACCACTGTGCGTTGGGTCCGAACACGTCTACTTAGTCAAGTTCATTAGACACCAAAATGTCCCGTTGGAATGGGATATGACAATCCGCTTTGTTGCTGAATAATTACAACATGTGGAATGTTTTCCCCCATCCATGCTACAATGGAACAGCTAGCGACTACATGATTTACAGGTTTAACATACAAATATATTGCAAAATTCTGACTTGTGAAAAGCAATAATATAAAAAAACAAAATGATGAGTACAAAAACATCTACTTATCCGCCTTTTTTAACCTATTTTGAAATAGTTCAGGTATGCTACATGTGAATTTCTTATAGTTCGGGTGTCTCACATGAGAGAGGGAATTTAGCAATTAAATGCCTGCTTTAAAAATTCAGGAACTGGAAAATGAAAATAAAATCTCACGCAAGGATAAAAAGTTGGATATTCTCAAGTGTTTGGCCTCTCGGTGCTGACGGGATAACACTGACGATTGTAGTGTCTCGTTATAATTCTGCTGAGGAAATCTAAAGGCGAGTTTACATGATGAATGTACCCTCGCAAGTACGCGGCTGAACAAATGCATGGATAAATGCCCCAAATTAAAACGGTATATTTTATGGCCACGCCTTCATGCACTAGCGCAATTATGGGTGTTAACACGGTGCAATTTTAATGGTGAATGTGTTCATTCATCCACCCGAGCGGGTACATGCATCGTGCAAACACGGCGTAAGGATATCCACAGATTTGACGTTCACGAGGAAACACGATGCGTACGACAACTATAAAAAATGCGGGCAATCACGATACTTAGCCCGATCCGGGTTTCTTTCTTGCTCTCAGCAAGATCCTCTGCGGTCTTCATCGCAAGATAACCAAGCAGAGCGGCAAGTTGAGCTTTGGAAGAGAAGAATGTTCCATCAAGTCGACTCGGAATGAGACAATGACTCCTCCCGAGTGGTCAAAGGCACTCTCCGGGCGTTTGTGGGCGGGAAGGAAAACGAGAGTAGAGGACGAAAGAGAATGGAGAGAGAGAGAGAGAGAGAGAGAAGAGATGATACGACGCAACTATGCCAAAGAGAGAGAGAGAGAGGGGGGGAGTCACTTCTTTCACGGTTCCCTTGGACGATTTATCGCGAACACAACTCTCCGTTCAGGAGGATCCTTAGATCTCCTTTTCTTAAAAAAGATCCTTGAAGTACCGCGAAGTAATTGATGAGGCAGGAATTGCACATTGGGTGAGTACGGCGATGAGCGTCTTCACTATTTTCCCAACTTAACAGGCCAATTACGACGCAGATAGCTTTATCGTGTCCACCACGATGACTCAAAAACTTGGGTGAAAACAAAACATACACTTTCCCTAGCCGCCACAAGCTTATGTTCATGGTGGCTAAAACGACAATTGGGAGTCATTGAGGGCTCATTTTAATAACTTTTTAAGTCAGCCGTAAAAAGTTCTTGGACCACATTCCACTTGAGGGCAGCTGTTTATTCAGTGGAAACTACCATGAGTACAGTAATATAAATTATGTAAAGGTAATATATTTCAAAACATTCGCCTTTACTGTTTGGAGTTGTCGTTTACTTTGTTGGCGTTCAATATTCATGAGCCCAATGGCAGGTAAATTCGTGATAGCACAACTTTTGAGTTCATATCCATGTAAATACCTGGCTGTAAATATCTTGTTTCAAAGCCCTAAGGATGCCGATCAATTTGGCGAAAGGTTGGCTGTGAGTCAATGCAAAAATGACCACATACTCAAGATATTTGTTTTTATCTATATTGTAATTGGTCGAGAAAGTTATAACTGACACCTTGATATTCGTTATACACCATTATGAAACGTATTGTTTTGAATTAAGAAATTCCGCACATACGCAATCCACTTATTTGGAAATATATGTCAAGTGCCATTCGTTTACGAGTTATAATAGCATACATTTCCAAGAAACCAAATCCGTAACATGATTTTTTTTTCACTTTTATCTTTACACATTGTGCTAAGCATACGAATGTATAGCTTCACATAAATCTGCACGTAAACGAAAAATCGCTCAAACCACCATAATTCGAAAATGTTGGGCGCATGGTTAAAAAACGAATTTGAGTTTAGATTCAATGCGAATCCAAAGGAACTCGGGCAATCTTCCACTAATTGCATGACCCAATACTTCAAGATTTTTTTTACTTACTTCCTCTGGATTACAAAAAACACTCATGCCTTAACCAACCTCGTAACTTAGGCCATGATAAATTGTTGCTCATTGGATTTAATGGACCCGCGGACCATCAATTTGTCTGGATTTGACGAACGAGCAATCTTCTGCGCTATCGCAGGGAGACGTTGGCGCAGTGGAGTAACTAAGAAATTACCAGGGCATTCCTTGTCATTAAGCGCGGCCTATAGCGAAAACGGAGGCAATGAACGACACAGCACAACTTTCACACACTTGGGCTCACTTTTTTATACAGGTTCACTTTTTTATTCAGGTATGCGCATATACTAAAACTTTCGATTGAATCGCATATTAAACCTTGTGAAATTCTCAATTTGCCTTCGATATAATCCGTTTAAATTCTCATTTATTTTTATTGCGATCTTAAACATATCATTATATTTCCATATCTGCTTCACCAATTTTTTTATCTCGTTTTGAGTTCCCAATCAACTTTCATTACCCACAGACAAGAGGTATAGAAAAGTCCGTCCTAATACTCTTATTTTCTCCACAATGATGCTCAAAACCTACACTTGATGTCATGAAGCCGCTACCTTTTAGAGTAATCCCAGAAAACTTGATGAATTAATTTAAAAATACGAGTCGCAGGCAGAGAGCTATCAATTCTCGGTACGAATAGAACCCGATCAATTTGACGTTTACAATCGAAACAGCTTTAGATTATATCCAAAAAACAATCTTCAACAAAGTTAAATTAATAACAGTGACATTAACAAGTAAAAAAAGAAAAAACTTTAATGAACGACTGAAAAGGACTAAAATACTCATAAAAGAGACCAAATGACGAAGGCACAATAATGCTTTTTCAGCAAGAGACATCAGGGCACAAATGTACGTGGTGGCCGAGAACCTTCTTGTGATATAAGAAAGCGTTACAAAAATATTTTAGGAGTCATGGAAATTAGGAGAGAATACAATTCATATACTATATAAATTAATACATTTATCTCTAAGGAAATCCACCACGTTTGCGGAGGGAGGGCAAGCAAGATTTTAGTTTTTATTTATTATTTTACGGTTAAAAAATATTTAATGGTAGGAGCTCATACATGTATTCCTCCTATCATGTTACTCTACTAATCCTTCACCCGGCCGTCTCGCTACACCATCCGTTGTACAACTCTTAAGCAGTAAACTCCACGTACTACAGAGTCAAGGCACCGAATGAATCACAGAAACACATGTGAAGGGTTACCTTTTTATAATAATGCTACTGATTATAATTCTTACGACGTGAATCAGTAACCTTTCCATGGATCAGTCAAACTGATAACTGAGGCGCGCGTATTCCAATTTGACTACCTAGAATAGTCAGCAATGCTGCAAGGAACTTATTATGAGCAGTAAAATGGAATTAAGGATTGATATTAAAGTATCTGAAAACTTCGTAAATGTCTCCGCAGACAATATAACGAGTGGGTACTCCACACAGGACAAGTCCCTGGGGAAATCTCTGGAATCACAAGCAAGGAACGATCACCGATCATCGTTTCTCGAAAGCGAGGTGAGGTGCTTCCCATAAATCCAAAGAGAGATCTAGACGGTGTTCTGACATCTTCAAAAACATCTTCCGCCTCGACCTACGAAGGCGGCCGACGATTCGACCCGGGAGGAGTGCAAGGGGCGTAACGCAGAGCCTTCCCCTTCTACGAAAGACTGCGCCTAATGACGTGTGAAATTCCCAATTTTCTCGAGCGAAACCGAAAGATTTTACGTCCACATCACCAGCCTTTTCGTTTCCCCAAGGCGCTGTTTTCCAATTAACGGGAAAAGCGTTTTCTCTCGGTCTAAGCCACTCGCTAGATGTCTCCATGTGCATGGAATTTGGGACAGTCCGTACATTAAGCCACTCCTGGATTTTTCCAACACACCTACTTTCCACAAACGTCACCTACAAGAGATATAAATATTCCTTAATAAAAGGCTAGTAATACTTTTCTAGTGATTACCTTGTGCGTAAAAGAGGATGGTTCACTAAATTACGATTCACTTAGTTCTCCAAGTAAAGAAATGCCCTGCTTTTAATCTGAAATTGGTTTCATTATGGTGTGAGGCGTAGGTTTGTTCCAAACCTAATTCGATCGGTGTATATTTAGTAAACCCCACTTGAAATCAGTGTTGAACCAATGCCGAAGACTTCCCAAGTCATAAACATAAACTTTTCGGTTTAAACAGCGTAAAGAAATAAAACAGAGAAAATCTCCAAAAGCCGTATTGGCACCCTTCATCGACAAACACCAAATTTACTGTGTTGGTATGCTCCCCCTTCACTTTCCCCTCCCCCTTCCCCAATCATTTTCTTTGGTTGTTTCCATTAGCGTATTGTTTATCGCCCTTCCCCCTCTCTCTTCCCCTATTGGTTGATGTCTCTTTCCCCCCCTCTTCCCAGTTTACCTTTATTTACAACTCGGATGTCTTGACCTTTCCTCACTTCAACCTTGCGTTGAAGTGACGCGTTACCTTCGGTTCGCTGAAGAGGGCTACTTTGTAGCCGAAATACGCGTATTCGACCCCCACCCTTCGTCCTGTTGTGTTGATTTGACCACGCTCTTTTTGTGCTGATTCTCCCAGAAGTTGGGCCCATTTGTGTGTGTGAGTGAGTGATTTTGTGTGCTTGTGAGTGTGCTTGCGTAAATAACCGGGCATCCTTAGTGGGGTCTCATTAGCCCTGTGAAGGATCCCAGGTTATAACCCAAACATCCTTAGCGGGGTCCCATTAGCCCTTGCAAAGGATCCTATTTGGGTTGTGTACGTGCGTCTGTATTTGGTCCCTGGCGATGAAGTAACATTCCCGTAAACCATCACAGGGGGGTATTCTTGGTTGAGAGGCTGTGGTTGGTCTCTGCTGTGGTTTCCCAGCATACCAACACAGTAAATTTGGTTTTTGTCGACGAAGGGTGCCAATTGTTTACGGCTTTTGGAGACTTTCTCTGTTTTATTTCATTGTCTAGCCGTAAGAAGCTCACCCCGTCTTTGTGATGGCTTTCCTTAAACGGCGTATATTGTTTCATTTTTTTTGGGCATTAATAAAAGAAAAAAGAGGGTGGTAGAGACAATTGGAAAGCTAAAAAAATAGAAATACCAACATCGGGAAATAATGGCTTTAATTACGACTGAATAGTTATGTGATTTCCGGGAGTTAGCTCCGTAAGCCGTAATTCCTGGAGTAGCGAAGAATGAAAAATTGTTGGAGGCGTTTCACAATACACGTTACATAAAGAGCGTCGCATACGTCACAAAAGATAAAGGATAATTTCACGGGCGCTATAGATTACCATTGATTCCAATGAAAAGCGGAAGCGGCTAATTTCACCGTCCAAATTCGCGTCAGCGGTTCAAAATCCTGAAACAATAGGCGATGCGTAACACTTCCGGTTCCCCGCACCACACCTTCGCACTCTTAACCCTATGTGTTAGCCATATTACCCCGCGCTACTTAGTCTTATGCGCCACATTTATTTCCATCTTTAATGAATGATCGCTGCCGATCCACACTTTCCCAACCCACTTTAAGCTGGCGTCGCTCGACTCCACAGCGGTCTTCGTCCCCATCGGCTCTCTCCCGTCCCTCAGTGAGAGCCGCTCACTTGGACATACATAAGAGCGTGGAGGAAGATGGATATTGGCTCCGGCACCTGGGAGGCTGGGCGGGATGATAAAGCACTCGAACTCCCCCCCCCCTCTATCGTACAAACAAACAAGCGGGGCCGGGAGGGCACGAGAGAGAGAGGGAGAGAGAGTTCTTGGAGTGTGAAGGGTGCAAGACGGGAAGAAAGGGAATGGGTTGAGTGATGGAAGGGAAAGAAATATTTGCAAGTTGAAGATACTCGGCTAGGAGTGGAAACTTAAGGTACTAGTTTGAGTGAAATATCATTTCACACATATATCAATGAATGTGGTCTAATTTGAAAGAAAAAATTTCACCTTTCCAAGGATACCGAAATATTAGCCCCTTACCTAACTAGTTTCCGAGATTTGTGACGAAGAAAACACAATCCATTTTGCATGGGCAATTGTACGATTACGCACTCCAGAGAGAGATTACTTAAAAAATGAAGAATTTCTTAAACCTAGACCCAGTCAAAAAATTAACAGGGCATAGTTATTACGTTTTCTCAACTATTTTTGAAAATAAATTATATCGTCACCGCAGTAATTTTTTCAGGATCACAAAAAACCTTCCGCTGTGAAGGAGTTTTAAACGTATCCGAGATAAATAAATTAGTCAAGTTAAAAGACATACAGATATTTTTATTTAATTACTCCGATTTTGAGTCATCTAAACGAATATTATTGCACGATTAATTATGCAATACTTAATCCAAGCTCCCTTCAGCTGCTGACATTAGAACGCATACAAGGAACATGGTCTCCATTATGACTAGGGATCTATCTCGCTGAAACTACCCTAAGTTCCGGAGGTTTCGGCAGACCATTTTAAGGGCATGGGTAAGAATACCGGCATCGATTGAGAATAATATGGAGGAATACCAATCCCAAAAATTGATTACCAACTTAGTGGAGAGAACTTCAAATGCCCAAGGAATTGGACGAAAAACCGTGGACTCCCAAGTCTTTAAACAAGACGGATGACTGGTGATCGAATTGGTGCGGTGACTAGAGTTATGGGTTCCCGCCTCATGAGCTCCAGTCCGTATTCTGCAGAGACGGAGATTTTTCAATGTTATCCTGATCCCCACGAGAGTGCTAGGGTATAATTACATTTCAAGGACACAAGTATGTATCACATATTCTGTCTGATTACACGCTGAACTGCGAACTCAACGGCACCTTTCGTCAAGATAGGCCACTGTCGGAGCAAGGTTTCCCTTGACCCTTCCTCTATCATTCCATTACGAATCTATTCCACTATCCCTTAGGGTGAAAATTACTTCAGTTGTCAACCACCTCTACAAATACCCTAAAATATGGATAACTATGGAAAAGAATAAAATGTAAAGATATCAAAATGATTCGTTTGCGTAAGAGTTGGTACTTTCCGGCGTATTTGATGCAGGAATTTTTCTCAGGGTCTCCACCGGATAAGGGTCTCTATACTGGACGACGTTTCTATGACCGGACCATGCGCCAAACACTTTGGGCATTCTGACGCGGAGGGGAACCCGAGAAGAATTCCCACATGAACCGTCAACATTTGTTCCTAACGCGCATACAACTCGAAAAGCAGCTCATAACCCCGCGCCTGTAAATGAGGAAAAGCCATCGAGAGCAGTGCCGTGTGAACTCCATCACCGAGACATGAGCGACAGGAAGTGGGTCCCGAAGGCACTAGAGCGGGTCGCATTCATTCTCGCGGGAGATCGAACGAGGGGCGGCCGATAGGGAGACTCGTGGAACGCCGGCCCTGGCTGCCACCACCACCACCACCTATGGGCTGGTTTCGCTAAAGTCGGCGTTGGTGCGAAGCGTTTGAGTGGGAAAGACGGGGGAAAGAATTTTAGAGGGTTTTTTGTGCGGGGGCCTAAGGGGGGGGGGAATTAGAGTGACGTGGGGATGCTGGAACAACTCAGAGGGAGAAAGAAGGATAGAGAAGGGAAAGAAAGAAGAGGAAGGAAGGAAAGAAAGGACTCTAAAGAGAGAGGGAGAGAAAGGAGATTTGACGAATGGCCACCATCCATCGTGCACGAAAGGGCAGCAACTCTAATACCTGACACCAGCCACTCCCCCAACGGAGAGAGTTTTCCTTTCAAAATTTTCGACGAGGGAGAAGTCGGAAAGGCTAGGAGGGAGAGAAGGACTCACTCTAATTAGAGGATTTCCGAAAAAGGGAACGAAAATCGGCCTCGCAGGACGCCCAGTAAATCGACTCTTTAAATAAGTGAATCATGCGCAGGGCAAGAAGCAAACCGGATTTGAATTGGTCAGCACTTCAGGATTCTAGTTTTTCTTTTCCTTTGATTGCTTTAAGTGTAAATTTCTTGTTCAATTCGAACAAAGTTATAGCCTGTGAAAAAAACAAATAAAACATTTCAATCTCCACATTGCACGAATCTATGGCATGGATGCAATAAAAATTGCAACCATCCTTATTAACATTACTATAAGGTAAAAGGGAATGCCTCACTATACGTGGGAAAAAACTTGGTTAACTTTCGAAGGAAAATTTAAAATTATTGGAAAATAGTACATATTAGTGCATAAACGGCCGAAGAGTTAAAGAAGAATTTTCATCAATTTCTTTCCTAAATATTACACACTCAATAAATACAGAGCTGTATACATGATAACTTAAGAGTTTCCTAATATTTTCGCTCCGCCGGGAAACCACAAGAGTTACTCAGATTCTTTACAGACGGCGAAATAATGGTGCCGACGGTGTTTCGAGGACATTAAGGCACATACGTTATTTACGTTAGTTAAGTTTAGTTAACGAGATAAACGAGGTTTAAAAAACGAACTTTGATGGGCGAGGCCGGTTTATATGTGAGTGGCCTTCGTTGTACAGAAGCACTCGCAGTGGGGAAGTTGCACCTGACGATAGGGCATTAAGGCCAAGACAACAATTGCCTTTTCCGGCATGGTAACATATCTCAGGTTTGTGATTTCCTAAGCATTAGGCATTCCCTAACTGAGTGCTGAGAATATCCATTCGAACCCCAACATCACAGGGAGTCCTGGTATTATTTTATACGATGACCATGACAGTCTGACCCAAGTTCTTCGATATTAAAATACCACTGGCCATTAATGGAAATTATAATAAACTCTTTTAATAACGGATGAACACATTTTAGTACCTTTAACGGGGCATTAAGTGGTCCACACTTTTTGATATTGGTACCCAGGTAATCGGTTCCAACCAATATTTCTACAATTAAAATCACGGGAGGAGATGAGTAGTCCGTTTCAGGTTTCATAATCGAACGCACGGAGCAAATCTGGGAAGTGATTAATGAGGAAGAAGTGATTACGCGTGAGGCAGAATAACTGTTATTTGGGCAAGAAACACATTATTCTAACAATAAAACAAATAAGAGTTTCCCTCGATAGCGCTTAACTTTAAATTGAACGGTGTAGCGGTAAGTGAAAGCTGTGCGTGTTAATAACTTGCCAAAGAGAAAACGATGCATCAGCTGGGCTCATAAGGCACGAGATCTCCAAGCAAAACCATGAAGAATGTAATATAGACCACATTGAGCATAGCTCTGTAGTAGACGCCTATAGCAACACAATTAAAAGAAGTAATGGCGCTAATATGAGACCATTTCTCTGAAAAATGTATTGATATATAATACAGTTTTATAATGAATTTACCAGCGAAAGCATTATGATTTCATCTGGCGATTTCATTTTCTAAGCAAGCATTTTGTTTCGCTCTTCTTCAGTGGAATGAAGAAATATTAAAAAAAGAGAGATAGACAGGGAAAGAAGCATCGCAAGAAGAGCTCCAAAACATTGATGGAATGATATTGGCACGAAACAGTAGCTGAATTGGGCAACAGCAGATTTGGCCGATGTGTACGCCCTCTCTACTCTGAATTCTGGTAATTACAGCTGAACGACGGCTAGCAGCTGTGAAATCTCGCTACCGGCCTTACTTTCGACAGCCGACCCGGAATCGCCTCCTTCAATCACGACCTTAAAAGTTGAACAATAAGGACGGAAGCATTATGTAAAAACCCGAACTAGAAAATTATTTCCAAGCAGTATTTAAGCTTCAAATATTTCCCTACGATGTAACTTCGGAAGAGCGTAGACCGTGATAGTTAAGTTCCGTTTCCGTTCATACGACGGCGTTCCTATTAATAAGCCCTAATTGAGAGATTCTATTAAATTCTTTATATTCCGGGTCGCATTCCTACATAGAATGATTGAGTCACGCATCGAATAACAAGATCATTGTCATCTCACCGTAGGAAAATTACAAACAGGTAGTCCCCGTTTATGGTCGTTGCGCTTTTTGGCGTCTCGGTAATACATCGGGTGAAATATAACAATCATTTCGCCGCCGTCATCCACTTAGCCACCACAATTATGCCTTTGTCATTCTGTTTGTAGTTTTCTCCATTATGCTTGAAGGGTAGCTTTATGCCGTAAATTTCATCGAGAAAGTCAACAATACCACGAGAACGAGTGCATAGGGGCACATACTTCCATTCGGTTACATGCCCATAGAATACAGTTTACAGGGCTGCTGGAAAAATACGAAATGGATGACAACGACAGAAGAATAATCTACCACCTGTGCAAGAAGCAAGTAACCACGATGCGAAGGAGAGACGGAGGACAAAAAAGCTAATGTTACCAAAGGAATGAGGCAAGGATGCAACATATCGCCAGCACTATTCAACATACATTTACGCCATTCGTCCTTCCGCTTTTCATAGCAATTTTTGTGAGCGCAACCACAGAACAAAACGGGAACCGCTTGTATTACCATAATTTCCACCGTTCTGAACTCGATCACCAAAATGCATGAGGTCCATCTCCAAGTGGGATGACAATATGGCACCCTGTGCGGGACATGGAGATAGGCGGCAGATGGATGATCCGATGCAATGCGGTCTCTCAGCCGGTTGGGCAAGCGAACCAACTAACTATGCAATGCCATCGTCCTCTCTCGATTTTGCCGGGTGCGCTCAATGGATGAGGACCGGTCGGTCGGACAGCCTCCCATTATCCCTCTCCGAATTGATGGCACCCGGGCACAGATTACGCCGAGCGGGTGCGGGAGGGAGCGGACAGGAGAGGGACGGACGTGGATGCGGCTCGCTTCACCCTCAATGCAGCTCCTGAGATGGTCCATGGCTCTTGCCGCAGTGACCAAGGCCTTGGGTCTCCGATAGGCCTATTCTCCGTGACACATGGAGGGTATCCTCGTATGCACAGGGTAGAAAGATATCTCCCTCTTGTCATGCATAATAAACGATCTCTTATTTAAACGTAACGAACATAATTTCTGACCTGATTTGATATAATCTCATGGAGTCAGTAAAAGAATCATAAGACAACTTTAAAAAATGTATAGCTTTGACCTGACTTGATTATTTGGTAGGCACTTGACAAATTCTTATGGTAGGTACTCCACAATTTCAGGCTCAGTTTTGTGATATCCCGCCATGCAATATAAATAAACTTCGCAGGTTCCGCTGATTCAAATTGTTCAGTCTTCGATAAGGCCCAGGCTTGCTAAATGACAAGGTGAGCTTTCCAATTTTTGGAACCCTTTACAGTAAGGACTAGGAACTAAATTTGGAAAATTTCCGAGGAATGTTCGCTAAAACAATAAATAATTCGGCAGCTATTACGACAGTTGCAAAAATTGAAATGCTCAAGAGGATTTGTTTGAAATTATATCCGACAACCTGATATAAATTAAAACTCAGATACCTTCCACGCATACATCTGAAATCACTAAAATACTTTCCCGATTGGATATGCATTAGAAATAAGCCTTGCGATTTTCGATTTCAAACATTGACCGGGTTTCGGAATGGTTTTGGCGGAGTTTTCATTCAATTTCGTAAGTTGACCGAAAGACGCAGAGGAATTTCAACGATACAAAGTAACAATACAAATCATGGCAGCAGTACCATAATTAAACCAATGAAAGCTTCCGTTGCGCAAAAACAAAAGAGAGAGCACGCAAGATACATAAAAAACTCATCGCAATTTTCAGTGAAGTAAACAGGAATAGATGGCGATCTGATGCGTCTGCCTTATTATTCGGTTACCTTACACTCGCGCACTTCCTAGCAACGACCGAGGACAAATATTGTGCACTCCAAGAACCACGCGATAAAAAGTAATTCGCTGAGGGTTTAACGAAATCAAGCCGTCCGAATCAGACTAATTGAACTCCTAACCGAGCATGGACAATCTTTTCGTAAATCCCACAAAAATCATGAAATTTCAACGATTCAAGGAGTTACAAATCACAAAAAACCAGGGGATATTTTTTAATAAATGAAAACGCTTTGCTTGAGCAGGGCCAATTTTTACAGAAGTGGGCACAGCTGCATCCGGAGCCCTGGAACAATAGAGGAAATTACTGGCTCCCTCGAGAAAATTAACGACTAAACGGCACGAGCGGGCAAAGTGATATGAATTCTAGAGAGAGATAAAATGACAAAAGACAGCGCTGAAAATGGATAACAAAGCACAACAGAAGGGCACACAGCACGACTATTGTTTGCGTCGACGACAATGTTTAGAGAAACGGGAGTATGTGTAAATAAAAATGTAAATGCGGAGGACTGCAAACGCAACGTACCTAAGCTTCGGACAACGCGAGGAAGGAAAAACGAACTCGCAGTTTTTTCGTCGCTGTGAATTGAGTGAGCGGAGGGACGCACTTCAAATTAAAATGAGCCATTCATTCATTAAGCGATGCAGCGAACAGACGGAGAGAAAAATTAATGCCAGGAGAAAGGGAAGGAGGAAGTTGATATCACATGACAATGGGCTCCGTGCACAACAGAGGCCCATTACGGAGCGAAAATAAGTAATTTGCGCCGTGAGGTGATTCAGAGAAAGGACTTTTTAACTCGCTTTGAGGTGAGGGACGAAGCGGCGTAAATAGTGGTGGTGTTGGGTCGAAAGCACAGCACTGACTCGCCAAAAAGAAAGGAAGCTTCAAACGCCAGAGTAATTAGAAAAAAGAGAAAGGATGGTAGGAGAGGGAAAAGGCATAAACGATGGAATGCCATCAGAAGATAGGAGCAAGTCCGCAAAAAATACATCAAGGGCGCGAAATTGAGTTCCGCGCGAACGCTATGTTCTGGCGTGCGGATATCGCGGACCGAACTAAGAGAAAATATTTCTGGAAATAAAACTTGAGCATGCTACCCGAAATTAGAAAAGCCATAACTTCGAATATTTTGTGGATATGTATGGAATGTTGGCTTAAGTTGACTATGACAGAGCTTCATGTTGCGTTACATTTTATATGTATCCATCACTTACGACACATGTGGTCCTTCTGACAAATGTACTTTGGAATCAGAGAAAATAAATTATTCACCGCATGTCTGCAATTCGTTCCGGTTTCCACGACAAATTTACAGCCATACCAAATCTGAAATTCCGTGACAAGTATTTCTAGCGGCAATAGATCTCTGTCGAATGATGATGGTCAAAGGAGGTTACAATTCGCCTGTGACTACTGCTACGGCTGCTATGTCATACAGCTATTTTTAATTATAAATGATTTCGTAGAGTAAGCATATTCGTTTGTAATTATGCTTACCCAATCAAAAAGTCGAGAAAAAAGTTGAGTCGGGTTACATGATACAGTCGAGGGTCCCTACTAAACTGTTCATGGAGCAGGGTACGATCCATCCAATACCACGAATTCAAATAGATATATCCTTCAATTTTCCAGAATAAACAAAGTTCCTTGACCCCGCTAGATACCACCCTTTTAGTGCCATCAGCCAGAGAGAGCGAGGGAGGGAGGAGTTAGACCATGTGTCCGAAAACTGATTGATTAGCGAGCCATATATACGTAATAACTCCACATTACTATCACTTGACTTTTTCGACGGCTAAATATGAAATGCAAGCAATAATGACATTCATTCAAACATACCCGGTTTTACTGTGTATTCAATAGGAATGCATTCCGCACTGAATTTGCAAATAGTTACTCACTGATTACGCCAATAAATACATTATTTGGTGCTCCGTAAATATTTGTTTTAATTATTTTATTTAATTTGAATATTATATAGCTCTATAGAGTGGTTCATTCTAGCCTTTCATTTTTCTTGGCTATCTATAAGAAGCGCTAAGAAAACGTTTTCAGGGGCATGCATCGATAAGATGTTTACCGATGCTTTTCAGGCCGAGTAGGTATCTCAAATGGGCCGGATAATACATTGCAGTGAATACATTGAGTAAGATAGTTTGGCCTAGATTTTTCTTTAGACATAAAAAGCCTACCTTAGTAATATATATTATTTCAATATTATGCAGTAGTCAGTAGTACGAAGAAAATATAGCGGCGGAGAAATTAAATAATAGCTTAGTGAGGCTCACCGAGTTTTCATTGACACGATCCAGGCCTGAAGGTCACATGAAGATAACGCAAAGTGTCAAAACCCAGATAGTGTCTATAAAATCCTCAAAAGAATTTTACATTACTACCACAAAATCATGCCCGAAACAGTTTCCTCTGTTGAATATAGTAGCATAAATTACGCAAAAACTTGTTTTTACGCTTTGAATTTCCCAGAAATTAACTATGTACACACATCACTTCTCTAAAAACTCATGCAGAAAATTCTACCTGAACGGAGGGTTTCTTTAGCGATTAGATATTAGTATAACGACGGGTGATAAACATTTTTAATAACCAAGAAAACATAAGAACTAAATACCTAAAAGTTTCCTACGCGATACGTGCGTCATAATGTCATCTTTTTAAAATGATATCTCTCTAGAGCACCCAGCCAAAACAAAACCCACGGAAAACCGGTTCGTCCATTTGGCAAATAAGCCCGAGAGTCGCACAATAAGTGGCTTTAGTCTCGGAATAACTAGAAAGTTGAGTTTCTTTCAGTTTAACGAAACCAAATACACTGAATTCCAAGAGCAGTGGTATCTCGCTCTAACTTTTTGAAAGGGGATCTCACGACACGAATCCTGCACACGGACAGACAAAAGGACAAGGGTAAAAGGGTTTCGACGGGAGGGAATGGCGCAAGGAGTAGGACGGAGAGGGTAAAGGGTGGGACAGGATGGGATGGGAGAGGAGTGAGAAGATGAGAAGTACGCGGAAGAGAGTGGAATTGATGTTGTGGAAAGTTCGAGGAGGGGAAGTCGAGTGTGAGGATGGGGAAGGAGGCAGTGGACGGTGGTAGTGAGTCACCAGCGAGGAGTCGTGTGAGTCCGACCGCAGACGGATGACCGCCACCATATCTCTCATCTCTCCTTTCGCCACTCCCTTCCTCTCCCTCCCCCCACGGGTTGAAAAGATCGGAGTCGGGGGTGGCGGGTGGAACGAAAAGGTATGATGCATCCCTCAAATTAAGTAGAGTGGGGCGAAGAGGAGACGGAGGGGAATGGAATGGATTAACGCGTCTCTCTAAGTCATTGCCACCAAAGCCATTGTCGTCATTTTAAGAAACTGGAAACGTCAAATTTTGAGGAAAGCGGGACCAACCACATATATCATGACCTCAAAATGACAAGGTATTTGTTCACTTTCCACAGAAATCATTTTATTTTCCGACCTGATTTCGACATTAGCTATGTCATTTTCAAGGAAAGAAACACACATATTGCAAGCTTATATATGCTTTTGTAAAGGGTCGGGAAGGGGGGGGGAATGATGGAAAGTGGGGATGGAATGACAAAAGGTGACGTAATATGATGTTTACTTAACCTTTTGTCATTCCATCCCCACTTTCCACCATTTCCTCCCCCTCCCCGATCCTTTACAAAAGCATATATATGCTTGCAATATGTGTGTTTTTTTACCTTGAAAATACATACAAACATATACATACATACCAATCACGCCGTTCCCTTCCGGAGTAGGTAGAGTCACCAAGTTTCACTCATAAATACATATTTGTACACCTAACTCTGCTTCAATAATTTCCTCCATACTGACCTATCATTGCAAACCTTCTTTGCTTCATTCACCATCATACACTGCTTCATACACGCCCTCCTATTTTTAGACTCCTAATATTCCTCCTCCTAAGAATTTCCTCGTCCGCATTCAGCCACAGCTTTCTCGGCCTCCCTCTACCTCTCGCACCATTCATTTAACTCATATATATCTGTTTCGTTCTTCAACTCTCATCCATTCTCTCAACATGGCCAAACCAATGAGGCACACTCCTTTCATATATGTCCATTTACCTTGAAAATGACATAGCTAATGTCGAAACCAGGTCGGAAAATAAAATTATTTATGTGGAAGATGAACAAAAACCTTTCCATTTTGAGATCATGATATCTGTAGTGCATATCCACAAAATATCGCCGGATACTCTAAACTTAATTTGGGACCAACCACGGTATTACCTTTGCGGAGTCACCCGCAAGTGCACATAAGTGCGAAATTCCGCAGAGGAAAAATCATCCGCATCGACCGCACTTGAACCCGGATCCACCGATACCGCACCGAGTGCTTTAACCTGTAAACTAACTAGCCAAAATCCACCGAGGAAGAGGGCGCCTCGGTAGCTCGGACACGATATCAAGGGCTTCAGGTTCGAGTCCCGGATCGCGGATTCTGTTGAAGCTTACTCGAATCCATGAGGAACTGCATGCAACGCAAATTACTAAAAATTGACATCGCGAGTGAATTGACTGCAAATAGTAGGCGGAGACGAGAGAAAATAACAACAACCTTAGCCAGTTTGATTAACTTCAAGTAAGAATATTTATATAAAAAACAAGTATTACAATTGAAAACAAGTCCGTAGGCAAAATACCGTAAACTTGATCTATAGAAGACGATCACAAGTCACCACTCCGGCAAGTCCCTTCTCGTCCGCGGTCAGTTTCAAAAGAGGCCGCAGGGCACAGCGTAGAGTCGATGCGGCTGGCGATAGAGGGGGGTCAGCTGACCAGCGCAGGAGATGGCTGAGTAGGGAAATCCTTGTCGGGCCGTTGATTGGCGGAGGAAATGGCGCTAGCGTTGAGTCGGTCAGAATAGAGTGCGCCACTATCACTTTCAGTATAAAAGTAAGCTGATTGTTCCATCACGGACAGCGAATCGCGAGGTCAAAATGCGCGAGGGATAGTCGGGAACTGCGAGTTTTTGGAGTTCGCAAGTTTTTTGGCGATGAGTTGTTTTTCTGGCAGAGTGGTTTTTGCAAAGTGGGAGGGGGGAAATTTTGGCACATGCAGTGCTGAATTGAACCGGATCAAAATGCATTTGTGGGGAGGCGGAAAATGATGATGATGATGGCGGGGAAATTTATGTGAAAAAAATCATAAAAGAATCATTTTATTTTAAAACCCTCATGTAAAGCATAGTCAAATATGGTTCAGGAAATGTGTCGCTCCGAGGAGAGAATCGTGAAACGTCGAATCGAACGTCGTCTCGGAGATTTTGAGACTCTGGGGATGAAGATAGAAAGGTAAGCTGCGTGGATATGGAGACTAAAATGCGACGAGTTATGATACGCAACGACCGGAGGTGATTGACTGAGTGGACTATCGATACAGTTTTCATTTTCAAAAACTTTCTTTCGTTAAACTCCGCAGAAAAATTAATTTAAACACCTCCATAAGGGGATGAAATACAGATAGTTTTGGAAGTGAGAAATTGGCAAAAGATGGTAAGAAGGATTTGATTCTTTTCCGGCGAACGCCATGCGTTAATTCTTCCCGGGAATTTTTCCTGGTTAAATTGGTACCTTAAGGAACACCAGAGATATTTTAGGCTTGAACAACTCGAAAATTCTGTCGCTTAACACAGAACCTATCTGGACCACAAGATCAAATGAGATAGCGCCAAGCTATTACGTCGTTCCAACAACTCCAGCGATAGGCTAGCAAAGTAAGCCATTGAGAGCCAGCTAAAAAGAAATAATTTCAATCGAGACACAGTTTTAACCTCAGTAATTCATGGCATCCAATATTAAAGAAAATTAACAATAAAACATTTTACACTCCTCCTTTCCGCTGGTATTGTGAAATATCTCCTTCCGACCAATCAGGAGTCACCTGATTATTGTACCCTAAATGTGAGCCTAACGAACTTATCCTCAACGACTTCTACTCACCCCGATAAAGATGGACGAGTTACTCGTAAAAACGTGACTGCTAACTGCAAATTGAACCTGATAGAATTCCCGAAAAGATTTTATGGACGGTAAGACGGGTAGGAAAGGATATTCACATCTGAGGAGAGATGGGAAGTTTGTAGAACTTAGGTTGAAGATCGTGTAAGGAAGTAGTGCAACCCCAACAGGAGGAATAGGAGAGAAGTTATGATCAAATGAACACCAGCCATGGGAGGTGAATAGACGATTAATATAGAAAATTACCTCCGTTATCAATTCTACCCGCGGAAGAGCCACGATCACGAATTTACGTATGGCAAAGGGAATGAGAGAGCCATGGACGGGAGGGCAAAGAATTAACAGGGGAAGATGAAAGTGCTGACGTTGGGGTGGACATTTAAAACGTCGAGCACGGTTCGTATGATGCACGCACAAAGAGTAGGAATTTAAGCCGAGCCCCGTATTTTTTTCGACAAAACTTTTTTTACGGGAAGCGTAGTTTTTGCTGTATACCCGCCCCACTTTTTCCCTTTTTTTCTACTCGGCAGAGCGTCGCTAAAAGTTCTTCCAACGACTTCGCTCCGTAATCCAGCGTTTATTTAATTCCGGCCAATTGCCCGTTTCCTCCGCTCCTCACGGATAAGTTTTAACTGCGCGCTCTCTGACGGCATCAGTGCTCGCACTCGCTCGACTTCCTTCACCGACGGAAAGCGAACTTAACAACCGCGACCAGACAACGGCATGCGCGGAAATCACGCGATTTATTCTTCGAACGGTAAATGAGCGAAAGCTCGATTGAAATCTATGTTGACTCTGCAGGAATCAGTACGTCAATATTCATGGGTAGGGAAGAAATGACTCATAGAGCCGTAGAAACGATTGTGGGCAAGGTCCTTAATAGACAAAAAGATGCCAGGGAAAAAGTGGATATTCTCACTTCATCATTGAGCCCAAGGTGAAGTAAAACACACCAAATACACGTAATTTAATTAAACTGTAAATGTAACCATGTACATTTAATTATACATAGAGTATATAACTGTAAGCTCGATAGAGTGCGCCGCTAATTTAGTATAAATTTTCGCCGCGAATAATTAAATAATGAGGAAATTGAAACATTACATAATTAATTACGCAATAAAAGATAGAATATATTTATCAAAAAGCTCGATGCCAGTGTAATTCAATGAAAGTTTTAACACCTTAAAAGGGAGTAAAGTACCAGAAAAATTCACGGAAATCTCGTTATGTACATACATGTCACACAATAAATGAACTGAAACTCGGTTGAATTAGCCTTTCGCATTACATAGATTAGCCGGCATGATTGCTTTATATGGATGAAAAATGCGAAATCAACTGCAGAGCAAGTCATAAGGGAAATCGATGAAATCATTCCTTCACTATTGCAGAGAGTTAAGACACATACATTAGACTGCTAAAATAAAATGTTCCAATCATTCCATTAAACAAAAACAAATGAGAAACCCTGGCTGAAATTTGCCTTGAATTAAAATGGCCTGGGTTCGGTTTTATAAAATCAGGTTAACGCCAACCGCAGGATGACGTAGGATAACCTAACTTGATGCAAACTGAGAGCCAGGGGCCCCAATATGACGCGTAAATTTCGGTTATTTGATTTGAGAGTAATCAATGGATAAACTTGATGACTTTGGTTTCCATGACGATAAAATAGAAATTGAAAAACCTGACCTTGGCATCGTCAATGGCTAATCCACCTCCGCAGCAATTGGGAGATCCTAGTTCGAATCCCAGTGAAGTCAGGGGTTTTTTCGTAGCAAATTTCATCCCATTGACGTATTACCAAATTAAAACCTGAATTAGCAAAACTGCAAAATAAAAGGATGACTGACATACACGAGAATTTTTGACAAAATGTTTGAATAGGTGACATTAGGAAGAGGAATCAAAAATAATTGTTTCACAAGGGCATTACAATGCCAACAATTACGATGATGCTCTCCAAAGTATAAACTCTGCATTAGTTCTCGTCAATGGTTTTGCAAGAGTCTTTTTACATTCAACCATATCACGATATTTTACGCTTATGGTAGCTAAACTTGACGTAAAACACATTTCTGGTCAATTGTTCAACAAATAATCTCTGGCACTTGGAATTCGACGCAAGATTTTGCAAGGTCACTCGGCTATCGTGAAACATTTCCGGTATCACTTCGGTGAATCGCGATCAGCGAAGTGAAGGCATGATTAAGGGAAGAAGTTAAACCGGATATATCTATTTAGAAAAAAACATCCTGTCTACGCATAATCTCTTCTTTTGTCATCGATAATTCAGACTTCCGAGAAATTTGCGAATCACTCGCTTTCCGAACATCCGCAACTGTCTCATCGCATAAAAATAAGGTACTTTGTATATCTTTCAACTAAGCGGCCTCCACTTAAGGCTTTAATGGGTTCTGCTTCGTCATGGGCTACCGGGTACATTAAGGACTGATTAAGCAAGCGCCTTAAATACAATCGTTCCTAGAGATAAGCATATGCGCCCAAAGACGACTTAATTGCAACTATGTCATTAGTGTACGATTAGTAAGAAACATTTCTCACAGCGCATAACATGGAGGAACCATTTAATGGACTCATTCCTTACTACGAACTGGTTTCATACGTGGATAGTACAAGTGAGTTGTGAGAAGGATAGAGAACATAAAAGGTCAAAACAGGCAGAAAAAAGAATTAAGAGATATTACGTGTAACACAGCAGGGAGGGAAGTTAATTAGGAATTCTTTGAGGGGGTGCGTTGAAAGAGAATGAGAGTTCTTGGAGACTGAGCTGGAAGAGAAAATGAGGAAAAATCGGATTTTTTTGTCGGCAAGACATGAGGAAGAAATCATGAAATGCACCCGAACGGGCAGGGGGCTCACTTAAATAAGAATCCCAATGCGTGGACAGAATATCCGTCAAGCCGACGGAAAATTTAATTAAATAGACATTACAAATACAACCAAGGGCGGTGTGACACGGGTAGGCCGATAGGTGGGAAGGGAAAAGGAATGGGGGGATAAAACAGAGCGCGAGGACGACGGTCTGGACACCAGGAAGACGGCGGCAGCAGCTGGACAGCACTACGCGCGAAGCGAAGGATGGAAGCTGTAACACAACGCGGGTCTCCATATTCTTTTCCCACCGCGTGGGAGAAATAACAATTAAACACCCACCATGTTTAACTTTTCGCGGTGAAACAATAGGGAAACGGAGGGCAGAGCCAAAGCCGACAATGATGAATTGGGGAAGGGGACGAATAGAAAAGCACGAGCGGGGATTGACAGCAGAGTTCTTGAAGGGAACGGACGTGTGGTGGGGGTTCTGTGCCATATTCCGGAGGAAGCGGACATTCAGCCGCGATACTGGGGCCAGAGAGAGAGAGAGACCCTGATACAGGACTACCATTCGTGCAGATGCTGTGATCACATTACGCCAGGACTACGGGTTCCGGAGGCTGTAAAGCTAGAGTGACACCAGCCACGTATCAACCTGTATTGTCAACAAGAGCGTAAATATGGACTTTAATTCTGTATTTTAAATAAGCCATACAACCCAGTTGGGTACAACCCGGATTAGAGGTTGATGCTAGTTTTGTTTTATTTACATTGGAGTAATGAATGTTTAAAGAAGATATATGGCTTAATTCAAAGAAGTTGATTATCATAAAAGGTTTAAAGATAAGTAAATCATTTGAAGTAACTGTATGAGGTGCAGAATATTACAATTGTCTGGGTCATGACCTTAAGTTAAAGGTAAAGATATTATATACTTTGTTTTTGTGTGTCTTGATTCAATGATATGATTTTGTCTGATCCATTAAATTGCTAGTTATCACGTATCGCATGTTGTTTTGTGTTTCTCATGTTATCTACCGCAGAGAAGGCTGGGGCAATTGAAAAAGGTAGGAGACCGTGGTTAATTTATCTCACATTTATTTTCCATTTTTGATACTCACCACGTGGGCATCTTGAGTTAACGATAATAGAGATTGTTTCCATTTCTGACCCACAACGTGGGGCTGTCGGGTTGCATTGTTAATATTTTACAAAGCCGTCCCGCGTACAAGAGCGCGGGCCTTATATACCCCGGTCTGGTTCCAAGGAGCGGGGGGGGGGGGGTTAGTCTGAAGTCGGCAGACGTCGGGTCTAATGCCGGGCCGGTCCACTGTAGACCTCCAGCCCCGGCTACCCAAGGCACGCCCTCAAGTGCGAGGAAGCGGCTGCTGACAAGCTGCGCCCCCTTTTAATGACGGCTGCTACGGCTCAATCATGATCAGAGAATATCCTGTGCTTCAGGATCAAGGAGGCAAATCAAACGGTAAACAGTACATCATGAAAGGGAGCGCATTGCTCAGGGATTTGAAGTTAAGAGTTCTCAGTCCGATTTTACTCAGGGCCCCAAGAATTTTGCTCGATCACCTGAGGAGTGGTAATGAGCATTGATAAAATCCGATTCTCTAAAATCATCTTCCCTCTTGGGTTCAAACGAGGACAGTGGGAGAAAAAAGGTACAGAGTTGAAATCAACTTCCGAAATTTAATGGCAAGAAAAAGATACTTCTTCGCAAGCAACATTTTCTCAACATCGCGCAGCTCAACGAAAGCAGCGAGCTTCGTTAAAAACTGCTACAAGCGTACATATAGTGTCTCACAACATTAAGAGGGCTTAAGGTGGGAGCCCCTAGAGACTCGGAGGCTACACGCTAGGTTTAGGTTGCTTGATAAATTCAGAACTGACATTCTTTAGAGCGATATAGAGAATATTATCATGACTCCTCACTACATTTCTAGGTCTGACAGATGCGATAAAATAAGAGAGATACTCTGTCGGACAGATAGGTGCAAAAACTCGTTCTTTCCGCGCAAAATAAGCGACCACAATAAAAATTGAGCTCCACTAAATACACTCCTATAATACATGTCACCATTTCAACTCCAAAAAACTTACACCTTTACACGGCTGGTGACCTAACACCCCCTGCCACATACTCATGCGGCAGCTCGCGGGGTATTATGTGTGTGTAGATGTAGAACATTTGCTCCTTCAAAGACGGTTGGGAAGACTCGTGAGCTTAGGACAATTTGGCATTTGGTAGAGAAACATTCTGCGTCGGTATTAGCCCAACTTTCAACGAAAGGTTCTCACGCAGTTCTGAGTGACATCCGAGGGGCGATACACTATACTTGAAAATCACTATACATGGCACCGAAACGGGGATCAAAAAAACCCTCTCCCGTCTCGATTTTAATATGGTTAAATGTAAGAGAAAGTGTGTCTGATGTCTCCGTCACAGATACGATGAGAGAGACAGAAGACTTACTGCCACATTGATATAGCCACGCAGTAAACTGTGACTGTGATTTTTTAGGAATCTCATGAACAAGCAACGTCTAAAGAGGATATCTAATTAATATAATTGTGCATTGTTAACAGTTACATTTTTTTCTTCGAGCTTAAATGTATAAATTATTAAAAGCGATATAATTATTAGTCGGTAAGGTCACAAAAAGGCTATTGCCGGAGGGTGTTGGGGCCAGCCATGAAAAAAAAAGAAATACTCGTGGGTGAGGGAAGTGAATGGGAAGACATCTTTGAGACAAATTGCACGTCACAGGTAGAGGAAAAAGGAGCTAAGATAAGGGGAGTATGCAAAAGAACGAGGACGAGCCAACTTTTCGCGATCTCATCATCGCTACGATGGCTCAGAAGCTCTGGCGAACGAATGAGATTAAACTCCTGCTTCTGCAAGTCTTTGAGGATTGCACTTGGGCTTCTCGCGAGATAAACCGCCCGGATACGATGGGAGCGACAAAGGGAAGAAGTGGTGAAAGAAATAGATTGATTGCAGCGAAACGCCACTGAAAGTTCGGTGGAGCCATTTGCAGATTGGCGAGGATAAATATTCGATTCAAATTGGGTGCGAACGTATATTCTTCTTCTGGCATGGGAGGACGGCTTCTCATTAGGTTATTTTCCTCGCCAATACGAGTAAGGACGGAGGCACAAGATCCGATGATGGAATTCACCAAGAGCCACCGTGGTGCCGTAGAGACTCACACACTTATATCATTGACAACTGCGTCAAACAACTGCGGGGACCGCCAACAGCCGGGACCAGGCGGGTACGTTTTCGACGTAAACGGAATGAAATAAAAGGCATTACGCGGAACGCATCTCAAATTGCAGCCCGCAGCAAAGGAGGGAATTTTATAGGACCTACTTATGTTAAGAGCAAAGAAAATATGGAGATATCTGGATTGATGCATGGCTGCAAATTTGACTACAACACTAAACGCATCGGTAACATCAGAATGCAACTTACCAAATCATGCCGGCAGACTTGAAGCTCCCGCATGTACGATATAACAGACCATTACACCATTTAGTTCTTGAAATATTTAGCAATGTTCTTCTTCAGAGCTTTTATTTTTCCTGACATTTACGGAATTTAAATAAATACCAAGTGTTTTATTTTATGACAATAGAATGTCGAATCGACTATTTTCGAAAATGAAACGAATTCCTTAGAGGTAAATATAATCTTAAGAAAAATTGCCGGTAACCTTTTTAAAGAAAAAAATAAACGCATCAATATTTAGTTTATTACTAAGTGTTACATTTTAAGCTTTAATAGACAGATAAAAAATATTCATTAATTGAAACGAAATTAAATTTCTAAAAATGTAACTGGAGTTTGACTATCTCAATGAGCAATTGTTTAATAGTTAACTTTAAGCAGTGATTAGGAGAGAGATTCATACGGAACGCTGCTCAAAACAGCTAGCAATCAGAAGACGTATGGCATTTTAAGAAGAAAAATTCCTTTTCCTGGAGCACAAAAATAAGTAAAAATAAACAACTATTCCAGCGATAGAATAAGTATAATTGAAATCCTAAAATTCTCAATGTCACAAGTGAGCTTTCTTCGTTTGATAAACTGATATAACGATAAGGTCACTCTGATGGTTTTTATCTCGTTGAAGGCGAACAAATAACTACTCTGGTAAGAATTACTAGTTTTACACTGTGAATTAGGATAAGTATAACTTAAATCTTGACCTAAAACCAGTAAGAATTAATCAAGTTTTGCACAGCGAATAAGGATATAGCTTTAAGCTTGGCTAAAAAAAACATTATCTTCGACATCCTAAGGCATATGAACCAGAAAGAGCCCGACTTTTTCTGGGTTGAGACCCATGGACTGGGCCTGTGACGTGAAGAGGCTATTCCATTCACTTTGGGAAAGGTGATTAATGCTCAAAGTCGTTAGTAGAAATTGGGAGAAAGCTCCACTGAAATCACCCAACTGCATGTAGACGAATAACCGACAGTTTCTGCGGCTTCCCTAATTGTTTTACACCATAAAAGCATTTATCAGAATTTATTATTGTTTTTTTTTTCTCCCGAGAATTCTAAGTTGTCCATCCAGTCGCTTCAAATTTAAAACCAGTCTCTCTACTCCTTCGACCAACTTATGCATCCCTCCTCCCTTTCCAATCTGCAAACATCTAAATCAGTTCCACTTGTATCTGCTATTTAGGGTCTCTTGCTATTTTTTATCTATCAAATACATCTTAGTCCTTTTCACCTGAACGACGTTTATAATGGTGACCAAAGAATTCTGAAAGGTTTTGAGAATATGCAACAATTATGAGAGGGAAACTATACTCGTTAAGAAGAATTGCGTTCGGAGAAAACGGGACACCAACTTGGCATTCTGAGCAATTTCTCCCAATGAAACAACAATAGAAAATCATTCAGACATCATCATTCAATTGGTAACGAAAGGATGAGTCGAATTACAGCCGGTCTCCCTGATTTATACATTTTACACATCGGCATATCATTTATGTGAGTCTCACCAAGAGGGGTCTGGGGTTATTATTGCTTGGAAGGTCTAATTCACCCCAGCATATAATTAGCACATCCTTGAGGATTCATAAATCAACTGAATGCGGTTGAAAATGAAATTTGAGCCCAAGTGGATACTCAGTATAACCTTTATCCCTCAGTTGGGCTCGAATTAAAAGTTAAATACGCTAGGAAAAATAATTTGAAGAATGGAATGCTGCTGTAATTTTACGTCTTATGAAATTTTAGGGCGCCACAAACCCTAGAGGTGATTTTCTCGGTATTTAGTAGATGTAGATTTTTCAAACTTTCACTCATCTTTCAGTCTTAACGCTACCGTCACCACCACTATCACACCAATTACGACAGAGCAAAAGAAACTGCGGGGAAACTACTAGAGAAAATAGCAGATATGTCACATGGGGAAGGAAATGAGGTAAAATGTCATTCCTTCTCCAAATCAGAAAATTCTCCACCGTCGGGGGAAGTTAAAAAATTTTTAGTCATTAAACCGATCAATTAAAATGAATTGGGGTGAATGCTCGGTTTCAAAAAGTCACCTCGTCTCAATTTAATTTTCACTAAGCGGATCACCCGAATGAACACGATTGAAGTGAGACGAGTCGAGGCCCTCCCCATCCGGTAATTTCCTGTCAACACTGGCCAAGCTTTTCCATCTCAGACCTTCATAGTAGGCTAATCAAGTTTGTGATCGATTCAATACGATGGCTAATAAAATATTATAAAGCTAAACTGATCTGCAAAAAGATCATTCATAGAATCTTCTCATCTTAAGCAGGGTATATTAAAACGTTGAATAGCACAAAAATGGTAAACATAAGTATTTGGCATGTTACCGCTAGCGATTTTTTATCACTCATATACCTTTGCTATGCTCACGATTCCGTCATAGCCACCTCCGCGCAAGTGACGTTTCTAAATAGAGCCCCATCAGGACAATAGGGCATAAAAAAGAACTTAGGGGAGAAAACCAAGTTCAAAAGAGAAGAGCTGCAACGTGACGAGAGGAAACGCAATCGGAGTTGGAATTCTGGACAATAGTTCCCCATCAAGAAGAATGAAAAACTCCACCGTCAGCAGGAGTTCAGTTTTTGATTTCTTTAATTAAAAAAAAGGAAGATGCGGGGGGTCGTCACATTTTCAGGCACCCGTTCCCTTCCTCCCTCAACTGTGGCACAGGTTGCGACAAAGTCTACAGTCCGCCCACACCCCTCAGCTCATCCTCCACCAAGGGAGGAGGGAGGGATGGAGAAACGTCATTTATGGGATTGCCCCATATTAAAAATTTTCCGCGGAGAAGGAAGACGAAGAGGAGGAAGAGAATAAATCCCGCGAGGGAGAGCTGCAGCGGTGGCGCTCGGAGAAGAAGGCGAGAGTACTTATGGGGATGGAGATACTTAAGGGGAGGTTGGAGGGATGGGGAGGGGAGGGGTAGGAAGAGGGGAGGAGGACGACGGCCGGTTGAGAAAGTGATGGGGTTTGAGTTTGTGAGGAAAGCGCGGGGCATAATGGAACGGGGAGCACTACTATTGCGACCTAAAGGGGAGCTGTAACTTCGGAGACGGGAAGAGAGCCGCAAGTGCTTTTAGGGCCGTACGCGATGCGCTAGTGATATCGAATGACGATGTACATCGTCGAATACCCAACCAATAACGAAAGAATACAAACCTGCCGAAAACAGGGCGATAAGAAATGTAGAAGTAACCAAAATAAGGCGGCTTAGACCGGGAATCGATCCACAGACCATTGCCTCCTTGTGCCTCGGCGCAGACCACGAGACCATCAATAAGCAACGTTATGAGCAGCACTGCGAGGTAATATGCAGAGACAGTATAGAGAGAAGTACAGAGAGAAAATGTGGAGAGTATCCAATAGGGTGAAATACCATTACAGTGACGCGATATGGTATTTAACACCAATAGTACGATTAAATTCAAGATGTACGATGCATAACGATATGCAATGCTATTCGATTTACTCGATCCAACGCAACACATGGAATTAAATGAAGTGATACAATTATTACAATATGATACGATATTCAACTTCGTGCGCTTCTATGAAATTTACACGATGCAGTGCGATATGCGGTGCTATTTTACGCTATTGATACCATGCTAAAATTGTAATGATATGCGAGCCAATGACAGAGAATGGGATGTTTACAACAATGTGATATTATTTCGATACATCTTTTGCAATGCAAAGAATCACGTCATTTGCGTCTCATAACATATATCGCAATGCGATATTGACATTCGCATAGCTCACAACCGTAATTAATTTCGCTAAAACCCTTACGTCGGGGGAATATGGTGGCGAGACGACACTTGGGGTGGGACTGCGGAACACGAATGGCCTAATCAGCGAAGTGTGACAACCCGAAAAGGTTTCCAGCAAATGAAAGAAAACATAAAGCAAAATTCCGTTTCAGTTGACCCTCGAGACGCAACCTAAAGCAACATATCCAGCATCTGAAAAGGATCTGGATACATTACTGCAAAACGGTCGTTGAAATTCAAATTGCAAGCATGGCCAGTTTCACTGCTGTAAAAAACAGAAATCTCATTTTAATACAGGTTGCCTCGGTAGCTTGTGGAGAGCGGACGTGTTTTGCAAGAGCTCCGTAATCCGACGTCAAGGCCAGACTTCCCCGGGAAGGAAAGCCTTCCCTCGCCCGGGATTTTGGGAGAGACGTTCGGTCTCTCTCCGAGTTTTTCTACTGAGTGAAAAGTGATCACAATTGTTTAAGTTTTTTTTCTACGGTTTGCGTTTCGGCGGCCGCGGATGCGGCCGCACGTTGTGAGTTTTTGTTATTATGTTCAAGTGAAGGACCACGGATTTATTTTCTCAGTGTGTTGTGTGAAACGCCACGGTTCTATTTTGTGTTCTATGTGCAAAGTAGCACTTCTTTTTTTTTTTCCTGTTTCGTGGTTATTTTTGTGACCCAGTGACCCCCCTGTAGCTAGTGCCCCGGGGCTTGTCCCCAACTTTCTTATTTTTTCCATCGCTTCGACATGGTTGTCGAGCGACAGAATACCCTCTTCCTCCAATTAGAGGAGAATGTGAGCGCTCCAACCCCGCTCGAGGTCCACACCTTCATTAGGGAGGTGTTGGGCCTCGCGGAAGAGGAGGTTTTGGCCATACAGTTTGGCCTCAATAGAAGAACGACATTTATCAAAGTCGGGAATGAGAGCATAGTCTCTAGAATAATAGAAACCACCACAAGAAAACTGCCGTTTCCTACAATGGAAACACCGAGGACAACGGCGACAGTCGACAAGACCTCCGGATCCCCCATTAACGTGAAGATCCTATGTCTACCCATCGAAATCACCAGGGAGGAAATTGGCCTAGCCCTCCAAACCTTCGGTAAAATTTATAAAATTAGCGAGAACAGATGGAATGGCGACCACCTTTTCAAGTGCTTCACCGGAACTAGAATCGTGCGTATGGCGGTAGCCACCAACATACCATCATACATCACGATCGGAGGGCATAGGGCAATTGTAATATACGATGGACAGAAGCGGACGTGTGCTCGCTGTTCGGCCGAGGGGCACGAGAGGAAGAACTGCCCCCGAAATAATGGGCCACGTGGATTTAACGAGGTGGCCCAGGCTGGGCGAGTGGGCGATCCAGAAGTGAACGAGGAGCAGTTGATTGCGGGAGCGGCCTCCCTACTTGGCTTAGAGGGGGAGGAAGTCCAAGCTGCGCCCAGTCAGACAGGATCATCGGCTGAGGATACAGCAGTCAAGCGCCTCGTAGCGGAAGACGACCCGGAGCCCACCAAACGTCTCCGAACGTCTAGCCCAATATTACCAACAGAAAAAGGAGATCGCCACCTTGATGAGAGGGACTTCCCCTTCCTACACTTATCCACCACCTCACACCCCACCCCCTTCCCTCCCCGCTCTCCTACCTCCCCACGCCGATCCTCATCTCCCGCACCTCCTCCACCCCCCCCCTTCCACCAGGCAGGAGACGAAGAAAACAAGAACCAGGACAAGGTGACCGAAACGGAGGAGATCATCACATCCCAGCCAGCACCCCCTGACTCCCCCGAATCTCAGAAGACGGAAATGGAAGCAGAGGCCAGAGTGGACGACGAGTCAACGCCGGATGATGACACAGAGGAGGAAGAGATGTCAACGAGCACTCCACCCTCTTCCTTCGACTTCCCCCCCGTCCCCCCGAGCGACAATACGCAGGTCTCTATGATAACACCAACCCAACCAAAATTCGACCCCGGGTGTTCTTCTCCAAAGGAGACTCATTCGGATTCAGATAGGAATAACAAAAGTAAAAGTAAGAGAAAGAGAAGCGGTTTACGTAGAGGTAATAGGAGAAAGTGAGAAAGTACATAGGTATGGAGAGGAGTAAGCCTTATACCTACTCAAATCTTACAATGAGAATATTATCTCTCAATATAGCGGGGGTGTCAAACGCCCTTAAGATGAAGTTACTAGCCACATTCGTCTCAGACTGTAAGGCAGATATCGTCTGCCTCCAAGAGTATGTTGAGGGGGTCAAGTGGCCCGACCCCCAATATGTAGCATATACAAACTTTGGAGACTCATATCTTGGGACCTGTACCCTCATAAAAAGCAACCTAAAGACACACACAGTGCGCCTCCACGAATCCGGAAGGATTATATCTTTGACGGTGAACGATATCACTATTCTAAATATTTATGCCCCTGCGGGCGAAAAGAACCGTCGCGAGAGGGAGGTCTTTTTTAGCGATATTTTAATGCCTTATTTATTTTGTTTTACGGGGAAAGCCATCTTAGCGGGTGATTTTAACAGTATTTATAGGCGCGAAGACTCCGAGTCCAATAGAGACAAAGTTTTGAATCGTCCGAGTCGAGCCTTGAAACTCTTAATTGAGTCTACACATGCGGTAGATGCGTTTCTAAATAGCTCTGTGGGCCCCGCTTCATACACGCGTGTTGGCCATAACTCTCGTACCCGCATCGATCTTGTTCTCCTCTCTCGTCAATTGAAACCCCTCCCCTACACCACTAGTACCCTTCCCATATCCCTCTCCGATCACTGTGCCCTTCTCCTCGACCTAACCCTTCCCGACCCCTCCCTCCCTCATAAACCGACCTCCCCCCGTATGTGGTGTATGGATACAAGGCCTCTGCAAGACGACGAATTTCTCACTGCTGTAAGAAGGAGAGTACAAGATATAATCTCTACCCTCAACAACTACCAGGGGAATATTTTAACTTGGTGGGAGGAAAATTTTAAGCGCAAAATAATTTATTTTTTAAAGAAGGAGACGATACATTGGAAAAAGGAAAAGAACGAGACCATTAGTTTTTATCGTTCTGCCCTCGGGGAGTTAATCAACACCAACCCCCGGCCGGAAAATTTTAAAGAAAAAGTGCGTGAGCTGAAGAATATAATCCTCAGGCGGGAGATGGAGAGGCATGCACCTAGCCGCTGGCAGCGTGAAGTCAACCCGGACGTCTGGGGTCCCTATACGCTCGCCGAACTTCGGCGTGTTGTCGAATTACACCAGGAGACGGTTGACCACCAGACACCGGCGGATCCTGCGGGCGATGGACTGCTCGAGGACGCCGCCCATTTCTTCGAAAACACATACAATCGCTACGGGACATGGAGGGAGGAAGATTCCCCTCCACTCCCTACACTACCCACACTCTCTGAGGACGAGAAAGATGCGATTGCCGACGCGATTAGGGGCGAGGAAGTGGACGCAGTTCTCCACTCCCTTCCCAAGGGCAAGGCCCCTGGGTCGGACGGCCTCCCCTATGAATTTTATACCACGTGTCGTGATATTTTAGTTCCTGTTTTAACTCGTATTTTTAATAGTTTTAAAAGTCATTCGGCCGGAATGACTTTAAGCCAACGGACAGCTGTGATCTCATTAAAACCAAAGAAGGGCCGGCCGCAATCACTAAATGATTACCGGCCCATAGCTCTTATAAATTGTGATAATAAAGTTTTTACTCGGGTTTTAAAATCGCGTTTATCAGCCGTTGCTGACAGTATCTTACATCATTCACAGCACGCGGTGTCAAACTCCCGTTGTATTTTAGATGCTGGCGTCCTAATTAGGGACATAGTCTTATCCGAGGCTCCCCCCTCCGAGAATTTTTTATCAATTTTAGCGATTGATTTTAACAAAGCCTTTGATTTTATCCGGCCTGAATATATCTTATTAGTACTAAAAAAGATGGCTTTCCCTGCCAATTTTATTGATTTCATTACAACATTATATAAAAATGCAAGAGCATGTATAAAAATAAAAGGGAGGACGTCACGTCTCTTCCCTATAACGAACTCAGTACGTCAAGGATGCCCGCTCTCAATGTTTTTATATGCCATCGCAGTCGACCCTATTATTAGAGCGATGGAGGAGGTGGGGGTGGGCGTGCGCCGCTTTGGGACCACATACCCCGGGGTGGTGTACGCGGACGACCTCTCACTTTTCATCTCTGACCCCTGCCAGCTCGTGGCAGCTGCGGATATTCTCCGGGAGTTCGCTCCGGCTGGCGTAGAAGTGAGTGTTAGCAAATCCAAAGTGCTCCCTCTGAGAGGGCACCTTACCGAGGCGACCGCGGCGGGTTGGAATGTGGCGATTCCCCCGCTTAAAGTGCTTGGTTTCTGGTGGGGCGGAACAACGGAAGAAATGATAGAAAGGAACTGGGAGGGAGTGAGCGGGGCGGTGGCTTGGGCGGCGAGGAGATTCACCATCCCTTCCCTCCCCCTCACAGCCCGTGCCCGTCTGATAGAGCAACATGTGCTCCCGGGGGTTTTCTTTGCGGCCCATATCTGGCCGCTTAATAAAAGAACTTCTGCAGAGATAATTAAAAACACGAATCAAATGCTCTGGAACGGATATGTTAGGAAGGTCTCACGAAAACAAGTGTGCTCCCCTATGGAGAGGGGAGGGTTAAACCTGTGCGACATTCCGCTCAAGTGTAAGGTGGTCTACACAAAACTAAGTGCCAAGATTCTGGGGGGTGGGGACGCCCCGCGCCGAGCACTTCATCGCTCGGCATGGGAGGGGGGAGGTTCCTCTTCGAACACATTTAAGCGTGGCATAAAAGATACGAGGGAGATAGTAGAGAGCCTCCAGAGGGGAGAAGGGGAAATATTCAAAACAAAGACTGTCTACGACCGACTAAAAGCGAGAGAATTCCCACTCACACCTCCCCCAAACAAGTGGAGGAACTGGGCGGCCAACAAAAAGGCCGATGCGGAGAGTCAGAGTGCCCTATACGAGACAATAGCAGGGATATTAGACACAAGAGAGTCCAGATACCGAATCGGCTTGGAAGACTCCCCTCTCTGCTTAAAATGTCAAAAGATCGACAATACTGCACACCATATACTAGGTTGTGACAAAAACACGCCCGTCTGGGACACAATTCGAAACATTTATCGATTATGGGATACCTTCGGAGGGGGATCGGTTCATCATGAACGCCTCCTCTGTCTGGACTTCAAATTATTTCCAAATAGACGAAACAAGCTTTTGACTCAAATAATAGGAACATATATCAATATAAGAACACGAAAAAAAAGGACAGGCACCCCCCTTTCCCTTTGCTTAAAACAGGTGGAGAACCGAGTTACAGCTGATCCAACCACAACCTGGCTCCACAGATTACTTGTGAAAGCGGAGGAAGAGGAAAGAAAAATAGAGACAAGAACGGAAACAGTGACGAACGACCCCACTCCGCCAGCCACACCGCAGACGTAGCAGTGCGCAGACGCGGGGACGTCGTTGCAGGCGAGAACGCTGGAAAGAGCAGAATACAACGGCAGCAGGCTTATTATCTTCCATGCCCCCAGCGTAGCCGCACCGGCAAAGGCATCGGGCACCGTAGTCCAGTCATACAAGAGGTAGCCGGTTCGAGACACCCAGTGTTCTATGAAGAAATTATTTCATTGATACTAATGATGGAAAAATTGAATCTCTAATTTTTCAAACAGAAACTTTAGACAAGAACTCATTAAATAATATAATTTGCATTTCAAAAGAGTAAAATATTAATGAAATTTTTTCCTGTTTGTAAAAGTATGTACTCTGGACATTTGTGACAATAAATATTAATTTGACCGTAGCTTAACTGGCTAAAGCAATCGGCCGGAAATCGAGGGATCCGCATTCGAATCCCGATGAAGACGGATGATTTTTTTCTCTGTGGAATTTCGCAACTTGCCGTCATCATCCGTGGGAAGTGACGCTAATTTACGGGAGGAAAATTCGGAAGTTACACTCGTTTAATCAATTTTTACGGCATTTTTGTTAGCAATTATAGATGGAAAAATAAATAGAATATGTGAAGACTAAGATACTGTTGAAAAAAGGAGACTGTTTTTGACACCCCCAGAAGTAATTACACCCCCAGAAGTAATTACACCCAATTATTTAGTCAGAAGTAATTATACCCAAATCGTGTTCAAATTTGATTCAACTGCAACATTATTCTTTATATCGATAAAATCACTAAAATTCAGCTTTCAGTGATAAGCAGTCCTAATTCTGATATTCTGTTAAATTTTTGGATCATTTTTGCCTTACTTGCAGATTTACCGACATGCATCTAATTCGCAAGCCCCTTTAAGTATCTTGAAATGACTTGGGTTAGGCTTCATGGGTATTAGGATCATGATTAATTCGGCTAAGGGAACATTCATGAAAGAATATGATTTAATGAGGGAGACTAAGTAAAATTGTAATATTTTAACATTGTAATTATAACTGTAAAGAATATGTGGATTTAAAAATTTAAAAAATACTCCTCCCATTCCAAGCAATTGTGCCTTTGAATGCTAATTTCACACATTAGTGAGTCTCCTCACGTGTGACACTCCTTCAAATGTAACTGTAAGGTAAACCATAAAGTAAAAGTTTGCGTAGTACAGAGTGGCTCGAAAAGCTGGGTCTCAACGTTTTTAGAAATCGTCGCAAGCTGGAGGATCACGGGAAGTGGACGTGGAGAAGGGGGAGGGTGGACTGGGTAGAAGGGGAGACAAATGCTCGAGATGCAGGGAGAGGAAAGAAAGTTGCCGGCGGAGTTTCGGAGGAGACAGCAAAAATGGATGACGTATTGAGAGGAGAGGGCCCATAGAAAGAGAGTGATAAAGAGGAGAATTTGGGGCAAGCGAGGGAAAAGGAGAATGGGAAATTTGGTCAATGCAAAGGTGGAATTAAAGAGAGACTTTAAGCCAGGGTCGCTCGATTCGATATATCCGTAGCTCAATCGATATGGGTCTTTGCAACCATTTCCACCTCACAGCCGCCATTAATGTGCTTACTGAGCAGTTACCACCATAGTAAACCCAACAAAATTTGCGAATATGCGGCGCCAGCCATAATTTCGAACACGAATTCACTGACAAATCATCAACAATGTTGAACATGCTATGCTATGCTCGTAGAGAATATACTAAAATTGGCACACTAATGGCGGACTTTTTTGCGTTGCGAAGGCCCGTATCAAAGGAAGAATACTATCGATATTGAAAGACCTTGACATAAAGTAAGGCCAGAAGTTACCGTGGCCGTTGTTTTACAAGCCAACCAATCAACTCACACCGCACAACCATACCAAAATGTATGCACACCAATAAATTTACTAATTTAAAAATTACGAACCGAAGACGTCACATAAGTACTTGACCACCCTCGACAGAGGAGGGACAGTCCTCTTCCGCCACGCCTGCGGCCAAGACGTCGAGTCTCACTTGGGTGGATAATTCACTATACAGACCAGCGTCACAAGTATTCGTCCCACGGTACTCGCTTATTTACCCGGAGTAGAAGGCAATGAAATGCCTTATTTTAAGAGTTTTGGAAAGTAAAGAAATTGGCTACGTAGTCACTCCACACTTACGCTCCTCGAGGGATTGAAATTATGAAATGAAATCGGAAAACAAAAGGAGAGGCAAATATTTCGTTAAAGGCCGTTTTATTTCGTTTGTTCGGGAATTAAGAGAATGTCATAGCTGATAATACATAGAAATAATACGTTAGGAGCAACTAGAGACTCTGGAGAAGACACGGTAGACCAAAAAGATTACTTAAAAAATGGATCATGCGAGTAACAGGGTGTTAGACAGAGTCTTAAATAATTCAATCCCGCACAATTTTCTGTGGCTGAAAGAGAAGACAAAAATAAGTTATGTACCATGCCGAATTAATGAGTACATAAATTCCTTCCTCGCAGGCACCATTTAAGACAACATCTATCACATAGGGAGGCTGTAAGACACGTCGTAAACGTCCAAACAATCCACTTTAGCCCTCCTCCTCCTCCGCAATATTCCCATCCTGTTTATCATGACTGGTGCCCTTACACCCCAGGTCACGCAGCCCCATGCGGACACCTGCAGATTACTCCGTAGATGTAGATTCAAGGAGGTCAAGGGACACGATGAGAGGATACCATTGAGGTAGATGGAGAGGGCGTTACGTCATCAAACTGACAACCAAAATAACAACCATCTTGTTCATCCCTGCTCTCTCCTTAGGGGCTGTCCATAATCCACTTAGGCCACTTTTTGACCGCCCCCCCCCCCCACCCACCTCCCATTGTGGACACTCGTAGACTTCATCCGGACCCCCTCTTCCACCCCTGTTGTTCACTTAGACTTTTCTTTTTTGCGGAAAAAGCTGTGAAACGGGGCTGTTAATTGATTGTCATGGACAATCTGTAATTTAAGGCTGATTTTAACGAAAGGTAAGTAAATGAAAAACTACTCTTGTAGTTATGATAATCTGTCATTCACTTTAAGCTGTATTTTTACCATTGACTACGTAGACATCCCTCCAACCCCCCAACGTGGACCTTCGTGGACAACCCTCGTACCCCACTCCCACCCCTGTTTGGTGTCTACGTGGATTATGGACAGCCCCTTACTTTCCTATGGATATGCGGGGCGGAATGGACACATTGAGGGGACACATTGAATAGACACCATCGGTTTGTTTAAGGCAAGTAACTCCTGCAACATATATTGCTTGCTTAGTCCTATGGGATCTACTCTATTTGGCTGAATCTTTCATCGAGAGGGTGAGGATGATTATTAATTTAAATACACAAAATATGTAAGAATTCATATTAAAAATTAAGTGCATGCTGGTTTCGGTAAGTTATTGATGGAAAACATGGTGAAATTGCAAAATTATTGCGTGCGCCCACAAGCGCTATAGGAGAATGAGGGTTTTTACATCTACATCTACATACTACCCCGCGAGCCGCCGCATGGGCGCGAGGCAGGGGGTATTAGGTCACTAGCCGTGTAAAGATGAAAAGTTTTGGAGGTGAAATGGTGACATGTATTAGGGGAGTGTATTTAGAGGAGCTCAATTTTTATTGTGGTCGCTTTTTGTGCGCGGAAAGAACAAGTTTTTGTACCTATCTGTTTGGCAGAGTATCTCTCTTAATTTATCGTATCAGTCAGGCTTAGAGATGTAGTGAGGCGTCAGGATAACATTCTCTGTATCGCTCTGAAAAATATCAGTTCTGAATTTATCAAGCAGCCCAAGCCTAGCGTGCAGCCTCCGAGTCTCTAGGGGCTCCCACCTTAATCCCTCTAAAAGTTGGGAGACGCTATATGTACGCTCGTAGCAGTTTTTAACGAAGCACGCTGCTTTCCTTTGTATTTTATTAATTTTTTTGGTTAAATCTTTATGACCAGGGTCCCAAATGCTCGCGGCGTATTCGAGGCGTGGCCTAACCAGAGCGAAGTAGCATCTCTCTTTTCCTTTTTCATCCGAGGACCTTCCTATTATACGTTTAACAAAACATAGTTTATTTAATGATGTGCCGTATACATTTTGTATGTGTATTCCCCACGATATATCTGAAGTTTAAGTAATTCCATGATATTTTACTGTATTTACCAAGTATGGAGGACTGGCTTCAGCTCCTAGTATTGGCCAACATAGCAAGTGCCCTCTCCATACACCTCAATGGAGGATACAAATTGAGAGAAAGGGAGAGTGGAAGGAGGGGTTGGAGAAGAGGGAGGGGAAGGAGAGGGAGAGAGAGGGGGAAACAACGAGAGGGGAAGAGAGGGAGAGTGGTGAAGCATTTCGATCGGCGCGAGTAGAGCCGAAGAGAGTCAGGCTTCTGCGCATGCGCCGGGAGGGAATACGGAGTGCGGGACGAGAAAATTTCATTATTTTCCTCCTCTTCCATCTCCTCCTCTCCGCTTTGCGTTCGTCTAACCACCACCCTTTCCCTTATCTTTCTCTCTCTCTCCTTCCCCCTCCCTTTCTCCCTCTCTTTCCCACTCCTACTCACCGCTGCCGAAGGGAGGGGAGGGCGAGGAATAAAAATTGGGGGAGTAGTGTGGGGTAGCAAAGTGGGGGCACTCGGCCACCGCACTGCCTCGCTGACACAGGGGTTAGAGGGCGTTGTCCCATATCGTGGCGCTACCCTCGCATATGGACCACCACCGAGTGGGCACGTGTCCGGACGTGGTGGGGGGGTCGCAATGGGAGGGGGGGGGAGAATGTTCTGAGAGGGTGGCTAGAAATATTGGGTCGCCTCCAAGAGGAGCGGTCCTCCCTTCCGAAGCGATGCTCTTTTTTTCCACATTTTGCACCGTCACCGAATATCGCATGACAATACAACATCGTAATAAAATCCCTGGCATGAAGAGGTGGCTCATTTTAATGGAGAACAAGTTGGGTTGGCACGGGGGACAGTGGAATAAAGGCTTTCCATTGTTACGAAAATATAGATTGATATTTTATTGTGAATGGAGATTATTTTCACAGCAAGCTGAAATGATCCGCATCACTTCAAGATAACCACTTATAATTACCAGCGCAGTCTAGCACAATAGGATCAGGATGGCGTGTTATTCAGGATTAGGCTATCTATCAAGTATATTTCAGCGAATAAATACGGTGGCTTCCATGAGAAGCAACCCCTATTGATATGGTGTTGTTTTTTCCACGATTTGCAACGTCACCAAATACCGTGGAAATAATAAAATATCCCAATAAAGTCCCAAATACGAAGAGAAGAATCATCTTGACGTAGAGCGGGGCTGGAACAGCGATGGAGGCTAGAATAAGGCTTTCCATTGTGATCAAGAAACAGAATGCAGCTTTAAACTTTAAAGAGATTTATTTTTCACGACTATATTAAGTAATTTTCACCATTACAAGCGAAACACGTTTAAATATAACCCACTCTGACATAAAAGAACCGAGATAGTAATATTGCGAAGTATAAGCATTGAGTACATTTGCGTTAATGTATCGCGAGGTCTCCAATATAAGTATTTCCTTTCGAAACAATATTTTTTCCGCAGTTTGTACCGTCACCAACTATTGTACGGTAATGAAATAACACAATGAAATTTCCAACGCGTGAAGCAGTCTTATTTATTTACAGATTGAATAGTTATATCAGCGTGGAAGGCTAAAATAATCCTTTCACTTCGGCTTTTCAGTAGGTACGATAAATTAATTTCTTTTAGTTTAAAACATGAAATACGTATAATTTCACAAACAGCTTCGATGGTAACATCATTTTAAGGGACTCGTGTCTAAGAATCACCGAACTGTCATTAAAAAGATCGGAATAGTGTGGCGGCAAGGATACTTGCTTCACAAGATTACACAGACCCTGGTTCAAATCTCTTCAGTGACGGAAATTTTTCAGTAGTGTTCCGAACCCTGCTAAGGCGCTTCGAAGTTAGCACCAAAGTCTAGCACTTGGTCCGTCGGATGAGACGTTAAACCGTCTGGCTCCCCTGCCTGTATGACGCGCTGTACAAACTAAAATACGTTGCCGATGTTTTCAAATTTACAAGTCATGTAAGAAAGCTGAATCCTTCTCGCCTTCAGTTAAGCATCGATTTCTTTAAAGGGAAGAGGAAATTCCAATTCACGAGGGAGGATCAATCGCCTTATTCAGGAAACATCCAAAACAGAAGAGCCTCCACAATGACGACGTTATGCCGTGAAAGCCTCTACATTTCTCACTAGTCAATATAGAAATGAATATACATTTTGAACAATACTCCTGAATAGGGAAGGACTGGACATTGACCAGCTACGGAACTGATGAAATTTCAGCTTCAGAGTATTAATATATATTCAAATATACTCGATAAACTACAATTTGTGGTTACTAATAAAGACTTAAGTAAAACACTCTTAGGTGCTTCATTTAGGTCTCATGAATATTAAAAAATGGACTACTTGCTAGACTGCTCTACAAGTTAACCTTTGTGGTTTCTCAGGCAAATTATTGGTGAGATTTTCTCTTTCACTTGATCAGCCAATTCACACACAGATTGAAAGACAGTAGGAATGCAAGATAATCCTACGATGCGTCAACCAATCGTATCTTCCATATCTTTAATGTTAAATATGAATCCATATTAATAAAAACCAATGGATAATTCATTCCACACCACACCCGCAATATTCCACACCGATGAGTTGGTAATTAAACATAATTACCTTTAAAATGAGGATGGTACACCCATGTGCCATGGTGTCTTCGCTTGTGAAATATTGCGGCTAAGACAAGTTTTTCACAGGATCGTTTACACGATGGAGTTTCTCGAGCAATCTACCGAAATTACCCACGTGCTTGGAATACAGTTTCCCCAGGATTCCAGCACACTTCTTCATATTATAAGTGAGGCATTTCAACCCGAAGAAGCAAGCTGAAACGCTGGTGAAACCGTCATCCACGCATATGAGTCACCATGGAAGAAAATCCAAAAAAACCTCCATAAATGCTCATAAAAGATCCCATCGCTTTTGAAGCAACGTATTGTAGTGTCCCGGTAGGCTTACTCATTGGGGGTGAGCAAACCTACCGGGATAAAGCAATGAGAGAAAATTTACCCGCCAAACATAAGTAATGGGAGAAAATTCTTATCAATTCCGAACAGATGATCAGTCATTTTTTGCGCTACTAATTCTTTATGGCCATGCCAACGGTGAACCAAGCTCTCGATGCCCCAAGCCTCTAAGCTCATGGAATAAAAGAGAAATGGAGTCTAATTTGATGACGCTACGCTTGAAAGAAAGATAAAGCCACGACAAAAAAATAAGCCTCATTAACCCCAGCATGAGTCCCATATAAAACGTTGCACACAAATATATAGGTACTTGCCATAAATTGATTTGTCGCTTCATAATACATTTTTAGGGATAAAGTATTTCTTACAATGGCAATAGCATCTCGATCCTATGTCTCCACTTCATAAGCCTTGATGCCTGTCGCTTGAAAGGGACATAAACTTCCTTATAAACAGCTACCCAACAATCTTCCTAATACTTCTCGTTAACCTGATATATCGCACGGAAATTTGAGACGACAGTTTGGTCTCTTTAAGGATTAGGAATGAACTGGCTCTTGCTTTTATCCCGCTACGTTTCATTCGCCTAATACTCTCATTACATCCATGGGCTCTCTCTCTCAATTCCATATACCATTTTTCCGACAAAGTGGCCAGCGACTGAGAGATATATGGAGTTAAATCGCTTGGAAGATAAAATTGGAAGCCACCAAAGTAAGGAGAAATTTGCAATAAAAGCAACTGAGCTCATAACGATGGAAGCTGACAGTGATGTAGACTAAGCAGCGGAGAGGAACAATGCTTTTTCTTGCAAGAGAAAAACGCGACGAAAGGGCAACCTTAACCCCATCAATTCTCTCACACCGTGGAGGGATCAAATTTCTTATGGGGGACGAAATTTACTAGTCTCGAGCAAAGAAAGAATATGAGAAGACAGTTAATGACATCGTCACACGTCATTTCCAGCTAGAGGGGATGAAGACAACAAATAGGCCGCAACTGCGGAACAAGCTGGTAGTGGATATTAGGGCGCAGGCCTGATTGCGCAGGTGAAGGGGATTAAGCGGATTTACGTAGAGTTACTCATCGTGAGTAGACATCTTAAGGCGACGTGACTGTTGATAAAACGGGAAGCAAGACGTGGCTGTAAGCTTCTGTAGAGCCTGCGAGATAGATCAGCGCGACGTCAAATTTACAATTTCAAAGCACTGAGGAATTAACATCTCAGAAATCTCAATGAAGTCACCCCCGAAGAGAACACAGAATGTGGGAAATTCACAATAAACAAAAATTAATCCGCATAAACTTACATTCCGACCAAGATATAAGATTCTAGAAGATATAAGAAATGCACTAACTAACGCTCGGTGAAAATCAATTCACGGCTTCTAAAAAGAGTCGCTTATTCTGGACGGAATTTATGAAATCGAACAATTGCGATCTACTCGGCTCCTTCTACCAAGTGTGTGGCAGATATACAGCCATTGCTTCATTTACTACATGAAAAAACCGTATATATCAACAGTTTTTACATGGCTTTTTATTTTCCAAGCATCACATCAATCTACAACTCTCCACGTACCCTCTTTCGACCATAAATTCTTTTCTCTCATTCCCTTTTCCACGCTGATCGTTTAATTACCTCTAAAGAGGATAAATATCGTAGAGAACGATATGGTAGATAATTATCAACCCTCGATTTATCAAATATATGAAGTCTTAATAACTTTCTACGGTGATCCGTTTAATTGGAAAAAAATATCTACCACGCCTCAATACATCGTCCTATCACGCAGCCTTTTATCTCGGTTTCCATTCAAACGACCGTCACGGGAAGAAAAGGACGAAATTTGCAGAGACAATGAGGATTCTTTGCACCCTTTCTTTCTCCGCACAGGTCATCAATCATTCCCGCAAAGAAGTTGCTTGCCCCATTCGCCCCTCTTTGCCCCTCCCCCCCCACCTCTCATTCCCCCGTCCTCCCACTTTGCCCTTACAGTCACCGAGTCTAAGAGGGGCGGAAGTGTTATTCGATCTCACCCGGGGCGGACGGGTTGGAGCCGAGGTCTTTAGAAAAATTCCCGAGCAAAGTTCGGCGACCCTGAAGGATAAGAAGTTTTCAAAAGACTGTAATATTTTGAGGGTAAAACCATAACTGATTCAAAAAAGAGAAGACATAAAAAAAGGGCGTATGAATTATTTCTTGCGTAACGCAAACAAAGCGAACAAATTTTGATACAATGACTGATGCTTTCTGGAAAAAAAATTCACTCAAAGACTACACAAAATGACGGTAATTGATCAAGGATCGAGGTGATATCCATCGTACTATGCATACTACCCCTACATCTACGATATTGATAGGAAAAATAATCACTTTTGCAATATTTAACTGCAAAAGTTTTGGTACAAGACAATTTTCGCTTTAATGATTTACTTAAAAGATGGTTGCTCACTAAACGGTCTACTTGCTCATACTTGTCTCAAAATAATAAAGGAAACGACTTGGTTCTCCACATAATACCCTCGTTCGCCCACCGTTCAGCATATTTAAAACCAAATTTCATTTACAGTCATTCAGACAATACAGCAAGTCTTCCATCCTCCACTGCTTCATCAAAAGCTTAAACGATAACAGAGACTACCAACCTTGACTTTTACACCGCTTTACAAACCTAACAGTACAATTTTTTTACAAGAAGCCAACTCATTTTACTGAACGAACTGTCACGCCCTGAATAAATTGATGACGATGTCAGTGACTGCTGAAGTAAGACGGTCGAATTACAAAAACAATGCCTTGGTAACGAAATGTGAGAAATGCACAGGAAAAATCGCAAGAGGTGTGAACACAGATCTTGCATCATTGGCGAGCACTGCGAGTTGTTTTTTCAACTGCGCACGAAGTTTCAGAGAAAAGCCTAAGAATTTCGGACCACAAAGGATAAGTCCTTATCCATCTCAACTAATGAGAGTAGCAACTATTCGAATAAGACAAGTAAGGAGTAAACTTACGGCTAGCATAAGTTTCCATCAACAAACTCCGATGAACGGGCGTTTAGCGGGATCTCCCCTCGCACTCACCTGTAAATAAAAGAAGAGAGACAGTATTAATATGATGCTTATACTGGCTTTATAAATATCTTATTATCAACACTGAGGGTTATGTGAAATCTCTAAATGAAAAGAGAATCGGATAAAATCATTGAAAGGGCTACCTAGGGAAAGGGCTCGATAAAAATATTTTGGGTCGTATAAAGCGCAAGAAAACCCAGCGCAGCATTCTCAGCGTTTTCCAGTATATTCCACAAATACTTTCACCCCGAGGCGGCCACAAAAAGCTATCACGTATCTATCTGAGTGGAAACGCAAAGTTAAACCCCTGCGTACCATAAAAATATAATGGACTTGAAAAGTTTCATGCTCATCGTTACCATTCATTTGCAACTTTAAGAGGTCACTCTTTTCACAGGAGAATATAACTTTTACCTTTCAAAGCATATCACTCAGCCAATTCTAGGCAACCTGCTTAAACATATTGTCAATATAGTTCACCTTTACGTAGCTTAGTGTTCCAGTGAAAGAGATTCGCTGATGAATTAGGAACCAGAGAACTTTGAGTTGGTCTTTGCGAGTACTTGTTAAATACTACTCAACACAGGTGGAATTACAGCTAAAAAATTGCCACACTATAAAAATTCACCTTCACTGACTCACATTTACGCATTCACAAGGTTAATCGTCCGCCGTCGACCGTCATTAAGTAATGCTAAAAGTAGGATCACCATATAAGGAAAAAATACATATTGAAGAAACGTTACATCCATCGCAAAAACATTGGTGCTTCAAAAAACTAGCGCATTGTTTAGGTGCTAATTGAATTCATCTCAGCACAGTGCATTTCTCATTGCATTTTGCCAAGTAGTTGTTGCTAGGAAGCACCAGGGAGTATTATTCTAAGTAAGGTCAGAGGGTATAAGTTTCTTGAATGCAGAGTGACAAAATAGCGCTTTCGGGATAGCTTTTCTTTGAGTAATTTTTCGATACATTGACACCTAAAATAATTCATCAGGACCAATTTCTATATCTTTGAACAGACTAACATCGTAGATAGAAAAAATTAAAGCAAGAAAAACATCTACATCAAGAAAAACAAGAAATATTCAACGAAAACCTGGGATAATAATAATAAGATAATAAAAATACTGCGCTCCACAGTTAGCCTCAACGTCCAGGACAAGATTTTTAAGCACGACAGAAGTGTTATTGAGAGGATAAATGACGAGCTGTGACGTGAACTTACTTTGCAGCAACAAACTGACCAAAGCAAATTACAGAATCAGTTCTTGAGTTTCGGAAGTAGAATATTTCCCATTGATGACGTAAGGTTAGCTGAGAGTTTCAGATTGACATATGTACTGTATTTAGTCCTCGAAGAAAAGAGAAGACTAGAATGAAAATAGAGAGTGAGATTTATATGCAATTGGACCTCAGAAAAACGTTTTGAGTTATATTTTGATAATTTCATTCAAGTACTTCCAGATTTGATTTTTGCTAATACACGAGTCTCTTTAAAAAATTAACAGTAGACCTTTTAATTAAGAGGAGAAATTCTTAACTGATGGTTGAGTTATTTATTCACGCACTTAATGTTTACATAAGCAATGATCCTTTGTCATTGCTTACATGCGAGAACTCCAAAAGGTACAGAAAGAATTATTTTTTCATAAATCACAGACAGAGAGACTTTCGGGTATAGCAATAGCAGAAGTTGTTTCCGGTGCACGTTACGACAGGATCGAAAAATAAAAGCTCTAAGATATGTCCACATTCATACGCATAGTGTTGAATGTTAAGCTCTCATTCAGCTTATTTTATGCCTTATAATTTTTGGGAGAAAATATTTCTTGCAATTTAAAAAAAAAAGAGGTTAACAAGAAGCATATGCATAGGACGGACATAACCTTTCAGTTTACGAGTATCCAAGGAATCGATGAACCAATAATAAAAGGATATCGTACGTCAGATAATAATGAAACAAAACGGTGTTTCGACACGCCATGAGGAAAGTAATCACTTTCAATTACTATGACTATCAATAAAAATAATAAAATCTCCAACCATTGTGGCTTTATTTCAATTTTGTATTCCTAAACCCCATGCGAATTAGGCACTGCTAATGCAACGGTCATATAGGGTAAATTAATAAGAAAGGTGTATAAAAACTTTCTCTTTACACCTTTGAGCCGCGGTGAACTGATAATTATCGCACGGTGATCATGTACTCTGCGTGAATTTATAATCCAACCAAAGGGTTCATGAGTCTAAGAATAAGCAACGAAAGGATAAAAAGGTGCATTTGCCACGAAAGGCGAAACGAGGGGAGACCCGGCAGTGAATTCTGGAGCATTTATTTTACAGATACGAAAAGAAAGGGCCAGGCTAAGGTAAAAAAGACTAGTAGGTATACTTTCTATCGGTGAAATTGACTTGCTCAGCGGCTGAAACCTGACTTGGCCATCATAAATTTTCCAACGACCAAGGGACACCTCGAATGATTATTAAAAGGACCAAAAGACCCACAAGACTGTCATTAAAATTACGTAAGGCTTCAACGTCGCAACGGATACAGCAATGAAAGCAGCAAAGACCTCCGCAGAATTCTTTTTCTTTCTATCAAAGTTAAACTCCTCCTAGTCACCACTGTCCGATTTATTTCGGCCGAGGCATGGAAAGCAACTTCCGTGCGTTTATCCTCGCTCTAATTCTTCCCGCAAAGTTTTTAACTCCACATCCTTCAACGAATCCAAATTCACTCCACATCGCAAGGCGAAGACAGAAGGTCTTCGCTTGAATGCACTATTAAAATTACTCCATAACTTGATGCCATTGTATGTATCCTGGGAAAGAAAGGTCACGGAGCAAGACTCAGCATATTAATCACTGGAATTCTTCTGCCACATTAGTTCCATGCGGTGCTCTCGGGTGGATATCTCTGCGCGCATGGAAAAAATCCCCAAATTAATCACGAAAATAAAAGAAGCTGAGTTAATTCTTTCACTGAAATAACAGACAAAGTAAAATTTCGAAGAGATGTCTCCAGATTTGCATACGGCGGAACCATAACCCATTTTCAAACCATATTACCCTACTACCAACATTTAAATAGAATACAAATAAGTCCGAAGAGGTCTACTTTTAAACGCTGCATTTTTTCTCTGCATCTTATCCCAAATTTTACACATACACTATCTAGCCCCTTTCTTCTGGTATTCTCAAGCCTCTTTCTTCATCTCCTTATTAATATCGCGATGCTTAAAAGGGTAAAACAGAATTTTGACGGAGTTGGATTCACAGAACCTCCGTCTTCCCCACCACGCCTTCGTATTTTTGCGTATCGTGGCCATGACTACCAAAATTTGATTATACCATTAAGGTAGATGGAGAGGGTGTTTGCTACGGAGCCCAATGCTAGAAGCTGTAACGTGGGCCCTGTCAGCCATCTTTGTTAACCCTGATTTTCCTTTACCGCTTACGGACTGGTGCATTAATTTTGCAATTTGATGTTTTCCATCATTAACTTACTAAAAATCAGCAAACATTTACGTCTATATTTCCTCCTTATCTATATTATTTTATTTAAATTTGACAATAACCCGTATTCCTGGTGAAAACTAAGGGACAATCGAGTATATTCCATGTCACTAAGTAGCCACCATACGTTTCAAGAGTCATTTGCCTTAAATTTGAAACACGGTCGATATTTTCGCTATACATCCGCTAATTAGTCCATTTCCTGATGTAATTCAAAGGAAAGTAAGAAGAGAGCAGGGATAACCAACACGATTATTATTTCCGTTGCCAGGCTACAGCTTTATGACGTAATTCCCTCTCCATTTACCTCTATGGATTAGGGTAGTTTAAGCGAGATAATTCCCTTGTCATAATAGAGACCATATTCGAATTTTATGTTTTAATTTCACCAACTGCAGTACACTTGATTTAAATACTGCATAATTAATAGTACAATAATATAGTTTTATACGACAGAAATTGTAAGTAATTAAATGAAAATATTTAAATAAATAATAATAAAAAAGTCCTTAACTTGGCTCATTTTTTTCGCGTGGTACGTTTGAAACTCCTTCAAAACGGAAGATTTTTTTTTATCCTGAAGAATTTACTGTGATGATAATATGTTTAATTTTCAAAAATAGTAGAGAAAACATACAAACTACCCACCGTTAATTTTTTGTCGATATTTAGGTGTTAGAAATCTCTCGTCTTTTTTTATAAACTGTCTCTGGAGTTCATGCACGTACTATTTTCCATGTAAAAGGGCTTATGTTTTTTGGAAAATATCTCGAAAAAAAATATGGTAAGGGGTTGACTTTTTTATGCCATTGGAAGGGTGAGACATTATCCATTAAAATAAGACCAAATTCATTGATTTATAGGAGAGATTATATTTCTCTCCAATTACCTTAAACCGACTGTGTGTTCTAAATACCAAAGTAAGTTGGCTCTTGGTGTCAGCGGTAAATGGGTAGGATGCTAAGATATGAGAAGATGCAGCAGAGGGAAAGTTGACTACGGATGGTATTGGCACAAACCCTTGGTCAGCAAAAATCGATATTATTAAGATGCTCGCTTCCACTTCGACCTGGGCAGAAATTTTCTTTTTTTCTTATTGAGGATGTATTCCTTTTAAACTGAACTACAACTAATCTACTAATTTTTTGTACATTTTATGTTCATAATTCCACCTCAGTATCGTAATTTTTCAATCAAATCCTAATTAAAAGCATGATAAGAATGCACGAGTGTTCCATGAGTTTTATTACTGTGTACCGGTTTCGGCCCGCCGACGACTATACCGTCAGTTACACGACGAACCTTTCGAAACCGGTCGATCGTAATAAAACTCATTGAAATTGTACAGTATTTTCCATCATGATCTATATCTCCTTGCTCCACAACGTAACGCCACAGTCGACTAACACAAATATTGATTATTTGATGTCAACATTTTTCCGGGTTGCGTCCGCGTATGTTGTTAGGTATCACAAGTTTCGCCAGCTATCCTGCTGGCGTCCTCAGGTGAAGGATAGCGAGAAGGTTTTTGGTTCATTCTTATATTGGCAAGATTTGGCGCCAAAAAAAGGACCAATACGTCGTCCAATCATAGAGCAGCCTCGTGATTGTGCGGGAGTCTTATTACTCTTCTCCATGCACTGTGTACGGGGTATCCATCTTCTCTGTTGAAATTCATTGGCGTTTGATGATTTCTATATCTTCTCTTATTATTCTCGGGAAGTAACTGTTTTCCTTGCCTATTATTTTGGCGTCTTCGAATATCACGGTGCGCCCCGGTTCACTCTATGCGTGCTCTGAGATGGCTGATGGTTTAAATTCTTTATTTTGTTTTTATTATTTATTTATTTTGCTCTTTGGATTTTCTTATTTTCGTGGTTCGTCTAGTTTTTTTTCCTTTTTTCTCCTCTCCAAGTTGTTCTCCCTTGCCGCCTAATCCTAATTTTACTCGAGACCCGCCACTCAATCGCTGACACTACTTGACGATATTCGTCAAGGGGTCCACATTTCAACATCTCATCTAACGGGCGGTAGTGTGTCGGAAACGCCTTAGAAGATAAAGGAAGTTCATTAGAAAAATCTCCGTCCACAAAGGACGAACCCGGGCCCTTCGGGATGTAGAACCGATTTCCTTAAACCACCACACCCGCCTGATTCCCTAAGGCGTATGAATATTTCCCCAGGATCGTAGTCCTTCGTGGAGGGACTTTCTTCCTTCCGGTAGTCGAGTTACGGCAAAGAGGACGGCGGAGGAAGAGATAAAGTGAAGGATCGCAAATATTTATTTCGTAGAGCGAGTCGAGGGGAACCCATTTACTATTCCCTTTTCAAAAAACGTCCCGGACCACTGCTTTTCCTCCCCCATTTCCCTCCCAGTTTTCTTTCACATATTTCTTTTATTTATGTCCTTTGCATCGCATAAAAGGGGCGAGTTTTAAATGGCGTGGGGAGAAATGGGATAGGCCCTCACTTTTGCGAAGGTTTAATGAAAAAATATAAGAATGTCATTTTCCCCAAAAATGTTAAAAAAAAACCTTTCCTCCTCTCATATACACAATCGCTCTCCCTGATGGAATGTTTAATGGAAAATGCGGAAAGTGATAGGACGCCGCTGCCGCGAGAACCTTCACCATCCACGAACAAGCCTGAGAGGCGTATCAAGGGCGCATGACAGGCGGTGTTAGGCCGCCTGCAATAAAGATATGAGAGAAGAGGAAAAGGAATTGGAAGACAGATGGGACGAAAAGTGAGAGGTGTGTTGACAGAGTGTCTCGTGTTTGTGTCTCACGATGGTAGAAAGTAATCCTAATTGACGTAACAGAGCTTTAGCAGAAGGAATACTTCAAGCAAACTATTTGGGTATATCTTTATTATTCAAACGCCATATCTACACTGTGGATAAAGAAAACATAAAGGTTTGTGATACATTAAAATACCTTGGAAATATCTTCACTTAAGACTAAGGATGAGTCAAATCCAAATGTCGATTCTCGATTCCACCGATTCTCAGGATTAGCACCGGTATAGAGAATCGATCACCTAAAGTCGATTCCAATTCCATCGATTCCAGATTAAAATATTCAAATCAAATTTCATTTATCACATCATATTTGTCTCAGTAATTTTGGGTGTAGGCTATCAATTTGTACTTATTATCTACTACCTCAATAAGCTGAGGATATATTGGCTATTTGTTTATTAATATACTTTTTGAGAGACTTAGTTGTCTTTGTTATTTTATTTCAGCCAATTCTTGAATTTAAATAATAGTCGTACGCTACTGGTATATCAATATCCCACCTTGTATTAGGAATAAGAATCGATGGAATCGGAATCGAGAAAAGGGAATCGACTTGAAAGAATCGGAATCGAAAAAATTGGAATCGACTCATCCGTACTTAAGAAATGTTGTGGGGAACACAATTAACAAACATATGCGGCACAGCATTAAAGAAACTAGGATTTATCAAGCATACAATAGGAAGGTCCTAAGATGAAAAAGTAATAAAGGAGAGATGCTACTTCGCTCTGGTTAGGCCACACCTCGAATACGCCACGAGCATTTTGGACCATTTAGTACACAAAGATTAAACAGAAAAAGTAATAAAACGCAAAAGAAAGCTGCGCGCTTCGTTGAAAACTGCTCCGGGCGAACATATTGTGTAACAAAACTTTTAAAGGGATTAAGTGGGGAGACGCTTGAGACTCGGGGAAACTCAGAACAGGCGTGTTACAGAGCGACACGGAGTACATCATTTCGATGCCGCACTAGTTTATAGGTCCGACAGAAGCTATAAAATAAGGTACAAAATTCGTTCTTTTCACGCACAATAAGTGACCATAATAAAAGCTGAGCTCCATTCAAACACTCCCATAATAAACTACACCTTTTCACCAGTTTTGTGTTCCTGAACATGACGCTCCTGGGTCAGGTGCACGGGAGGAACACCAGGAATGCCCCGACCTCCTTCGTGATGCCCAGACATCGCTCATCCAGGATGGCCGGGTCGCATTCTCGCATCGTTCGTGAGGGCCCACAATTCCCTGCCTGGATCCTTAAAGGGAAAACTAACTCGGACCAAACTCGGCAAACACCTTCTGCAGAGCTATGACGCAGAAAGAAGAGATTTCTTTTTCCCATGATCCTATCATTTATCTATTATCTACTAGAGAATTTATTTATTCATAGATATATATTTAGATAAGTAGTCGCTTAATTTATCATTGTTATCTCGCCTCAATTTTGATCATTTTTATACATATCAAGTTTTCATGCTCGTTACTATGTATTTTAACTGATCTATATAGTTTTTGTTTATTTTTTACCTATTCTCTGTTACTCAATTGATTGCTTTTAAACCTTTTACCTCAGAGAATATATACTTTATATGACATGCTACTTATTTATTGCATCCTTTTATCACTGTTGCTATTTGTTCGTTTAATCTTGTTGTTTTTTTAGGAAATATTACATGTAATTATCGGAACGTTTTCTGATAAAGTCGTGCGGAGTATAAACGACGGGAACCGGGCCATCGGAGGAGATCGCTGTTCCTGGGCATCCAGCTGAGTCCCAAAAACAAGGTGACCTCCATGGCTTACGATGTAACCCTTGAAGACCTGTTTTTATCACTATGATCTGTTATTTTCTTTATTTTTGACTATAAACCTATAATAAATTGAAAAAAAACTCTGTAAAGAGCCCTGGGGCGGAGGTGGAGGGGGCCACCTTGTCTTATCTGCCCCTGGTAAAATAAACACTAGTCAAGTCAAGTCTCCCTAAGCCTTATCCTTAACACATTCGCACGGCTGGTAGCGTAACAACCCCTGCCACACGCCCATGCGGTGGCTCGCAGGGTAGTATGTAGATGTAGGTGTATTACTTCTCTGTACCTACCTTTCGAGCGATCCAAATTTAGTATACAATATGGGGTCTCATTGTGACTCATTTTTTGTGCACTATTCCATAACACCAGAGGTGCTGAGTTGCCAATAGTAGCAGCAGTATAAAATAGAGTATTATACAGTTCGCCGACTGTGCACCAAGGTATGCATATATGATTCTCCGAAGTAGCTACTTACATGCATTAAGCGAGGTATTGGAAATGGTTTAGAGGAGACCAGAGCAGAGCGTAAGTTTGACAACAGTGTTTTCCAGAAGGAGCATGCTGTCAACAAAAAGAGCAATCAACGAAGATGAAACTTGGGGTCAAAATAATGTCCCCTGTGTCGCCCTGAAACGAGAGTGATCCGAATTTTCAATGTAACCTTGTCCTACAAATCTCTAGATAGTAGGCTTCTTCTTATACAGACTGAAGTTGCTCTCAGAGGAAGTAACTTATCTCCAAGGCTACTCCCACACTCAAGCCATCAGAAAAGTTATGGTCACCGATGTAACTCGGTAATCTAAAGGTGCTTTTTTAAAATTTATTTTCAAATGGTTAACCCAATTTTCTCAATACTGGAAGAGATCTTGAATGAAAAATAACCTCTGCTCAAGCGTTCGATACACGTTTTTAAGTAGCATAACACAACCTTTATTCTTGTTATTATGACAACTAAATGCTACACTGTGAAGTGGCATTATAAAAACAACTTCACTGCCACAATTGTCACATATTGAGAGTAGTTTTTCCCTCAGAAAGTGTACGAGGTCTCCAGGATACACCAAGAAAATGACGTGAAATCTTAGTGAGTCTGATGACACGTTTACCAGCATAGGCAATAAAGTACTTCAATATGAATCGATATAACTAGGGTCCATTTTCTCCCCGGTATCATGGGAAGAATTTTTGAAAAAGAAAGAAGAATTTCATTTGTCTCGAAAGAAACTACCACCCGCCACGGCCGCCCATTCTGATAAAAAATTAAATGAGAGAGGTGGTAAAGGGGTAGGACGTATCAACGACCTCATCATGCGAAGAGACGTATTCAATCTTTTCCGAACCCTCCACGTTCCAGCGACTCGTAAAACGTGACACCTGACTCTGGAAAGAACGTCCCCCATTCAACGATTCAGTTTACTTTCTCAACCCACATGGAGCACGTAGTAGAGGCCACTCCTCACATGATTTAAAGACCAACTCAGAGTATCCATCACGCCTTGATTAGAAAATATAAGGTTAACATTACCCTTTAACATCACAATTCTCCAGGAAAATGACTGGTAATCCAAATGCCACGCCCCATCTTCAGGAAGAAAAAAATCAAATGATATTCGTTTATTGAGAGAGGAAAGCTGACCTAGGTTCTCAATGGATGGGTGGAGTGACTCCATCGTGGATCACAAGGCAGCAAGGGTTGAGAAGAATATTAGCAATAATTCGTAAAATATGCTTTAAAAAATGGAGAGGGGATTCATTTTAGCCCTTAAATTGCAACGCAACAGTTCATATTGAGGAAATTATCCACGTCTCTATTCTTCCGTTCGAGTGAAATGTCATCAGAAGCGTTTACTCCCTTTCAACTGTTTCCGTCGAGGATATCTGCTCGCACAACCGAGCATTTTATCAATGGTCGAACTATAATCACTATAGCATATCATTCACCCGTCAGTTCACTGAAGCTAGTGGTGGAGGATATATCATCGAAGTTCACTATTCTAATTATCGATCACAAATACGAGTTCTCAGGAATATTGGGATAAAAAACCCTTTTGCATAATCACCAGGAATAAAAACTAACAACTCAAATTGGGATAGCTTGAGATTATATTGTCCCCGTATAAGACAGCTGCAATTCTAATAAATCTTTTTGAGGCTCAAGGTGACTGGGGGCGAGAAATAAGCCATAGCGCCAACATTTGGATCGAGTCAAAAATCCAGCTTAACTGGATTTGAAGATAACGCACTCTCGTGAGTGACTGATGACGAATTTATTGCAACAAATGGCAGAAAAAGGAGGGTGGGGGAATGAAGAATTTTTGTGTGGTGGGTAAAAGAATAGGAATAAGTATGACTCGGAAACATAAAGATTCGTACGTTCCCTAAAGCCAGGTCATATTCACCTTTTTCCAGTCACATTGATAGAGGGTTAGTCTAAAGCGAAAGAAACTGTAAAAAAAGGATTCATAACGGATCGAATCTCGTCAGTTATCAAATGGCGAACCACAAATGTGTAGCATTTTGAACAAAAAATAAACGTAATGATAATTAGATGACAGATAAATGAAAGCATCGGCAGATGAGGCAATGCATAACATTTTTGAACCAATAACATACAAAGGCATGTTGATATTTAACTGCACGTTTCTATTTAATGACCATTGCTACTTAATGGCAATTTACTAGTGACCAAAAAGATCTGTATTCTCGTCGTCTTTACCTTCGCAAAGGATGCTTTTTCTTCTTCGTATGATAAACTTCAAGACTATTCAAAAGGATGAAAAGAATATCCGCGTATTATTGAAAATACCACAGCAATTTAGTTCTACGTCCTAGCCTACGTTAGTTTTTCCCAAATCCGGGCATTATACTGACGCATCTTAATAAGGAGGTATTTATGAATCGCAAAGACGGACATTGAGGCTGGCGAAAGACCACAGTCGGTGCGAAAAATTTCTCGACAAAGTAAATCGGGATTTAAAATTCCATATCCATTTCTGTTTGCTTCCCGCTTAACATATATACGAGTCAGCATACTCTACAAACCACTCCGGAACAGACAGTGAGATCGGGATAGGTCGACAACGAGAGTCACGTCTCTCAAATACGAGAACTCAGGTTCGATTTGCATGCCGACGAAGATGTGTCAGCGAAATCCCGAACTCTACTTGGGAGCTCTTACGGAGAGCACTCAGAACAATATCCGACGGATGGGATGCACAACTGTCGTCTCATTGGCACCAATTGCTAAGGAAAGCTCATCCAATGCTACGTGTCACTTCATCCGATCTCCATTCCACCAATGGTCTCACCCTAACCATCATACACACCCACACTCGCTGAAAGATCCTTATAAAGAAACAAAAATGCATTCAGTCCTTTGGATATCAGTAGTGGTACTTTGATTTGACGTGCTGTAATGGGTAAGGTCGATTTGCAAATATACATCTAAGAATTACCGTTCAAGCCACCACTGCGATGTTTGACACGGGGTGATTCAAGACCAGGCTCTCTCTCTCTCTCATCCCAGTTCAAATTAGAACCGTGCCCCTTTCCCCGGCCGCTAGGCGCTGGCCAAAAGCAGTCAGGGCAATAAAACATAGAGCAGTCAGGACAACAAGACATACTGTCTGCCACTAGCAGAGTTGTGGTATATGCAACAGGAAGTTATCTAGTTCAGTCAGGCATCTTCACTAAGATGCAACGACGCAATCCATCCATTCATAAAGAGTGTGAAAGAAAATGCTCAGCACATAGTAAACTGTCTTATTGCAATCCTAAATCCTTGATAGACGAAGGCAAATATACAATGAGGGAAATCGCTAATATGGTTCAACAATCAGTTTTCAATTTCTTGGGTTTAACCTCGGAGCGGATTGGCTTTGATGTATAAAGGAGGCTTAACACATGGACGTGACTTCCATGACAGTGACCTTGCAAGTCGCTTGGAAGCGACACTCCGATGAGTGAGCACGGACTTCCACGTCAGCAGGGATCGATAGTGGCAGTAATCGATCGAGATTCGCACTTGAAAAGAAAATAAACTGGCTTCTATTTGCCTGCAAGCAGTATATCGATTCTGCGATAAAAATTGCATCGCATTCGGTGCAATTTCGGACACATGAATGCAAACGGAGTTTAAAATTGTAAACAGCAAATAAGTTAGGAGGAGGAGGAGCACATGCAAATATTTATTAGTACTTAAAAATATTTCAATTGCTTATGACCTCCTAAATAAGCTTCATGACTTTTCTACTATTAGATAATAATTACTATTGTCACAATCCTCATACTTGATACGATGTGATAATGCACGATTAATGTAATTTATACGCATTTATCACATCTACGAATGCCTGTGGGGCTTAAAGTGCGTAAAACGAACGCCTTTATTGCCAAATTTAGGCGACTTTCGTAATTACTATATTCATTGCTTTACTTCCGTCATTAAGTTGTTTGGGAAAAACCGGAAATTATATGTAAGCAGAACGATGCCCTCCAATTAATGATGCGCTATACCTGCTACTTTCATAGAAGTCAACTTTCATGAGTAAATTTGCCTAAAAGAAAGCTTGTCACACTCGCTACATTCGGGGGCATGGGAAGCGAAACAAGGCGAACAGACGCGCGTTTTAAGAGTGAGAAAAGAGGAAGGCCCATAATGAAGATCCCGTGGGGGAGAAACGACAGTGACTCACCTCCACTTTTGATGACGGGACATAAAGCGAGTGGAGGCTACTGTCCCGTGCGGCGGCAGACGCGAAGCGGGAGCAGGTTTAGCAGGGAGCAGGAGCCCAGCCAAGTGCGGAGCCGAGTGAGTGAGGGAATAAAACCGGACTCAGACAGCCGGCCGGGGCGAAGTGGTCCCACATAAACAGGAGGCGGGCGAGTCGTCATCAGTGTTTCTCCCCTGCCCCCCCTTAAAAGGGGGCGTTGTCTGCATTTGTCGCCTCCGCCTCCGAGGTGCTTCCAGGGACGCGTCCGAGGAGGTCGTTTGCACCACGAGAGGGGCGAGAGGTTACATAAACACAGGCGAGACTCATTTGAGCAAGTTTCGAAGGGGTGAGAGGCAATTACATTCTTTCTGCTTGTGAGGCACTGCAGACATCTTGAGCTCGTTTGCGCCACAATGAGCCGGCCCAACTCTGACACTATGTGATCGGGTAAGTGTGGTTGCTCTGGGCAATAGCTTTCCATTTCATTTCCAAGTGTTCGATTCTGTATCCGCATACCTACTACTAGCGCGATCTGAATTTCCCGAGTATCCTTAGTCTCTAGCAGGCACCCTTCAGCATACACTGCTCTCAGAAAAGAAACTTATCCCCACGAAAACTGCAAGACCCAAGATGTCCGGGACCCAACATATGAATGATGCGAAATTTGATCAAGTCCTAATGTTAAGGAATTAGAAAAACTTTGTAAGTTTTACGTAGACTTTTTATTCGACGAGACCGGTCGTCCAATAAATATTTTACGGAAAACTTAAAAATAGTCTTTTGCAAATTCATTTTTAATGTCATCGACCAATTTGATAATCAGCATCCTCCTTCAACACCAGGTTTCAAGAGAACCTAGTCTCTATTGATATGATTTTTCAATGGTCCATGCGTTCGATCCATAGGTAGCCACGCTCCACATAAATGATATCGCATAGTGTTCCCTCGTTTTTGTATCACATCAACAGTCCATATTGCATTAAATATATATTTTATGGGAGAGCAGCCACTCGGGGGTTGTGAGGGGTGTTGTTCGGGAGTATTCTTCAACAGAATTGCACAGTCCTGTAGTGAAAGCGGGAGAAGATGAAAGAAGTAAAAGGGAGATGGAATAGAGATTCCACACGGCGGTGAAGGAGTCGCGGAGAGTTTAAATATGGTTCCAAGAGGGGAAGCGCTGGATATTAGTCGCTCTGATGAGCGAGACTGCGCGCGGTGAAAATGAGAGTTAAGTGGGAAAAGGGAGAAGTTTGAGGAGAACCGGATAAGAATTCGGTAGGGAAAGTATCAGGCAAAAGAAAAAGAGATATGGGTATATCTGAAGGAGGAGAAAGGATTTCATCCAAATCGTCGAGACGGCAGGATGATTGGAATTGATGCTGGGTTTGGCCCGAGAAAAGCGGAGCATTTCCTCCGCGAATCCTCAAAAACTTTTCCTAGTTTTTATTTTCGAAAAAATCTCCGATCTCCATTTCCACTCTGAAATTGCGAAGGATAGAAATTAAAATGGAGACTGAGGGAGGAACGCGACGCGATTTTTAAAACCGAACGAAAAAAATATTCCGTAAAGCACCAGCGATTGGAAAGGATTTCAATGTTTCCCCGGAACCGCTATCATTGAAATAGTCCCGAATTCTACATTCGACGAAAACTGAAAAACAACTGAGTACGCCTTTTCGATGAAATTTCAGCTTCAGCGGGGCGAGGGGAAAGAGATGGAGGGGGAAGGAGAGAAACCTATGTTTGAAAATACAAATATAGGTTCCGGGAAGGGATATTATTAGGGGAAGAAAGATGTATTTCGGGGCACCTCCGCTGACGGCAAAGATCTTTTAAAGAAGGAAACATCTGCTGTCCAATGCACCACTCGGGGAGAGTTCCCAAGATTTTACAGCGGCCGGGCAGTCTTGGCGTTTCCAGTGTGAGATGAACGGAGGAAAGAAGTCCCATTAAAGCGCCATTGTGTGAACTGTGAAGGGAGCTCAATTAGGGAATAAATGAGCGTCTCTCGATTCGCTCCGACTGTTCAGGGTGGGGCAAATGGAGATATTCTTTAATCCGGAAACTTCTAATTCTCCCACTCAAAAAGATGCTCGCCCATGAAAGGAGGAAGGAAAGCGATCCCTTTCCCTTCGCAGAGATTTGAAAAAAATAAACTCAAAGCATTCACGCATCACGCATTAATGAATATTGAACGATGTGAAGGAGGGAAGGATAATCAAGTGTTCTCAAGTGACTTTATATCTAAAAGAGATATTTTCGTAAACGAAACGAGGGTAAACGAAGATTCTCGAATTAGTGTAAATCAAGATCGCTGCTTTAGAAAAATTCATCTTAACTGAAAAAAATTTTGATTTTTACCATGAATGAAAAGAGTAGGTGGAAAAAAATGCGTAAAAGTTAAAAGAAAAATTAAACATGCAGCACAACAAAGTTTCCTCAGAGTAAATTTTACTCGGTCATATTTAATTTCGATACCGCGAAGTTCGTAAGTAAGTATATCCCCTCAGGGACGGTTAAAATTGTTAGGTACACCGTAAAATGATTTCTATATCATTTTATTCATATTACGGATAATTTTGGATGATAGTTCTATTTTTTTAGAGTCAGCTACTGCAAATGAACAGCAAAATCTTACTATTAGATACTCCTTCTTTCGCAAATGGAACTTGAAACTACATGGTGCTAAGTGGAGGAATAAATGGAAATATGGGGAAAAATTGTAATTTTCCACCATATATGTATAACCAACACGCCGTTCCTTTTCGGGGTGGAAAGAGCAAAAAAGTTTGATTCTCATTTATAGACCGAAAATCTGAATATCCTTTAATGGTCTCCTCTATAATGCGCTAATGCCTTGCATATCTATTTCGCTTTAGGTGCCCTTGTTCACAGATCTTACACGCTCCATGATTATTGAGATTCCAAACACCCCTCCTATAAAGAGTATATTCTTCGACATTGACCCATGACTACCTCTGTCTACTACGTCCTCTAATTCCAATCGATTCCCTTTCATACATCTGTTTAGTCATTACAGAAGGTTTTTTATAGTACAGCATTGGTTTCCTCTATAAATAATATTTTTTCGAAAAAACTGTTCATAAGAAGTAAAGTCTCCAAGGGTACTTTATGGTAGTGAAATTTTGCCACAATACTTACGAGTTTTGTGTTATTACCAAAATAAAGCAATAGAGGTCCAAATATGTTAATTAAACGGGCATTGTACTGCATATAATTCCTACAGCGGAAAAGTCATTCACTGAAAAATACTCTCGTCAAATTATCAGTATTTCTTGTGCTAAATTTTTTTTTCTAATTTCTAAGGCATATTATCAATTGGGAAAGAAGTATTTTTGAGACTTTGTTAAGAAAAAGGCAGAATACAAAATTTTTTCGACTGAACCTGAGGCGATGAAAGTTCATAAAAGTTATTACGCTTTTATTTTTCGCGATATTCGTGATTGTCGTTGAAGATTAAAACGATTAAGTTTGCAAATGGCCGCTACAACGAGAAATGTGGAGTCATGGGCACAAATGCTATTACTCCGAGGGATCGCACGATCGGTACTTCGTGAGAGCATATTATTCCTTAAAAAATCAACGGAGGTCAACGCCTTAATATATTTACAGGTTGAAGCACTCAAGATATGATAAGTTAAAATCCCTGTCATTGAAAAACATTTTTCCACAAATCCACAGGCTACTTTTTATACGAAATTTTTGGTCAGCTCGTACTGAATGAATTCTTTATGTAATGCCCAAGATATGAAAAGTGAAACATTCCTAAGGGTTGATATCTTCGGTGCAAGAGTATTTTTCCATGTATTCTTTTTTATCCGAATTATATTCATCACCCATCACCCTATCTACAAACTAATTGGAAGGTTTTAGGAGAGCCCTCATATTAGAAAAACCCTTTCAGGGTAATCTTTTGACCCTCAAAGACGACTAATAGCTTAGCATTCCGTCCTTCACAATTCACATTTTCTGTCATCCACTTTTCGCCCACTGAAGATTGCGTACATTTCATATAGCTGAATCTCTTTGATATCAACGGGCATCGGTATTCCCAATCGGAAACCGTATTCCTCAAATTGATTGGCTTTAGCCGAAAATCCTTCACAATTTAGGGATATTCGCTCAAAATTCGGTAATACTTGGTTAGGCCAATACGAAATTCTTACGGTTCTCCGGATAATAGCCCCTTATATGTCTTTGTTTTCACTGCCTGTGATGCAATAGTTGACGTAAGGGCTCAGGCATCATTCAAAGTATCGAGGTGAAATATGCTGTTTCTATAAGCTCAACACTACCACATGTACGTAAAATAACTGGAATGAATATTTTCTCGGGTAAAATTCGATATTTTGTCATACACTCGGTTCCGACGTAAGAACATCCATAAAAATATCCGTTTTTAGGAGGACATTTATCCGTCATAGTAAAACTGTATACGTTTGATAGCTTTAAAGAAGTACGTAGATCTTTAACTAACTAAAAGGAAACTAAAAAGGCTCGGTATGGTCTATATTTACTTACTGAGCGCGCTGCATTCACTCAGAGATCGCTTTCATGAATTTAGAATTCCACTGATTATTCCAACCCCCAAAGCCGCCGTGAAAACACTTTACCAGAGTAAGCGACACACCGCAGTATAATGCATTAATATTCAGCATTTTAAACTGGGCATATGTTATCATTACACTGAACAGCAGTCCTCATAATTTAACTACGACGTGAATATTCATTTTTTTGTAATGAAACTTCAAAAGAACACCAGCCTCTTCAACACCTAAATAAAGAATATCAATTAAATGCTCACATAAAATTTTAAAAAGTCCCACATTGAATTCATTATTCACAGCACACTTCGCATTCAAACCCCGAGCTTGCTTACTTGAAAATGCCATGAGCTGTATATGAGCCTCCGAGTCTTAAATTCTATCTCACACCGAGTTCACTGGCGGAGTGTGAACAGCGCGCTGAAAACCGTTGGAGAGAACATTTAAAGAGAAAAAATGACATCAGTAAAAGCAACCCATAAACAAAATACTTGAACTCGGTAGGGATCTGTAATTGTGCATGCATGTGATAAAATATTCTGTAATATAAAAAAAGAGTTGCACCGAGTATTTATTACCCTCTTAAGAGTTTCAACATGGACGATTTTTCCGTAAAACATATTTGCAGATGTTTTCGAAACATTTACTGCTGGAATTTTAAAGTCTCAGGGATAGTTCATGGTTAAACCCATCGATATGTTCAAATAATGCGGACTATCAACTAATTAGGATGTTGAGAAAATCAAGCACCTTTCCATTAATGAAACTCGTGTATGAATCACTTCTGTTTCTTAATGATGTAATTGAATAAGCCATTCCACAAATGCAAAAATATTTGGCAATGTAAAATTGTTAAATAGAAGTAATGAAATCACAATTCAACAAGTACTAGACAAAGAATTCTTTCAAGGGAATCGGCAACACTTTTCTGGAGAAACTAGCAGTTCTCTTTCTGGCTGTAATCAATAACCATCAGCTAATACTCCCTGAGGTGTGTAAGCGGGGAAAAGAATGCAAATCATGGATAAATACTTTCTACTCAGGGCGACAACATTTTCCTTCATCCAATTTACACTATGAGAGCTGAGAAAGAGGATAAGGCCGGAGTAATTGGGCACAAGCATTCAGATGTGTTTTTGAGGGGAAAGTTATAACTTTAAGTTCAACGCAATAATCTCCTGAACGTCTTGCAGTGGCAGCACGTGACTGATTTAGATCGTAACCGTCAAAATTTGGCGAACAGGTTAAAAGATAAATAATCAATCTGAAACTTGCGTGATAGCCACAATAAGCCAAGCTCTTTTAAAAGCATTAAATTACCGAATTCATGTTTATACGTTTATGTCTTTCTATAGAATAGAGTAGGTTTCTAAGAATCATTTCAAATTCCTTTGTCCATTTTCTTTTCTTACTCAATAGCAGGCTTTGGGACCTATCTTTTCAAATTCAGCATTCTCTAGTTGTATACCCAGAGCAGATGAAGGGTGGATTGAGTAACCCAATGCTTATCACTGCTGGTCCCAGATGAAAGAGGGTTGATGGGCCAGGGTGGCAGCATGTCTACCTTGAAACAATTAAAACCTCAAAGTATCGATTATAACACTAGAAATGGTAGTGTTTTTTCCATTGTGGAAACATCGATTTTCTCTTACTATTCATCTTTTCAATTCGACATACTCTTATCCTCAATTCTTTCTGTATAAGATATCAGTCCTTCAATCCCTAGTCCACATCTCCCAAGTAATTAGAGTTACTATGGTCGATAACGGCCTTCAGCTTACTACCGCCACTTAATTTATAGTTCCAAAATCGTGATGTGCCTTCTCATATGTATGCCCCTTCCACCCAACTCACTGTCCATCCACAGCACGCCAAGCAAATCTTCATTCACCGTCAAACTACGATAACGAAGGAATTTCTCACGATGCGTCTATGAGAAAATAGGTAATGGCTTCAAGGGACACGACCAAGTCGGCCAAAATAGTAACGTCGAGTGCAAGGAGAAATACATCATGACGCTCGCCAATATCAATCTCACGGTTTAAGGGTTAACGAAGCGGGTGCCGTACAATTGAATGCAGGGAGAGTTGTGTACGCAACAATGCGAAAGGGGTTGAGTGAAGGGGAACAGTGAGGGGAGAACGGCGAGAAAGATTACGAAGAGTGCGGGTGTTTAGGGAGTAAGTGCACGTGACAGTTACAATTCAAGGGACTGTGGACGGGACAAGGGGGTCGATACGGCTGTTTGAATGGACGGACAAACAGGAGTGGTGAAGGAGGTTAAGCGAAACGGGCGAAGAGAAGTGAGTGAGAAGGGGGTGGAGGAGAAGGGGCGGGGTTTTAAGGGGTCGGAAACCGAGAACACTTGCGAATAACGAGAGAAAAAGGGGAAGGCCACCCCTGAGTCAGGAGGACCCTCGTTTTTTGTATTTTTTTTATTTTGAATGGGGGATGATTCGAGGGACGAGTGTTGGCACCTCCTCCGACTCCCCTTTCATTCCCATCCGAACTTGGAGATATGTGCACTGCGAACTAACACGGTCTGAAGAGGCATTCGAGCTTCATCCCAAACCCTTTTCGAATACCCTGCCCATCCCATTAGTAGTACTCGAAAATTTTCGATTTGTGTGCCCCTCGGCTCTGGAAAAGGGTATCTAAGGATACTTAAAGATAGGATCGGCACATTCAGAAAGGGTACCTCGCCGTAAAACCACCGCTGAGGACGTTGATACATTCGGCGTATTTTGCGGTTAAGGTGAATTTAAGTTTAAGATGGACATTTCAAACTAAAAAGAAATCAAACGAAATCTTTCCGGGCATTTTCATTCACCGGATTATCTGATACTTTTTCACTAACACCGTGCAACTTACATATTTTCCCCTTCTACCGCAGGCAGTGAACCCATATGATCCAAGTCGACCTACAGCCTTGAGCTAGAGGACCCGATTATCGTGGATCAACAGATGAAATGTACTGGCTAAGAATTGATTTTACTCGCGTGAACCTTTCAATGGATATTCTCCTCTTCCTTTCTGCGGTTAAATTGATGCCATCAATTGAGTTAAATTTATTTATTTTTCCCATACAGTCAAACGTTCAAGAAAGTGATCGACGCAGGTAAAAACCTCGTTCGAAGAATAGAAGAATTACCAAAATTACAATGGAATTTAGGATTCCACTCCAAGAAAGAAAGAAAAAGTAAACAATCCATCCTTCAAGGGGAAGGAAAAACTGAAAATCTTGGATAGATTAATGCTTTTACTAATGCAGCTCTACTTTTAAGATTATTTCCACGTTCCGTCAGCTATTCATAACGATAGTGCCACCAGCAGCCCTGCTGGCGTCATAGGGCAGAGAACTAATAAATGCAATAGAGGGTATGATCTGCTGATTCATTGTTGGAGAACTGTCAAAGACGAAACGTACAATGTATCCATTAAAATGGAGGAACAAATGCACAAATATACCACAGAAATATCTACAAAGGACGATGGTGTCAGTGAGATGTGAGAACATTTTCCCGCAGTCCCCCAGAAAACCGTTGATATACGTCATCCGTATCTTACATGATTAATAGCGTAAAACCAATTCAATTTACAGCTCAAAAGACTTCGCACCTCTCTTCATTCCACCTTAAAACGATTAACCATCATCAAAGTGAATGGAATAAATACAAAAACCTCCTTGGGAAGTTTAGCAAAAAATAAGAAAAATATTGTCAGCACCAATTTTTTTTTAACGGACTATCTCAGAACCTCATATTTTCCGTCGCCATCTCTTCCCAAAATCTATCCACCCCCACGTAATAAAAATTCCTGGTATCTTCCTACCAGTTCTCAATTTCTCATTCATAAAAATCTCACATGATCCATGTGTTATTATTTTGTGAAATAGTCTGAATTTTTTCATACTTGACAAGACGATTTCTAAAGATTCATATTATGTTTTCTTTAAAGGTGAAAGACTCACTCCGTAAAATGAGCGTTAAACTGACTAAAAGTGGAGAGATTCAATTATTTTCATTCAGTTTGTGGTTTGGGAAATTGTACAATATTCAACAGAATAACCTATTTTCATAATTAATTTGGAATCCCTGCTATTATTTCAATTTCCACGTCCCGTCCTCGCATCCTAACTCCCTTTCACTCTCAAACTGCGCTCGGAAATTAAATTGGAAGTGAACTGTAATTCCATGAATACGTGCAACATTTGCTCAAGCCAGTGAAGTAATCAAAACATTCTCTGACAGCCTTTTCAACATGTGAATATCATCATATGGTAAAAAATAATCTCCAGGAATTCCACTCGATTCCAAAAAAAAATTAATTCCACGGACCAGCTTTCGCTAATTCACATGCACTCCATGGTTCCGTGGTTCAATTTTCAGGATTGGTTCCCAGACAGAAAACAACAAAATCATGAAACTGGCAAACCGTAAAAAAATGACTGCGTCGGGCACGTGGAACGAGAACGTTAAAAACGCATTTTCGCTCGCCGAACAAAAGACGGACTGGAGTACGGGAGAGTATTCGAGTGAGATTTAAATTCATGAAAACAAGCACAAAAACAGAGCGGTTGAAATGGACGCTATAACTACGCTCCTCTTCATTTACAATCCATTGCCCTTTATCATGAGTTTTCGGCAGACAATCTTCTACACTGATTACATTTGCGCGAGAGACGTTTTTAACTCCGAGCACCACTTAATAAATACAGCCGAGCGACACTTCGACTCGATGATGTTTGAGGGAACTCTTCATTATAGAGAAATTGTAAAATTGAATCAGCGAAAAACAAAACTTCTTCGGTTATCAAAATTCCGCCACAGAAAAAAATGGCAGTCTTGAGTCAAAGGTTGTACAAGTTATGGAAAACTTTTACGAAATAAAAGGATTCAAATACAATTCACTTTGATGAAACTCGAGGGAACTCTTTTGTAATTGGATAGTCGGTAAAGAAATCGACATAAAACGAAAATCCTTAAATAATCACAATTCTAGGCTAAAAAAAGGTATCTCTCCTCCCACAGAAGAGATGGCACATTTGGCGAACAGATAGCTGATACAAAAACTCGTTCTTTCCGCGCATAATAAGCGACCACAATAAAAAACTGAGCTCCGCTCCGCTAAATACACTCCCATAATACACGTCACCATTTAACCTCCAAAAACCTTATCCCTCACATCTTTACACGGCTGGCACACCCTGCCACACGCCCAAGTGGCGGCTTGCAGGGTAGTATGTAGATGTAGAGGGTAGTATGCAGGGTAGTAGGTAATATATATTAATGCACGTAGAGGCTACCCAATGCACACTGATTCCTCAATAAAACCGATATATTAAACGTATCACGTGAATTTGTAATTTTAATAGAAGAATTAGGAAAGAATAGTTAAGAAATGGTTAGAATCATTAATGGACCCCTCCCACATATCAGCGCAGTGATATCACTGGTATGGCATGATTCGCATGCGCTCACGTTCGTCTCCATTGAATAACTGAGGCCATCGATATCATGTTTACTTATCACATTCTGCGACTAATTTTTGACAATGTCAATATGACCCTGTATAGTAGCTTCAAGCTGCTTCTACTGATATAATGTCCTTCAAGAACCTGCCATGTAGAGCAATAGCAATATACCCAAATCGGTTTTATTCTATCGTAATGATAACTATACATATACCCACTTTACCAAAATATCATACTGAACGCGGTAGTCAAATTGGTAGCGTACTAACAGGTAAATCCAGAGGCCGTAAGTTCGAATACCATCTCGCATAGATGCTTTGCTCATCTTAGGCTTAAGATATAACATTAAATGATTAGGTATTACCTAAGCAATGGGAGAACCTTGAAATACCATAGTCTTATGTTTTTCCCTCATCCCGGAACCGCTTAACACTTATCATCAGAGCTCACCAAACTTACACTTCTAAGACTTCATCTCAGCATAAACCCTGCCAACAGCCTCGCAACAATGGTTGAGAGATCGGGTTGGCATGGTGACGAGGGTGGTAGATTCAAATTTTACCGGCGGCGATTTTTCCACGGATACATGATCCCTAGGGGAGTATTTTGTGAGGTCACTGTAAGAGCATTCTGCCCATCAGAGGCGAAATTCATTGGTTGAACCTTAGGCTATTTTTTCTAAATTGTAGGCTAAGATCAACGCTGAGTTTCTCTCCCACACCCCAAAAGTTCCCAATAAACCCTTACCTCACCAATCAGCCCACCTATTTTAAATAATTCAATTGACCCAAGCTGTGGGACTCCTTTTCTCATAACTTACAAACCACGGCTCTGTTGGATGGATCGATAGGGAAATACATTCTCATGTTTCGATCACTTTCTCAACTAATCCTCACACCCAATGCATACATTCAGCCTCGGTGATATCGTTTGGCATTTCGGGCAGCCATCAGAGACAAGGGTGAATAACGCGTGGCGGACTCATCCAAGGAAAACGAAAGGTGAAAAGACACCAGGCGTCAGCATCAGCCGACTCGCGACGAATGTTTCCCGCGGGTATGTTGTTTTAATTCCTATAGAGCACAGCGCGTAAAAAGTTTCCAACAGAGGATTGAAGTGCGTAAAGAGATACTACATATTTGTTTGATTTTTGACACAGGTTACCATTACCAATCAACGATTTCCTTATAATTTTCCAGGGCTTATACTCACGCGACGCCTCTACCAATGAACTTAAAATAATGGTTATGGTCACAGGTGGAGACATCCTCTTGAAAAGACAAATTTACAAAAGCAACCCGCATTGCTCCGAATATCCAAATTTGCCTCTGTTATTTCGCTTGACATCCGAGGGCCGTCATGGGAGATGGAACAAATATATCGCGGCTCGACGGATGCGTGCCAACGGAAGAGATATCTGCAATCGTCAAAGCGGGAGTTGAAGCCCCACAGTTTTCAGGGTTCGACGGGATTGGAATGCAGAGATAGCGAGGGAGAATATTGCATGCGGGAGAAATAATGGGAATGAGGAGAGAAAGGCAATAGAGGGAGGGGGAGGAGATATGATAAAAAAAGACGACGGCAGGCGGGAATGGGGACGAATATGGCACGAAAGCATCGAGGAGGACCGTCAAGCGAAAGCGCTGGAATATTTACGAACTATAAAAAAAAACCAAGGGTCTTTTAATCTACGGAGTGAGTGAGGCACTGCGACACTCGGGGCTAATGACGGGGCTCAGATGCACCCGAAAAGGGCTGCGAAAATAAAAGTTATACTTTTCGGTGCGTTTCGCAAAGCGTCCGGAGACGGAAAAATTATGACAGAGAGAAAGAAAAATAAACAAGTGACGAGCGGAGTGCGTCCCTCATGCGAGAATTGGAGGCAGAAATGAAGTACGCAGGCGAGATTTCGCTTCCGGAGATGAAAAATGAAGCGAATGGGACGAAGGTGAAGCGGTCAAGTACCTCTGGGATATGAGTGCCGGAGTACGACTGGTGGTGACGGTCGATGCTTGGAACAACGACTACTCAGAGACACTCGGGTTTTGATTTCTCATGCGAGGAAAAAGTATGATCTTTGTATTTACTTGCTCCGCTGGTCAAATAAAATCCCCACCATCAGTTTTCTTCCATCCCTCTAATATTTCCTGATATTGCATTTCTTACACCTTGAGAGAGTAAAGCAGTTTAATACTGCATGCTATTCCTCCTGCGCACGTCATAATTTGGTTCATTCATGTGTCCCTGAGTTATCTCCATGGAACCAGGGATAATTTTTCGCGAGGTCTATGGATCTTAGACATAATTGCTTTCTAATATTAGAGGCGCCATTTTGAGCCCACATTAAGAATTATGCCAATTATTTCAAAAGAAATGTAACCAAATAGTAGTGCTTATTATTCTATAAGAGATTAAGGTGAACTTATCAACGTAGACATTTTATATGATTCGAAAGGAATCCAATTTTATAAATCAGAGATTCTGGTGAATCCGAAACTCAAAACTATAAAACGAAGTCACTTCGATTCCACACGGGGGCAGGGAATAAAGATAAGCATTTCTATATTTTCGATGGAATTTAGGTGAGCGGAAGGACTTGAGAGATCGTTTACTGCTAACTAGCTATTTTATCGAATGTTCACTTACTGCAACACTCCGTTGAATCGTATTTAATGCAAATTCTCTTTAATCTTCATAGAGTTCTCTCCCTACGTTCCTCTTATTTGGTGCACGTGTCAGTTCCCTGGTCTTCTTCGCGGGCCTTCTTTTACACTTCGCCATCTATAATTACAATGTGATCGTTTCATGGTGTGAACAGAGACGTGAAGGGGGAGGAAGGAAGAATGTTGCAGAGACATTATTTATCCCGCAAAATGATTTTTCAAATCAGAGACCTTTAACGAAGGATATATATAATCTACGACTACACGTCGAATGCACATTTTTTTTAAATCTTCAAGTAGTAGAGCGACAATCGGATCAGATATTACATCGGGTAATATTTGACTGCTTGAAAAGCTCAAATTTATTTATTTTAAGGTACCCTCGGTGTTATGCTATAGGTCCGAGGCTTCCTCTCAAGTTAAATTCTATACATTTGTATTTCCAACGCATTGGAATTTCCTTTGAGCCCACATGTCCACCACATTAAAACATACGACCAGTACGAATAGTAAATGCATTCGGATATCTGGAATCCCAATCGGATTCCGAAGATTGTTTCGTTGGAGGAGTCACTTCCTTCTCATTCAATGCTAACTCTCTCACTCACGAGTACTTTGTAATGCTAACTCTCTTACAAAATCTAACTTCCCGCCAGAGTATCTATACCTCGGTATTCGGTTAAGTCCACCAACCGGTCCTCATAAATCAACACTGCCAGTTTACTCTCCAAAATAATGCATACAATTTCATTCCGGAGAAGGGTGTGGCTTATCCGTCTGGTTCTTCTTCTCCGTTTGATTCTCCATATGAACCTCTTCCACTCTTCGGGGCTTTTCCTCATTCACTATTTTTTCCGTCCACTTCAACATTAACAGTTCCCTCAAGTACCAAGCTTAGAAGGCTCTTTACGCACTGGTATTTTTTTCACGGTGTAAGTCTCTGATCCGTTAAGAACTTTGCTCTGCAGAAATGTTTCGGGAATACTTCAAACAAAACTTTCCCATCAGTTAAATACTTTGTTTCCCATTAATTAAAAAATCTCAAGTCACTCAAATGCAAAAGTATTGTTGACTGGGTATAAGTGGTTCATAAGGGCCTAGCTTCGAAAGGACGAAAACCAAATGATGACATTGAAGTGGTAATCTCCAGAGAAACTTCACGATCGTGTTTGGTGATACTCGGCAGATTGAACCAAGAGAAATTATGAAAAATCCTCAGCCCTAAGCAGAAGTAGCTGAGCACTGAGTTGGAACTCGATTTTGGTGCTACACATACGACGTCAATAGATTTTATCCACCTAGTTCGTGCGCAGATCGTACCCACAGGGGCACTTGTGATATGACGAAGTTGCTGCCGTATTTTTTTTATCAGCCAGAAGTCAAGGACCTCCGTGCATGAAAGGAAGTGTGATAGGTACTAGAATCAAACTGTGATTCGTGCCAACGAAAGATGCCTATGCAATGTTCTGGGAAAACATGAACCCCACTGCATGTCATGAGAGATGCAACGATTAAGGACTAAAGTCATTTCAGAGTGAATAAGTGCCATTGCTATGAATTAAACCGCATTCTGTAGTGCTTAAATTAACGCAGGGTTGGCATAACAGATGCCCGAATATCCCATATGACTCGTCAATAAAACTTTCCTAAGCATGAGCAGGATTTTTTGAGCATACACAAACCTACTCATGAATATCTGCTGTGTCGCTACCTTTTTCTCATTTCCACCTACCATACTGCGCATCTCAAATGTCATTTCATTGTGAGTTTATCATTTACTATCAGAAAAACGTAGAACATTAGAGAGGGACTTGCTTTTTTCAGTAATAGCATAGAATCATCTACATCAATATTTACACGGGAAGATCGTTCTTTGGTTTTACTATTGCAACGTGTATCTCATCTGTGGAGCGCAGTGCTGAATGGATCGGAAGCATGAGCTATTGGAAAATCAGACCAGAATAGGCTGGAAGCCTTCAAAACCTGGAGCTAGAGAAGAAGGCTGAAGATAAAATGCACGGACAAAATAAGAAGTGATGAAGTTTACAGAAGAGAAGAAGGGGTGAGGACCATATAGAAAACTATATACAGGAAAGAACAACCAGATAGATTGGACACACCATGAGAGACAATGAGTTTGTGAAGAATATTATTGAAGGTAAAATAGCGGGTTTAGTCCCCAGAGGAAGACCCAGAAATAAGTTAATGGACCAAATAAAAAAGGAAAGTACATATAGGAAGAGATATCAGGAGGCAAGGGAACTGGCAGTAAATAGGGAGAGGTGGAAGGCTGCAGTCAGCCAATCTTAAGATGCAAAGACTAACGATGGACAAAATGAAACACGTAGTGCTTTTTACAGAACCATGTAATCATTATTTTAAACGTTGAATCGATACGAAATTTAGGCCAATACATTTAAATTTCATAAAAGAAAAAGTAACTTAGTTTTTTTCCACAGATTTATTTTTGAATACGAATTTCATCATATGACTTTCAACCCTAAGATTGGTTGACCGCAGCCCTACACCCCTTCTTATCTAATGCTAGTTCCCTTACCTCCTCGTATCTCTTCCTATGTACTTTTCTCTTTATTTGGTCCATTAACTTATTCCTGGGTCTTCCCCTGGGGACTTTTCCCTATATTTTGCCTTAAATTACATTCTTCACAAACCCATTGCATCTCAGCGTCCAATCCATCTGGTCGTTCTTTCCTGTATGATGTTCCAAATGGTTCTTTCCTCTTCTACTCTTCTGTAAACTTCATCATTTCTTATTTTGTCCGTCCATTTTATCTTCAGCAATGGGCATTTAGTCGACATTTGTAATTAGTACGACTCCAAAGCGAAGTGGCTAAAACAAAAGAGAAACAATTAGCGTGGCAAGAATCAAACGCGATTCCATGATTAACGCGAGGCTCGTCAACTCGCACCAACTAATCCGAACTATCCGTCGCATTCGTTGTCCCGGAGAAATAAAACCGCGCGCTCTCGGGATGCATTCCATCAAGTCAAAGATACGGCTTTCGAATACAAATCAGGAAATCGACGCGAAGGGAACGCTTTACTCTTTTCATTTATCTTCTTATCTTTTTTATTTCAAAATACTTTTTGTGCATTCGCTGGAACAATCGCTCAGAGCGAAAAATATTCCACTATCCCGCGCCTCTGATGGGACGGGGACCGAGTCAACCCGCACCATATCCATCAAAACAAATGGAACCGACTTCCTTTTTTTGTTTCAGAGACGGAAGGAACAAAACAACCAAGGAGAGAGGCTGGAGGTTGGAAAAATGGAGCGCTACGAACTGTCTAAATTTACTACTGTCCCTCAAGTGTTTAATTCCATTCATCCGCACACGGTCGACTGAGGGTTAAGTATCCCATGACTGCGCATGGAAAATACACAACGTTTTTCAAGAGTGCAAAAAAGAAAGCCAGATGAACGACACATTACCCAGGCTTGATCATTTATCACCTCAAAATAGGAATTCATTTAAGCTTCTTCATATTCACTGGGTGCATCGATTTCACTTCCAAAACTACGTCATTACATTAATTGCTCTTGAATGATCAAATGTAAAGCAGAATAAATGGAAAAAGGTAAAATTCATGATGATTACGTGGATATCTCAACATATTAACCCACCAGGTATGAAATGTAGCAAATTCTAGGACCATGGTCCCATTAATAATTCTTTTGAAGAGTCGTGTACCTAATATTCTCGGCTTCATTCAATTAAGTGTGTAGAGGGTAGCCGTAGACTTTTTGTTTCAATTAACAGAGTCAGAAGGGATAATGGCGAACATTTCGAGCTTCCAATACCTAAACATACATCTTTCTACCACTAATAATTTTTTCTTCATATCAGCACACGTCCTACCCATCTTCAACCCGTCGATTAAACATTTTCTCTTTCTTCCACTTCCCTGCTTACCCTACATCCTCCCCTCCATCACGGTGTTAACCAACACTTCGCCCCAATTATCTCCTCTCCATACCTACCCCGCCTCTATATAATCTCATACAGAAGTTTCCTCTCCTCATCCACCATAACCAGCACTTCCTCACCAGACCTCCCCCACGAGGGCAAGCGGAGGCCTCTTTGCAATGGAGGCTGAAAAGAGGGTTGTCTGGCAGCCCTGCGACCGACGCCCCAGGAGGATGGATCGACAAAGAGTGGGGATATAGCTGAGCTCCGTGGCATTTCTCGAGGGAGGTAGACGTGATCGTGCGAGACGGAATTTTGTAGGCAAAGGGCTCGTCTGGGCTTCCCCTCGGAAAAATCCTCAAAAGGGAACATTTATATGAATAAGCGGTAGGAGGTGGGGTAGGCAGGACCGTATTCCTGATCTTATGGAGGGTTTTCAACGGACGGAAGTCATCAAAAGATAAAAAGCACATGTGCTACACATCGATATCATCGTTCGCGGCACAAAATGAGCACAAAAATAAGCGGACTATCGTTGCGCGATTCCCCAACAGATCTCAATAAGATCCTATCAGGGACAGAGAAGTACCCTCGGTGGTACTTACCACTCAGTGAATAGTAAAATTACATCACTGTGCAAGATTTCCCGTCCAATTCCATATTCTCACGAAAACGTCATCAATGGAGGAAGACTATCGATTGAGAGAGTTTTAGATGGAGGTAAGATTACCTCAACTTATCTTTTACACTTGGAGGACTCGTCTCCTCACACGACTTCTTTCTTCAGCTCGGCAAACGTTCTACCTCTCATCTTTCCATCAGTAAAACCTCCTCTCTTCCTTCTCCTTGCTTGCTTTCCTAACATCCTCTCCTCTACCATGACCTTTACCACTGACATCCCCTCATTACAAGTTCCCACCACACATTTCGCCTCCTCTTAATCTCCCACAGCATTTCTCTCCTGACCCACCAAACCTGCCCACAAATTACTACTACAGTTGGTGTTGTCGGCCGTATTTTTTTTTGTCTCAGTGAGCTCAGTGAGAAATTTTTATCTCAGTGAGTATATCTTCGCTGATGCTTTCCGGTATTTGATGAGTAATTTTATGTAGAGATTGGCCTTCTCTGTAGATTTCTCTAAAGAGATTGGCCATCTCTGTAGTCACCTGATGATGACCTGAGGGTCGAAACCTAGGTAGTGAAGGAAAAATGAAAATTGTGGAAAAATCAAGTGTATTCAATGATATTATAATGAATCGTTTCCACCAAGTAACGGCCGACAACACCAACTATATCAAAGGCGCTTGTAACGCGACGAAGTCCAATCTCTACAGAAAATTACTCATCAAATACCGAATAGCAGGGAAAATATACACACTGAGATAAAATTTTTCTGCAGTCACCTGATGATGACCTGAGTTTCAAAACCTAGGTAGTGGAGGAAAAGTGAAAATAAAAATTGTGGAAAAATCAATTGTATTAATTGATATTATAAATTACTAATACGTATTCATCTTCCTTCCCGTCCATCACATTTTCTCCCTTCTCCACCAACCTCACATCTGTCACACCTACAATCCTCTCTCGCCCTCTTCCTCCGGTGTTCACGGGCACACTCCAAACAACGCTTTATTCCAAACCAGGCTTTCCAACAGCATTCACTCGAATTCTTTATCCAAGGCCCAGGAAAACAGTTCTCCCCAATTAGTGAATGCCCCTTCCGCTCAAGTAATAAACTTTCAGTTAAGTGATAGAACTTGGTTGAAAGTTCTTGCCACCGGCAAAGAAACAAGTTTTCGGTCCATACTTAAGTATTTGGACTAATTGCAACTATGAGAGGGAGGGTATGAAATTGACTCCAAAGTGATTACGAACCTCCTCCTCTGTCTCGTCTAAAGGCTAATCTCATTTTCTCACAGTCACCCCAAGCTTCGAAGTGCCAGGATCCTTCACAGAAACTCTACCTGCTACTAACATCACTCAGTTATGGTTATGATGTTCAAAGTTTTAAAAGCATCTCCTGTCTACAAGCCTAAGATCATCTATCAGTGGCTCGTCCCCAAACCCTGGGGGTTACCACGAAGTTACTCCCAAGTGTTTCGTTGGACAGAATGAATTTAAGAGCCGGAAGAGGTAAGTGAGAAATCTGCAATTTGGATTTCCTAAATTATTTTCTCATAAGTAATGTATTCATTCAGAAAGATATTAGATGTTTACCGTCGAAAATCATAATTTATGAAATACTAAGTACAATCACGCGATCCCAGGATTAAAATAAAGCGTTTTATGATCATTACAAACTGAATTAACCAAATTTGAAAGTCGAGAAATTTTATTGAAATTAAGTTTTTTTACGTAAAATTTTCCATTCTTTTATTCAATTTCGCTGAGGATGAGCTTTCGCTTTCTAAGATACGTATTTCACAAACTGTAAATTAACTGTAGACTAAATACGCTTAGTAACACAAGGAAGAAATATTTTAAATTTCCATATAAATTAAGGCAGTGACGTGTGATGAGGTCCCGAGTGCGAAATATTATTTTTTTAATCATACACCTAAATGGTCTCACCGCTTTAGAGGATTTATTATCGGAAGAGCCCAATTCTCGTGCATTTTTAATCAAACTTAACACATTCCGCTAATTACAGCAAGTTTTCTTAATATATATGCAGGGAGAAACCATAAACCACGTTTTATCTGGACCTATTCACAAAATAAACGAAAGCGCAATCCCCAATAGAACAAGATTCCACGCTTCATCTTCCAAACTATTTACATTGCCGTATACGTGGTGGTTAATTAAACATGAGGCGAATGCATCTTTTCCAAAGATTTTTGGTCATTTTTAATTGAATGGCGGATGTGTGAAGGAGAAATGGTACGGTTTATGGCCAAAATAGCATATACTCGGCAAACACGCCACCCTAGAGAATCACCGAGAAGCCATTGATGTTTTGGTCTTCATGCGGCGGCAAAGAAGGACGAGTTCTCCATGAAGGTTTATCACTCTCACTCTCAATGCAAGCAAACTTTAGAGCTCGCAGATGCCGATCAGATGTCCAGACTGGACATTTTACTACCAATCCCAATTTTTTTTACATATTTATGGGAGCGATTCAATTTGAATTTCTTCTTAACATGCCATAACTCGTGGGTTACATTGCATATCACATGGATTAGGGGAATATTCGTTTAAACCTCATCATAATATAAGAAATTATATGCATCGGTTTGCATTTGATAAAGAAAATTTCATTCATGCAAAGGTGCATTAACGTAAAGCAGAATCAAGTGACATCAATTGACTCATCACATGATTTAGTAGTAGACATGTGAACCGCTAAGCAAAGTAAACTTATATATAATAGGATCAATAAATATATGAGACGTTTATTGCTTTTAATTATTAATTTGAATAAAAAAATAGCTTCCCAAATAACCCAATATGATAAATACCGAATAGTAACAAATAATGGTATCAGTTTAAGTGAAACTGATAAACGTATTCCAGTAACTTCTCACTCCTCTGTTGCAAACCTGCTTTTTTTCGGAAAAATACCACTCCCGACCTAGAGCAATTTTACTCGGCTTTCAGGCCCGCATAGCTCGGAACTTTGGACGTATACTGCAGCGATCGGGTCACTACTTTCCAAAAAAAACTTACTGCGCTTCCAACTATAATTCGATACTTGGGCGCAAAACATTTCCTCAAAATTATTACCGCCAGCGATCGACTCGTTAAATCCAAGACTTACCTAAAATAATTACTAAATTCATTTTAAACGAGAAACGGTGGAAAACTTTTAAAACGTGTGTAATTAGCGAAAACTTAATAAAAGCAGTGAAACGAGGATGAGGTGATACACTATGTGGTGACAGCAAGCATTCCTGCGGAAACCACCGCGTGTATCAACCGTGAGTGGAGTCCAAATTGCCCAGACGACAAACAGAGTATGATTACGAAGCCGGGAACAACGAACGCGAGGAGTTTAATATCTCCGCACCTAGATCAAACGCACGAACATATGGAATACCACTTCCAATGCATGAAATTAAACTTTTTGGCTAAAAACAAATTCGAACCCCCACGTGCCAATTGCTAATAATAGGGGATACGCAAAGGGTTGGAGGAATTAGAGACCCCGATGAATTAGCCCATTCGACCGACCCATTGATATTTCGAGATATTTCGCCGTGGCTACCTCTGCTGAGGTCTAACTCAAAGAGTGCTGGTACGTGTGAACACTGGTAAGAGTGAGTTATGTGCTTAATTATTTAAGTTACATTATTCTAAAGCTCTTCTGTCACAATTTTTCAACAGATTCTTATCCCTCTTCCTTATCCTATATTAGCCCAGTGGTTCGTTATTCTCCGCTGATGTCTGGGGCTCGTATTCTGGGATCTTCCCACACGTCGCCTACCATTTCTTTAGTTATCTCGAGTAATCTTTGAAGTCCTATTATAAGCCATCCTCTTAACAAAATCATTCTATTCATTGTTACTCTCGTCCACCCAGTCAACAATATTTACAACTCCTCTTCTCCTCTCGTCGTTTCATTCTTTATGAGAGTATTTCCTGAATTTCCAAAGGAATATAATAATTACAACCAAGAACAATTTCAGTTGTATCCTTTGGCCGCTTCGTCTTTGAGTTTTCAGGTCTTTGTTTCGGCCGTCTTTGGAACGTTTCAACGCGTTCAACTGTGACTAATCAATGCCTTGTCACATTAAGTAAAGGTGCATTTTTATTTAATAGAGTATTACAATAAATATTAAACGCCATTCATAGAAGTTTAAGAATTTTCAATGTAATACATAAGAGAACTGAAGCAAGGTACTTCACAATCCTAAATTTGAGCCGGTTTGCATAAAAACTCAATAAATCAGAGATCAAATTATCGTCCGAATTTCATTAATTTCCGAATTTCGTCCGAATTTCATTAATCATCATGGTGGGCTAAAATGTATATTTTCCTGGTATGCTGCTTTTCAATCTTAAAAGCCTTCACTCAATAAATTGTCAGAGACATGGATAGACAAAACGAAAACTTTTGAAACCCCGCCAAGTCCATCCTCATCGAAATAGATTTTGTTTCCAAGCACAATTGGTGGATTGGTGGACTAGCAACTCAAGGAATTTCTCTTCGCCACAGAATTATTTTCGAAAAAAAAAAAAGAATTTCTCTCGTCTGAGGGAAATCCTGATAGTTGAATCCGCCCTCAACCTAAGGAGAGCGTTCCAGAGAACGTATTGTGGCAGCCAATCGCTGCAATTATCACCTCTTTCAATCTACGAGCCTCCCAAAGGAACCATCCTCAGCAGCATCCCCTCTCCTCTGGATACTAACGTAACTTCAGAAACCAAAGGGGGCCAATTGAAACAAAAAAAAAACTGGTTCCGAGAATTTCTCCCAACTCAGCAGCCACAAACCCGAAAGTATCATGGAAATGGAGCTCACCGCAATTGAGGGTGCCAATAGACGTTGAGAAATACATTTATGTTTTCATTCTAATTTTATTCCCCTCTAAAAAGTTTGTTTACCCACAACAACGTTTTATCAATTAAGTCATAGATCCCGATGTGTATTTTTTCAGTTTTCCTCCCTTACCTTGTCTTCACTAAGAATCACTATAATTAAATTCCCCTCCCCTTATATGCTTGAAATGCGTATCCGACGATTAATAGGGATGGGCAATCTGGTTAGGAAGGTATTATACGGGCAAGAGAGCTTCAAATCTCCGCTAATGAGGGGATTTGAACTCGGGCCTTTCGGATGTATATTTTATTCTCCCCACCACCGGAAACCAATCCCAACAATGACTAATAACAATCGACATGAGCTGAATGTGAACCTGACGAACGTTTTTCATTATTATTCATTGCTATTTTTATTAGCCATAAAAAAACTTCAACGCAATTTTTAAAAAGTGCTTTCGCAACATTCAGCCAAATGTTTGAAACGATCATTTATTTTTTAAAGAGTCCATCGTAGTTCTCGATTGATGGCTGGTACACGAGGGGGGGGGAGGGGTCGCATTGAATTGCTTTCCCGCCATTTTTTTTGTTCCACCTTCACTCCCAAACAGATGCATCACTCGAATGTGCATATTCCATTTTTCAAAAGGCGAAAGAGAGAGGCGCCTTTTATCGATCAGCCTTCGCATCCACCTCATTCCACCAACCTCCCCTCTATCCTCCTCCTGTTACCCTCCATCTTTTTTTTCCCGGCATGCCGCACCGCGGGAATAAATGTGGCAACGACGGATTGGCGCGTTCTCACGGGGGAGCGACCCCGCCCGTGATGAGACATCGCACGCTCTTCCCGCCGAAAGCGCTGGAATCACTTGCACGGCCACATTGACGGCCGGGATACTTCTTCAGGTAGTTTGCGCGAGATTTTCTCCGAGTCATAATAAACGCCTCGACTGAATTTTAACAGTTTCTTTTCCACAACTGTGAGATGCATAATGAAACTACTGCTATAATATTATCGTCGCAATAACATCATTCTATGCAACTAAAATTCTCAGTAATTAACTATAATCACTTACATAAGCCTTTCACTTCACCCATATTTTTTATGCCGTATGGAGAAAATCCCCACAGAACAGAAGGTATTTTTTTGTGATTCAATAAAAATTTAAGAGGTGAGTATTTATTCTTAATTTTTAAAAGGCTGAAATGAAAACATGAAATACGCACTGCGAAATTACTGATGAAATCTTTGAATTAGGAATATTTCATTTATTCACATAAAGTCTCTCTGGAGCGCATCCCCATTCCATTTTCAATGGAAAATAATGACATTTTTTGGCGAATATCTCGAAAATCAGGACGGCTAATATTTTGGTATCTTTGGAAAGCTCAAAAATGTTTCTGTCGAATGAGATAAAATTCATTGTGTGCCATAAGTGAAATGATATTGTGTTAGCGGTAATCGCGCGTCATTGTAAGCTCATTTAAATCATTAGTTATCCAAGTCGAGCAAAATTATAGGGTCACATTTCACTTAAGTACATCCTTGTTCACGCAAATGTATATACGTTCAAACGCAGCGACAAGGCAGTCATGGAAATGATACGAGAATTATAATGTAAATATTTTTCCTTAACGATAGCGTGTTATTATTCGAGTTTTCTACTCGGAATTCAAAATTTTTAGACGGAATTATATTGAAATATGCTCGTTTCAAATATGGAACTCGACGTGATGCCGTGATGTTAGCAAAAATTATAACAATAAAAATGTATTATTTCATGTTTTTTAGAAAATATGTAGGTACTCATATAACAATTTTATTACGAAATATATGACATTTGGTGGCGTAGCAGAATAGCATTAAATAAATATCATAAAGCCAAATCGTTATGATGGAATTTCTTCAAATTATTTGAATTAACTTCGCTCATGAGAGCACGCATGTACAGTTTCACGTCAATCTGTGCATACAAATACATCGCTGCAACCACCTTAATCCAATCTACCTATCCTACAGTCCGTGAGGCTTTGGGTGCGTTGTGAAGGACATTAATAAGATATACGCCTCAGCAAAGATTTTTGTAACACCGTAATATCAAACGTAGACTTAGATATACATTTACATAATTATAAATGTCTACTGAATGTTTTTGCCGTAGAATATCCATATGCAAGGAGATGATAACCACCTTAACTTCAAACATCTACCATTAGTCTATCTTCTTTATAATCATAGCATGATAACTAGGAGCTTAGTTCACAGACACACACATACGGCAAGAAATAACATTTTACGACCACGGCTCCATGATCATTCATTTTAGCGAATAATGTATTTAAGGAATGACTTCATCTATAAATGAAAAGCAGTGCTGAAGAATGGCTCAAGGGAAATTTAAGCGCCTGAGTAGTGATTCCAAGAGACTTGTCCGGAAGAGAGTCTTTATCACACATTCACTCGACTGTGGATGGGACCAATTCCACGTTTGCTTAACAAGTACATCGCTCTTTAACTCCCCGATAAATTTGATAGCTTCGCCCAAAGGGGGTGAATCAATAGGATTGTGTAGGTGCCTATAAAATCATCCGACAGATTAAGCAGGAATTGGATTTGGACGATAAATATTTTAAATGTTTGCAGGCCAGAGAGCTGTACTTAATTTTTATCACTCCTGGTGACGTAATATCGCGGTTTTCCGTTAGCTCGACGACCACCGATGAAATGTTTGCGATTCGAGTATCAGATAGGCAAGAGTAGGTACGTCCTATGGCGACTTTTATATCAGGCCGTTAAAGCTTCATCCACGACCAACGAAATATTGCAACTCATCCCCTCGATCTGAAAGGATTAATAACTGGCCGTTACCTATCAGGCGGATAGCACAGTTTGCGTAAGCGATGAAATCATTTATAAATAAATAAGCCTCCTTGAATGATTTCTATCAAATCAATTTTTCAATTTTTCCAAAAATAATGGAGGACGCTTGAGTTAAGCGGCAAGACGGCATATGAGGATGTTTCCCATTCAGATTTTTTTCGGTTTCAAGAAAATATAAATCATATTTAATTATATATCTCTTTTTTTCAACAAAAGGCTTTATTGTCTCTGATAAAAACAATGAAGTGGGCACTAAAATTTGACATTTCGATATTTAAAAAATTTGAATCGATCATTGAAATTACTCAGCCGCGTAAATATTCGCATGACCACCAACACACAATGAATAATTTTAAGGGGCTTGAGGCGAATTGTTGTTTACATTGTAAATGATAATTTTTAAGTTAAAAAAATTAGACTGAGCTATATTATTTTAACATGGTCATCGATTATTTATGTAGTATTTTCTTAAAAAAAACCATTGATAGAACGGCACTTGGTTTCGTGTTAATGGGAAAAACGAGATCAAGTACACGTGTTTGAAATAGGAAGAGATTAGCATGCATAAACAACCTGGTATAGAATAAAAGCGGACTACAAAAGGAGAAAAGAGAATTGCATCGTCCTCCACAATATTAAGGTCCGCGGAAATTCGACCGCGCTGATCACAATAATAAACCTGGAAAGGATACATAATTTACCATAAGTCCACAAAATACTCCACATTACTATAAAACTCAGTCATTAAAGTCGTTATTGCCTGATCAGAGACATTCGGGGGAATCTCTTTTCTGGCTCGTACTGCAAAACCGCATTTTATTCCACGTAGAAGGAATGTTTCTGCGGTGATGAGCAGGATAGTCCCATTAACATAAAACTTCTGCAGAGGAATTTCATTGGTCGCTTTATGCGTTAGAGACCTGTACACTACAATAACAATGTGTGAAGCATTCAGACTTTATAAAATTCTTACTTCACTAGAGCTGGTTTTACCGAAATAATTTCATCTTTTTTACTAAATTCATTCAACACTCCCTTAGTCACGGAAAGTATTCAAATGAATCACATAGAACAAAGAAAAAATAAATAATAATCATTAATCTTTACGCTAAAAGATTTCATTTGTGTTCCCAAAAGAAATCCTGGCTAGAACTATCGCACAAATTATCAATCAATGCTCCAATTTTTTTACTTTGAATGTCAATGTGAATAAACATCTAGACAAAAAATTCTGGACTTAAATAACGTACAAACACTAAATGAAATGTTTAGAAGTAAACAGTCTGTTCCTAGCAGAATAGAAAAATGCAGCAGAGCTAATAATACCCTTTAATCAAAAAGCGATTGCGTTATATGATTTCACTAGATGAAACAAGTTTCTACGATTTTTGAAAAGCTATTGAAACGTTAAACGAAATAAAATTAGTTCATGGACATAACTTTTTAGATTATTTTCCTTAATACGTATGAGTGTTATTTAAAATGATGCGCTCATTTAACCTGATGAGTTACACAATTATGTAACGCAGATATATCAGGATATTAGCAAATGACTAGATTCATATTAAATTCCTCCGCCTCTTGGTCTGTGTAGTTTGATGCCTCAGCAAAAACTAGCATCAATATTAATATCTCGCTGAGAATTTCCGTATTCATGGCGGGAACGTCTCAAAGATGAACGATAAATTTTCAAGGAAACAAAAGTTTGAATCCTTTCGCCCAAGTATCCTTCATCAATAACGGCATACTACTCTTGAATGATTACGATGGAACGAGATGAGCTATGGTATCGTAGAATCAGAGGCCGAAATCGTATCATCCATTACAAAACCCGCAAGGGATGCGTACCTGGATCCAAATTGATATATGAATTCCCTGAGAACCCTAGAAGAATTCCAGCCGAATAACCCGTATAAAAAATCTAATATACTACTAAATAATAAAAAAGCCTGTACAGATAAACAGAGCCATGCAGCAAATAAACTGGATAATATGAAATATGATTCTTAAAATGCCTATCTACATCCACATCCTACCCTTCAAGGTAACTCAAGGACGTGTGAAAGTAGAGAGAGAAAGGAACATGTGCTGTTCGATTGATAATTACTCCCTCTCATTTTTTTACCCAAGAATGGTATTGCTAATAAGGATTTCCAATACCAATCTGTTCCGCAATGCTTATCAAAATCGTATTCTACAGTCGCGCAGCGGTAGAATCAACCTGGTTTTAATTTTGCTCGGGAAAGAAACAAAGCTAGGAAAGGCGTAGATTTATCCGATAAAAATATAAAACTATATCACAGTTATATCCCTATTACTTGGAGAAACTTCCATCAGGCTTTCTACAAAAAACAGTGATGAAAAAAGGCATTGCATCATTTAACGTAATTGGAAAGTAACTGAATGAAATAAAAAACTTTGAAGATGCTCATTACTCGCAATGATATTCCGATTACTCCTGACAATCATGTCCACAAAATACTACAACTGATACACAAGACGGGATGGGAAGGAATACCAAGGCCCTTCAATCAGAATTTTTGAAAAGACAAATTCATAATAAGCTCGGCTAACACTATCTAGTGGTAGCCTTGGGCATTAGAATCTCAAACTATTAAACATCCAATTGCATCATGACACAATATAAACATGACACATATTACATACACTGCATTCATCCATGAGGCTGAATTCGATTTGAAGCATTACCAAACTCACAACAACGGCTGGCACCATTTTCACCCTCTTATTTGAAGGAATTGTTTGCTAAAACTCCCAAGAAAATTAATTATAACATCGCCATCATGTCATCAGTCAACATGAGTTCTCATTTTTACCATTAGAAGAAAAAATAAAATTTCTTTTCCAAGGATACGCGATGACGCGAATGGACTAATTAACGCTCATAAATATTGAAGTAGCAAAGGCAAACAAAACGATCAGACGGCAATATCTTCGCCCCAAACAGAAATGAAACAGTGGAGAGACGAAAGAGAGCAATCATATTTCTTAAAAAAAAGGAAACTGAGAGAGATAAATTAACGTCAGTGATCGCGAGGAATTCCCACAAAACGCTAAAAGCGCACATGACCGCCGCTCTGTGACTCTGTCGTCTTCAATTGATCCTAAAAAGGTCGGGATAGGGTTCAAGAGAGGGAGAAAGAGGAGAAATGTCGACACGGGACATTTGATTCGGGGGTTTCATCCAACAACTTCCATTCCCCTCCATCAAACGACGTCGGGCGGACGAGTGGGTGGCGATGGCGAGGCAGGGGGGCGGGTGACAAGCGTAATCGAAAAGGCTATTCATTAACGGGCCTTATGACGACGGTCGCGTCGAGGCTGCCTCCTCTTTTGGCGAATGGTCTTCTCTTTCAGACGGAAAGAGATATAAAAAGGGCAGTATCCCTATTCTCTTCCTCCCCTTGCCCCGGCGATCCATCCCAACTGGCTCTCCCATTTCACAAGCACTAATTCCGACGACGAATGATGAGTGGCGAGGGCTATATCGGCACATTTCCATTCCTGTTGACACTGTCCATAATGCTATCATCTCCATCCCACCCTGTGCTGTTTAAGGTTTGATCCACAAAACCAAGATAATAAGCTCGAAAAAAAGAAGGAAGAAACGCACGAGAAAATGTATGGTTATCTACATTTACAATGCACTATCATAGCACAGCTAATAAATGAAGAGCTGGATGGGTGTAAAGAGTAAAAAAAACAATTTTGATGAAAAAGCCTAAATTATTCGTTCCGAAAATATTTCCTTCGACGATAATACGTAATAGTTAAGCAGTTGCAGTAAATATTAAAAAGTAGGAAGTAAGAATGACATTTACACAATTTTAATGTACAACATGCACCGAAACTCTTAAGTTCTCTATTAAACCTAAAATAGTTATTTAAATTAAACGGTAGATTTCACGCAAAAACACAAGTTTGATATATTTACATTGCCAAATCAAGTCTATCGAACTATAGTATAATAGGAAAAAGATCTGAAAGACACTTAAAGAGGTAAAAAGTATTTTTCCGTAACTTAAGCGTAGATTACCGTAGTTTAAGTCAGTATGAGCCCATTCCGGAACGCTCCATACAAACACTAACATACTAGAACCAACGTTCAAAACTTATAGATGTAGTTGGGAATGGATTGAATTCAACATCTTCAACTATTGACAAAATATGCTCAGACACATAACCATTTGTTATCCCAGGAAAATAACTTTCCAAAAACAAATAAAGTTATTTCTTTTTATCTTCCTTATTCCCCACTCGGAACCCTAATCATTAAAAAAATGTATCGGTTTTGGGCGGAAATAAGTCGAGAGCGATCGATTCGGACATAGAATGATGGGTGAAAGGACGGAGAGAGGCGTGGCAAGGAGGTCTACAATGGAGCATTTTTTCATCGATCGCACGATTGGCATCATCGAGCTGTTGGCTCGAGTGATCCGCCGACGTCAAAAGTCAACGAGGATTGGTGCTAGAATGTAGGCGCCCTGCGACGCAATGAAAGTGAAAATAGACTTTACAGCCTTTCCAAATGCTTTTCTGTGCACGTAGATTCTTTATTTCTTCCAGCTAAAAAATGTAAACTGACTGGAAAAAACTAAGAATATATGCCAAGTAAAACGTGATCTGATTATATTCCCTGCTAAAGCAGTAGGGGCAAAACGATGACACGGGTGCTCGGTGTCTTATTAAACATATAAGAGACACCGAAACAAATCGAAACGTAGCGAAATTGGGGAGTCGAAACCACTAGATTATGGATGTGTGGTAAGGGACCGAGGATCATTGTTTCACACGGCAATGATTTAGAAACGTATAAGGCCGATGAAATTTGCCAAACATTTTCCGTCTAAAGCATGATATGGTTAAACACTTCTGATAAGTTTCGGAAATATCATGATCGATTTGAATTAACTTTGGTTCAATATAATCTTGCAATTTATTTCCCTTTAAAACGTTACAGTTGCCACAAGTTAGTCTTCTCCACAGAGGATTCGAATAGAATGAGACCGACCAGCCTAGGTGAAGCCAGATAGTTTAAAAACGATACCTATGCATTTTTCATACTAAATAATTTACTACCGATCATGATTTAGGCAATTTACTGATATCTAAATGGCACTGAATTGATGAAAAATTTTTATTCGTTCTAAAAAAATAAAATTAATTGTATAATAATGATATTTTTCTTGAAAATGACCACCATAAACCAATTTCGGAAATTAACTACAATCTCCAATGAAATACTAGGCTATTGTTTTTAATAAAATAAATAGGAGTTAACATTTGGAAATAGTTTTCTTCGGCTATTAATTCATTTCAATTAATAAGAAATACCAGAGACGAACAGTATGCATTTTTAAGGCTGGTTGAAAGAGATGTGACATTGTTAATGTGCACTATTACATCATATGGTATTATGCACATATATTGATACTGCACATAATATTAATTATTATGAAGAATAAATCTAAGAAAAAACACTTTTTTAAATAATCATTAGAATTTCACCTGTAAAATAGTAAACACAGCAAACGGGAGATGGGAGCATGAAGTGAAAAAATGACACTGAGGGCAGAATCAATCAGATCGACCAACGATCGTCGAGAAATAACGCCTTCGGCCGCACAGAACCCTCCTAGTATCCTCCGTCGTATGCAACCAAAGTAACACGGACGGAACCCAGGCGAGGTACTACATGCCTCCCACCGAGACGGATGCTGGCGGCGAATAGATTCGAAACCCTCTCGTAAATGAAGCGACGAATCGACGTCACCACCGCGAAAATTGCACTCACACGATAACTAATAACTATGGCGTCCACTACCCAAAAGGATACATGAGTACGCAGCAGGTTCCGATGACTTATTACGAAATTCCTATGCTGTGACGAAGCTCCAGCAAGATGAAGTTTTTCGTAATTCACGAAAAAATCCAAGGTTTTCAAGAATAATTACGTAATGTTGAACACATATGCGAAAAATTCGAAACGTATCCACTTCCAAAGCTCCAGATCTTCCCAGGGCATAGATTAATTTTTTTTGTAACACAAAACTCACTAATAATAGGCCGAAAAAATAATTGCTCCTGCCGCCTTTTGAAATATATGTAAAAGTTTCGATCTCTTCATAGCTAAAATACATATCAAGGGGGTATAATTCACCTTAATGAGCGCTCTCTAATTATAATGGCATTGACTCGCGTCGAGTCTTAATAAGGACGTTCAAAGTATTAAGATGACGAAAATAACTAGAAAAAACCTAATAATACATACAGAAAAATAAATATTAATTTTTTATAAAAAATAAAACTTTAATTCTTCAATTTCAAGACACAGGCTTCTAATATACGATAAGCAGTACAGGACATTGTGCTACCATGGCAATGGAGGCACGTTTCGCTCTGTGACATACGCATATGCTTAATACGCTTATAAAAATTCGGTAACAAACCAGAGAAAAGTATAAATTCAACTATGCGATCATATAATAAGGATACAAATAACAAAATTCTGATAATACCATGCGTACGAGAGTAATTTTTATAGATTTTATTTCTCTTGAATAACAATTTTCTTCATCGATTCACTGGTAGTCTTCAACGAACCCAGAAAATTTTTACCTACTTACTTAAGAGAGTTACGGGGATACTAGGTAATGAAAATCCGATGTATTTTTGAAAAGACTAAAATAATGGGGAGAATGCAGAACATTTAATCAGGACTCGGTAAAGTTTAGCACTAGATACAGAAGAGCGGATTGTCGGCAAAAAAAAGGGCGGCTGGAACGCGACCTCAGATGCGTCAAACAAACATATTTCTTGTCTTCTTTACCTAGCTGACTAAACTCGTGCCTAGAAAAAATGGACCACATAAGCCGAGGACGAACATGCGAGGAAGCGATGCACGCGCTAAAAACCTCTCACAAGAGTCCACATGACTTGTACAAAATAAAAGCTAAAAGCGTGGCTCAGACGCCCCTCAGGCGTAATCGACTGGAGCGACCCACCCTCGGTAAGCCATGTGCGGGTTGACGACAGGGAAAGGGAATTCTCCCTGTTTTACCTCTCCCTGCGATGACCACACCTTCATTAAGGCCGACAAGTACACGGGCGCCTCCATTATCGAACCGACGAAGCCGTCGACTGGCCAAAGAGCGGTAACATCCTCCACACTCAAGAGAGTGGTGAGGACCAGCCTTTCGAAAAGACGGCAGCGGTACCCACTGAGTTTATTTTTCCTCCGCTCATACCTTTATGAGCAGAAGCGGATTGATGGCGAGAATTTAAGGAAAAATATCCCAATGCAACGAAGACTCTTTCACGGGAAAATATGTTTCATCTCATTAATTGACGAGTGCCAGTGTATTTTTTTGGAGAAGCAAATTTTGCATGACAGCATCATTCGGCATACTTTGAGTGAAGCATTTCCATACGCATACAAATGAATGTATGATAGAATATACAAGTGGTCTTATGAGTTAAAAACTACTCTTCACGTAAACGGAGAATAAACTTGTTACGAATACTGGAGCGCAAAAGTATATTTTATTTACCAGGGGTTGTTGCATTTTCGACGAGAATAACGAGAAATTGCGAGTAATTGCAGGTATTCCTCTTATCTCATTAAAAAGCACCACGTAAAACGACTTTACACCACAGTCGTAAACACACACGTAAAACAACTTTCCTTCACAGGCCTGCTTTCAATGTTAATACACACTTACGGGAATGGTACCTGTGTGTAGCGAAATTTTCTTATCAATTTATGTTTATAGCTGATTTCATATCGTAAAAAGATAATTGTTGAATCCACGGCTTACGCCTATGAAACATGAACTGCGAAAGTGAACGAGCAATGTTTTCGTCTTGGAAGTGATTAATTAAAAAATGCCGACTCGATAAAAATTAGCTAAGGGCCAATTAAAGAGCTGTTAATGTTCAAATAATCACAAAATTATAAAAGAACGTATAACAATATAGTATTTTACAGCCAACTACTACTTTTCCATGTCAAAAAATCAACAAAACTTATGCACAGATCTATGGGAGGGCGAAATCATATAGGTTGAAATAGAGCCACTGCAACAGATTCATTGAGGAAAAGGATAAATAGAAGTTCACGGGCGAAACGATCGAAAGAGGAAAATGTAACATCTAGAATAATGCCAGAAGAGTACTGAAATTCGGCAAATCACTCTTCCCGGTGAAGGAATACACAAGACAGAACGAAGATCATGGATCTGACCTATAAATTAAGCTTCCGGAGTTAACTCCTGAAAAAATTTATTAGGTCGCGACTAGAAACTTATTTTCTATGGTAGTTAACTGAAGCACTAGAATAGAGAAATTTTTAATTTTCCACAAGACGATTTCTTTCAAACCCTATATATTGATATCCATCATATCACAATGATAGGTTGTACCCGATAATCACACGAAACATGTTTATACGCGTGCAGCAGAATTAAAAAATACGTGGTAACGTAAGATTATCCTTCCTTTATTTGATCAATTATTTAGTCTTTTTTTACCACCTTCATAAATCGTAAAAACTCAAGTGTACTGTTGAAATATCCGCAGAGATTGAAAAATAAGTCAACAGGCAAAATGACGAACGTATTATTTTGTGGGTAAAAATGAAACAATCTTGACTCAAAATAGCAGCGACGGATTCTTATCTCCGGTATGATGATTGCCGGGTCGGGATATGAGAATGGTCATTGATTTCCGTTCTCGTGATTGGTAACTAACAAAGGATGAGGGATCATGTTACCAGGAGGGGAAAACAGGACTTCTGAAAGCTCTAAGAACAAACGCGGGTGTTTTTATTCAGGGAGCAAAAATTCTCCGGGTAGTACTCGGAAAAAATCAGTCATAAGGAACCTGTATGGCTTGCAGCGCGGGAGTAGTATAGCCCATGTGTACGATGGTAGGACTAAAATACAAGCTGTCTTTCTCAAGGCAAGTTTAAGATTAAGAAGCCCATTAATTAATCAAACCCTTCGTCAAATTTATAAAGCTACGTCGATTTTTAAGATATTAATAGAGTGGGTCTACCGGTTGAAGATTTAGATGAAGATGAAACTGCCCCTGGTACTCTATTTAAATAGGATTATTAAAGAAAATGACGTAAAATATAAAACTAAGTAATCAGTAAAAGATCTAAGCTCTGAAAAAGTATGAAATCTTGTGAGAAAAATGTATAAGCTAACGTATTAAAAAATAACCCAAGAAAATATAACACTCCAGAATGGAAGGTCCGAAAAAAATACATAATCTACAAGAGGAAAGCTAAATTAATTACACGATTTCAGCGCAGGAAAAGTTAGGCAATAATATACGGGAAACCATTAAGAAAGTGGAAGCGAAAAAAATCATGATAATAATTTTCGTGATACGTTGCGTGGCACGTAATAGTAAAGGTGAAAACTTTAAACTTAAGTAATCTATCCGAATCTAATGTTTATTAATCGAGTATTTTGGAAATTCAACCGCAAAGTGAACCCAGAAGGAGTAAAAAAAATGGCAAAAAGGCATGCCGTGCAGGAAGTAAGAAAGACCCTTAGGAAAAGCCGCTAGGGGAGAGAATATGGGGAAACAAGAGCCCTTCAATCCTACCGCGCGTTCACAAGAAACGCCCGGCGAACCCGAAAGGAGAACACAAGCCAACCACCACCGCCGTAAACAATGGCTCTCACGCATTCCCAGGGGATCTTCAAGTCCAACTTGTGCCGACTGATGGTATTCCGGAGAAAATTTCCCCTCGCCTCGCGCCACAGTCTTTTGTCTTTCATGTGCCGACTCCCTCGACCCTTTTACTTCGGGACCCATTATGGGCAAATGCAATGCGAGAATAACCACGGGGGGAGAGAGAGAGTGGGAAGGTACAGAGTACTACAGAGAGAGGTTTAGTATCCCGACACAGTTACATCCTAACGCTAATACGCTCGAGTTGCAACGAACGTGATTATTTGCAGTAAACTTATTATTATTTTTCAGGAATTCTACAGATTAAGGAACGCCAAGGCGGAGAAATAATTATATTGACCAACATTTCACACACCGTTAGGGCTCCAACTCCCAACACAATTTCATTTTTCGCTTCGGCATAGGTCATACTTTCCTTTTGTATATAAATGATATCACCACCGCTGTTACGAGGAGAGTTAACATGATCTCGATGCTATAAAAGAATGGTGCAATACTTGGCAGTTAGAATAAAATTTTTAAAAGTGCGATGTAATGAATTTTTGGGGAAAGAATAACTCGCCCAACGAAACGTTCACAATTGTTCAAACCGAACTACCAAGTGTAGAGTCAGTTAAGTACTCATATTAGATCTATACGCAGGACTTGATTGGAGACCTATACTCCTGGTTGAAGCAAATACAGGAAATTTGCGGACAGAAATATCGTAAATTGGGATTCATTGAAAGAATACTAGGAAAATGTGAGAGAAAGTAAAAGCGATGTTATTTATCTCTCGCGAGACCTCAGTTGTAGAACGCCGCCAGCATATGGGACCCTTACGAAGTAGGACTAGTTTCAGATGTAGATCGAATACAGCTGATGTAAACTATTTCTTGCCGGACGCTCAGCATCTTTTGGAAGAGCAAAACTATTATTTGGGAAACGTTTGAGAAACGTAGAGAAATTATGGTATGATCAAAGGCATAAAAATTAAGGAAATAGACTGCAGAACCGAAGGATTCAGAATGTCATTTTTTCCACGCATAATAAGGGACCATAGTAGTTGCGATAGATCAGTCATGTGAAGTTAAAATTTTCACTAGGTTGAGTAGATTTTGGACTTGTGCTTCGTATCCTACCATCATTACTTACAACTCACCCCGAATGAAATTTCCGGCATAAATTTGCTTTCTCAATGGTTTAGCACCTTGTGGGGCTATTTTTAAGTTGTAGTTATTGTGCAAACCATTCGTTGTATCATAACTGGTTTTACATGGTAGAATATGAGTCTACGCGGCACTCTCCTAGTTTCTGTTCAGATGGCGCATTGTTATCCTGATGGTATTTGGCCTGCGCCAAGTGGCCGGAGGAAATTGCGCGGTTCAGATTTCGACAGGGAACAGAGCTGAAAGCCTGATGTGGAATCACCCCGTGCCTTGCATCTAGCGGTAGCTTGCACGGTATTTCGTAGTTAAAGGTACCTCTTCCCATCCCAATCTATATAGTCTATTCAATTTCTTCCTTTCCCAGGCAAAAAAATCCTACTCTCTATTGCAACATTAAGCAAACTCCCTTATTACATTCTCCATCCATCGTCCTCGCCTCCGTCCAGTTCTTCCAGCATCCTCCTGTCCTCATCCAACCCACCGGGTGCTTTGTATTGTCTTTCTTTTCCGTCCTCCGCAGTCCCATATTCTCCCCCAAACTCGTACCTCAAACACCTGCTCATCTTCTCACACAGCGGCCAGATGCTCAAACCATTCAAAGTTACAAATCTTCGCTGTTTTCTTCAAATTCTTACGCAATAATTCTGCCATCGGTTTAGTACCATCACTATGCCAATTTCACCGAAATAATTGTGGAAAATGTAAAGCCTTATGCTCACAACACAGCAACAAATATACGAACTAGTTCTATTGCTCTTTAAAAATATTAAGAAAAACAATTAAGAAATGCGAATTGGTTGGGTTGGTTAAGTCCGAGATTTTCAGGTTGTTAGGAGGAAGGATTGAGAGAAACATTGCGTCAGCATAGACGTACTCTTAAAGGAAAAAAAAGATGATGCAAGAATTTGCGAGGATTGTGGTCCTAAGGTAAAACCAATCGGATGAACGAGAAGAAGGTAAATGATGATAAAGGTAAGGGTGTACTTGATGTACGGTATTGATGTGTGGGTGTAATTCTTCTGAGAACCGCGCATTTTCGAAGCAAATGAAAATTAAATTTACCACGGAATAACTCAGTTAACTCATTGTTTCCGCGACATAATGCCAAATGCAGTGGTTAGCTATTGATAACGCGCCCAATTTTGAAAGGGATTGGCATGCAGACAGGGTAGGCATGATTGTGAGACCATATTCCCCAATCAATTAGAATAAGATCAGCGTAGCACACACTATGCATGCATTTATGAATTCAAAAATATTGACCTTGGGCGTCGCATTGCCCCTTTGTCTGGACAGAGGAACGTGGAGAAAAGAGGAGCAGGAGGCCATTGCGGATCCGAATTGACGAACAAAAAAAATCTTCGAGCGAGTCTGTGTGCGTACGTGAGCTTGTAACTGTGCGGATTGTGTGGAGGCTGCGGTGGAATAGTAAAAGAGAGGGAGGGAATCTAACCTGATGGAGTAGAGGAGGGGATGGGATGGAGAGAAGAGGAACTCTGTGGAGGACGACACAAGAGGAGTGTTTGGGAAACATCAACGTATGTCTGAGCGAAGGCTCGGGAGGAAAGGGGGAGCGAATGAGAATGGATGGCCGAGCACAGAAAGGAGAATGTAGGAAATGGACGAGAGGGAAAAGGGAGATGAGTCGGACGGACACTTGAGGAAGGCAGAATGAGGTATTGCGGGGCCGGGAGAGAGTTATGGGCGGGCAGAGGGACGGGGGTGAAGTGGGGGGAAGGGGAGCAGATGAGAGCGTCCGGAGAATTTAAGGAGGTTTACGGGAGGCAATCCGAGAGTGGGAGATGAAGTGAATTGGGTGGTGAGCGAAGGCATCTCTCTCTCTCTCTCTCGAGGAAAATGCGGGAATGGCTGAGGGGAGGCGAAAGGGCCCGGTCATTCAATTATGAGAAGCATGCCTATTTACCGTAAACGCAACACTGCGGCCACCCAAGCACCCCTTTCAAATTCACTGCATCCATAAGATCCGTTGTTGAACTAATCCAAGATTTTATTCTATCGGTGAAGTCGTTCCAAATTTTCACGAACTCCGTGCTCTATGATCTTCATGACTCTTGTCATAAATAAACTGACTTTAGTATGGGGAGAATGATTTGAGCGCATTTTACTAGCAGAGATGATGATAGCTTGATCATGATGAGAGAATGGAGCAATTTCGAATTAGTACACATATTTATCTACTCTCATATAATGGGAGACTGAATAGAGAAAGAGAAGGAGGGGATGGATCGACCAAGTCACAGGTGACTGCATTGAAGAAGCTATGAAGAGGAGAAATATTAGGACTCATAAGAGCAAAGAAACGTCTATGAGGCAATATATGAATGAGAGAGAAGCGAAGGATGCGTTCGAGGATAGGGCACTATAGAGGGAATTAAATTATATAGGTTTAACACCCACTTTGATTAGGTAAAGTACAACAACATCTCGAGCCATTCGCTATTGCACCACGTGACTCCTTAGTTAAGTGATCGAGGTTATCTCGTACGGTTCAAACACAACTCATCAATGTTCCCGAGGCAACATGCCTTTGTTGCCAACTTCAGGGTGCTCAAGTAGTCATTAATGTTGGCTGAGGTTCGCTCTGTTGTTCTAATTCTTTTTTACTCGTGGGCTTCCACTATGAGTTTCGAACGCCATTAACGTATGAGGGTGGACATCAGTTCGGATAGTCATCCCCTCCTATGAGCACCACTGAGCTGCCACCTTAACGCACTCACAGGCAGAGTGCTATTATGCTGGTCGCTATACATCCTATGAAATCTCCTTTATCCCTTTGAATGCTCTTCCCCTTGGTTAGGCCACACCTCCGCGAGCATTTGGGAATCAGGTCATAAAGATTTTACCAAAAAAATTAATAAAATACAAAGAAAAGCAGCACGCTTCGTTAAAAACTGCTACGAGCGAACATATAGCGTCTCACAACTTTTGGAGTGATTAAGGTGGGAGCCCCTAGAGACTCGGAGGCTACACGCTAGGCTTAGGTTGCTTGAGAAATTCATAACTAGTGTGTTTCAGAGCGACATTATCATGACGCCTCACTACATCTCTAGGTCTGACAGATGCGATAAAATAAGAGAGATACATTGCCGAAGAGATAGGTACAAAAACTCGTTCTTTCCGCGCACAATAAGTGACCACAATAATAGCGGAGCTCCACTAAATACACTCCCATTATACACGCCATCATTTCACCTGCCATAACCATGCATCTTTACACGGCTAGTGACCTAACATCCCTTGTCACACGCCCAAGCGGCGGTTGGTAGGGTAGTATGTAGATGTAGATGAATATAGGATTCCCTCTTGCATGCTGCAGAGGTCTGCCACCAAGTTTCGCTACCACCCTACGGCTCGAACGGGTGCCCTGAAAAGAGCAATCTAGACAGCAGAATAATAGGAGACATTTGAAAAGAGGGAGAGGATTGGAGGATGATGAGATGGCACCCGTGGGAGGGAATTGGGAGAGAGATGGGAGGGATGCGAGAGGGAATTCCTGGGAAAGCACTTGAACGGATATCCGTCCGCTCGGCTAAAGGCGAAGAAATGGACAAGGATACGGGAGACTGGAGTGAGCGGGGGTCGGTCTAGAGAAATGGAGTTTTGCGACGGCAGAGATGGCGCAAGTCTGCAGAATTCACCGCACTCTGGAGGGTCGAAGATAGCACATTGGTGTGCATCATGTTTTATCTCCCTGCCAATGAAAGCTAGAAGCATGGAAGCTTAGAATATTAGCGGATGATGCTAAGATCGAGGCACTATGAAAGCATTCAATAAAGAAAACCTATAGATAATTGTTTGAAAAAATATGACATCCAAAACTTTGAGTTCATTTTCAGACCCAAAATTCGAGAATTGTTTCATGCATTCACTCCATTGCTGCTCTTAATTAGGGAGTGATATTTTACGTGAAATTCCATTTTAAATATTGGAATGAAGTTGGATACTGCGCGGTGCGAATGACCTCCGCTGTCAACGCACCCGAATCCCAATCCTGTGAATAATCCTTCCACCTACCAGGTAAACTCAGAAAACACTTACATAACCTTGAAGAGAATATCCTACCTACAATTTCTAAAAGCTGAGACGAATGGCAATAGCGACATTTGGAATTCTGCGTAAACTAATCTTTCCGGCTAGCAAAAATCAAAGGTGGCGATAAGTGTATAGGCAAATAGGTGGAAAATAGGGTTTCCGGATTCTTGAAATTAAACGCCTTTAGGTATCGGGTCTTCGGAAGATCGCTATAACAGTTAATTATCAAAGATTTCCAAATCTACTGGTTTTTACAAACATCAAGTAATAATAGCTGAAACAGTTAACTGTTAATTTTTAGCACTGCCGTGTAGTAGATGCAGTATACGGAGCGTACATACTGTTTTCTGGTATGTAATACTATCTTCTTTGAGCCCGTAATAGAAATCTCACGATGAACTTACGAGGCCATGTAAACAAAAATGGTGCACAAAAATTCAACGCATAAAATATGACGCCACAGGGGAAAGTTGTCGCGATATCCATATGCGGTCGAGAGCCATATTGTAAATGATATCAGTTCCACATTCAGGCGACGCAGAGCCATCGTATAAAATGAACACACCGGGCAATAGGCAATGATGGTCTCACGCTCAACTATCCAGAGAAAATGTATGAATTCATGCCCAGGGTTTTACTTTTACTGGGAGCTGATGCTAACAAGATGGTCAAGTCAAAGTGTAAGTCTAGTTGACTCAGAGCGGTGTGATGACTCCTAAGTATCAACTTGAGTACATAAATCACACGGCGCAAAGTAAAATTTTGGTTTGATCTGGAGGATTGTGTTTGAATCGTTGGAGAAAATCCCGAACACGTAACCAAGGAGTCAAGAGGTACGACAACGAACGGTTCGAGATTTCGGTGAGTTTGAACCACTCGAATGAATAATTTTAGCGTCTAACGATTTACTTATTGTGTCGTTTATGACTCCATTTAACAATATTACCGCGAGAAAAACTCGATCGGGGAGGCTGCTTGATATTTTTCCAAGAGGTTCAAATACACAGAATCTCGAGCCCACCGTGATTGCACCACGTAGCTCCTTAGTTCATTCATGATTTGTCGTTCAACCCTAGGATTGGTTGACTGCAGCCCTCCACCCTTCCCTATCTAATGCTAGTTCTCTTACCTCCTGGTATCTCTTCCTATGTACTTTCTTCTTCATTTGGTTCATGAACTCATTCCTGGGTCTTCCTCTGGGGACTCTTCCCTCTATTATACTTTCAACTATGTTCTTATAAAACCCATTGAGTCTCAGGGTGTGTCCAATCCATATGGCTCTTCGTTTCTCTATGGTGTTCCATATGGTCCTTTCCTTTTCTATTCTTCTGTAAACTTCATCATTTCTTATTTTGTTCATCCATTTCATCCTCCTCCAGCACCAGGTTTCTAAGGCTTCCATTCTGGTCAGCTTTTCCAATGGTCCACTCTCCCAATCCATAGAGTGCTACGCTCCACATGTTTTCACATACTGTTTTCTGTACGTAGGGCTATGTTCTTTGAGCACAGCGGCTCCTTAGTTACGCGATCGAAATTTTCTCGACCGGTTCAGACATAACCAACCGTTCTAAGTACGAGAGTCAGTCAGTGTAAAATATTACTTTCTTCATTTTTCCTGAACTCCTATGAACTCCTCTCATTCCATAAATAGGTATATCACAAGCAGCTGGAGTACCTGTGACACGAGTCTACTCCTTGTCCTTGGAAGGGAAATTTAGTCGGTTTCCTCAGTGCGAGAAGGGAGTGGAAAACGATGGTGAGGGAAGGACAGCAGCAGGGAGATTACAGAGGCACTCTCAACCTCTCAACGCTGAGTTCGCAAGGAAAACAGACGGAGGGATTAAGAAGTGGAGCGAGCGCTATGACGCTGGGAAACATGGTGTTCTCAAAAACTTCCGCCTCGTCGTGCTAACGACCCCTTCTCATCAACCTCCTTGGCTCGCTGTTTTCAGGTGGCCACGCTTTTTGGCTTTTGAGAACCTTCTGCCGACCGACTAACTTGGCGTAATTAAGTCAGAATCAACATGTAGGAGCATGAATAGTTGCTAATTTGTTAGGACGCTCATGAAGATTACACTGTTTTTTACCATCCAACTCTTAAAATCATCCTAACAGTCATATAAACTTACACAAATTCAACATTTTTCACAAAAGAAAAGTTCTTTGTTGATATCTATATCTTATTCCATTGCAATACAACATCTACTGAAGAATTAAAATTTAAATCAATAAAACGTATATTCTGACACCATAAAATTCTGATCACCACTGGCGTACAAATTTAATACTATAAACGTTCATAATGCTAAAACAATATACTATACCATAAATTTGTAATAACAAATATTAATAATGAATCATTTAGAAGTTTTGAGCAGAACATAAATCACTTTCTAGATAAAAATCTCTTCCGGGAGAATTCATTTGTACAACTGTAATCTCCCTACTTGGATATTTTACGAAAAGTGTTCAAAGACCGGAAGCTTACAAAAAATGTTTTTTTTTTAAATTTAATTTCCAATTATAAAATAACGTGAAATCGAGTTTTATTTCCCAAATGACAAGAACTCGCACCTTGGCCTTTGACCTTTCCAAAGCGTGGTTTATGTTTTACTCAGACTACCAAATTGTGAACAACTTGCTGGAGCAGGAACACATATGCGCATCAGTTCCACAAATATGATGAAAGTTACTTAAATACCTATTTAAATATCTGGGAAAGTAACTTAAATATCTGGATCACATAAATACTAGAATATCCTAAGGCTGTTAGAAAATTTTAAGTATGGCTTCAAGCAATGGCATCTCGGAGGATGTGATAATGGATGGTTAATAAATCTCTGTAAGTCTTGATGGAATAATAGTTGCGCCATAATAGTAAATATACCACTTAACAGATAATTGAGAGATGCTTAGGTGCTACACCGATGCACACAAAGGCGCTAACTGGGTAACATTTATACTAACGAGCTCATGACGTCAAATGAGAAACTGCGGACTCCATGGCGCATAGAAGACTAATTCTCCCCAGCGTCCCTCTTAAAATGCTAGCCTCATCCACCATCCCCTACGTCCTCATTGGCGAGAGTGATCCAAGTTGTTAACCACCGCCCCCGATTGGAAATCCTCCTGAACGAAAATCATGTGGCCAATCAGTGAGTTTAGTTCTCGGGCAACTCATGCACGAAAAAAATATATTTCCTTCAAGGCAATGCCGAATATGCAGAGAAATAGGACGCCTTACATAAATTAATTCACAATAGGTGAGTAATTACAAATGAGTGCTTGCATGAATGAAAATCGGTAATCGAAATTTTTAACATAAAAATAAGAGAATTTCACCATCAAACACAGAGGTTTAAGAATTATTTCAAAAGTCACGCATTTTTTTTACGACTACGACAAGCAAAGATTGAGATTTGAGCAAACCTGCACATAAATCTCTTTCCACCCTCAAATCCTTTTTTCCATGTCCTTCCCTTACAAGAATGTGGTCCTAACCCTTCGATCACACGGCCATACCGCAGCTCGCTGGGTGATACGAAGACGCATGTACGTAGACCATGTAGATGCAGATTCTTTCCGCAAAGAGCCACATAACATAATGTATTGTAATTCTCGCAAAGATTCGATACACATTGGCTCGATTCCAATCGATTTGTTCCTCGGAATTTTTCGAGTCATGGAATGGAACACCCAAGCGGATGGAGGGAAAGCGAGGCACTGAGGAGGGACGTGCTTAAAAACAAGACACTCTCTTCTCTCCGAACCTCTTTTGTTTCCCGGGATCCACGTGACCCGAAATGAAAGCGATCGCTGTCCTCCTCGGTCGGCTGAGGCGTCAAAAGCCTCGAAGGCGCGAATAACACAAATAAAAGAGATTCCCGAGAAGGAGGCTCAGTTCGGAATTCTCATCAAGTGAGCTCTCTACGCGGATGAAAGCCCTTGAGGAGGCCACGAGGGTCACTCTCTCCAATGAGACTATGGATGTGGTTTCACGCGTTGCACGCGGAGTAAATCCTACGACTACCCGAGGCACGACTAGAATGACTTATACAGATATTCCCTCTATTGACAATGATGACTATTAATGAGAACCTTAGCTTTTATATTCACGCCTTCCTGAGACATCCACAGGTATGTGCAAACATTTCAATAATTTCAGTTTTCTTCCGATGGTAAAATGACTGAGAAATAAGCAAAAAAGATGATTTGAGCAGAGTAAAGTAGATATAAAGCAGATGACTATACAATCAGCCTGCGACACAAGCTTAGGCACTTCAGACAAGTGGTACACCACTAGAACATACATTTGAAGAATGCTCTTGCGGATAACAGTGAAGCGAGGACAATACCTGCAGCAGAGAATGTAGAATGTTGGAAATATATTTTTACCAAACAATTGTTAAGGACTGAGAATTACCGACGAAAAAGTTTTACGAAGAGCTTACAACAAAAACGGTCCATTGCAAACTACAACGCAGATGAGGCAAACTTCTTGGACACATTCTGCCGCGCAATAACACCTGATGAACACTTCAACGGAAGGAGAAATATACATCTGAGAGAATATTGAGGAAGACAGAGTACTCAATTAATGATGCAAATTATGAGAAACATTAAAACGACGACTTGCGTAGAACCGAAAAGGTTAGCTGACGTATGATTAGAGTAAAGAGCAGCGCTTATGAGTCATCAATCTTCGGAGTGCCGACCGATAACGATACTGAACCCCTAGATGGGTTTTGGTAGGCGATTCGGGTTTATATGATACTTCATCTACAGGTGGAAATATTACATCAACCACAATCAACAATTGCTAAAAAAGAAAACTACCATACATCGGAAGTAAGTGTCTGCAACATTTGCAACATGAAGCTACTTCAACATGGTGATTCGACAGTAATTATAACAGCGAAACAAATCAACAAGAATCGAGAGAGGAAAAACACAAATCATCCAAATGGAAACAAGGGTCAAGGGCGTGGCATTTAAAAGCCTATAATTCAATTAAGAGTACAGGTACTTACGCCATCTTAACGAAACACATTCCCAAGGACTTGCATAATTGATTGAGAGGCCAAACACTCACCTGGAATAGAGAAAAAATAACAATAAAACTTCTGTATTACGATGACACCATAAATTTAAAGCTCCTTAAAAATTGTTTCAAAGATCTGGCAAGGTAAGCATACGGTGAAGAAAATATATACTTACGTCAGCTACAAACTTTTGTATCTGACGATGCCGCAATACGGCAGAAAGCGTAGTACAAATACAAGTTTCGAAGAAAAGTACAAAGTATGCCTTCATTTCGGCTACTAACGTAAAATACATCTACGAAGTGACGCCTAACGTAGCCAAGGAAACGGATGTTTCGGCTCTTTTCCGTGGGCGAGGGGATCTTCATGCTTAATAGTGTATTTCCATCTGTACTTAGAGGTGTATTTCCATGTGTCTAGAAAATTAAAATTTGGACAAAGTTCAACATCAATACTCAAGTATTTCTTCTCTATGGACTCCCATTTCCTTCAAATACAACAAAAATTATTGCTTTGGGAATCAGTACTCCGAGGACCGATTCTCACTCCCGTTTCCTACCCCGAAGCTACATCTTTATACGCCATTCAATGAGAATTAATACAATACAGCAAGTTCCTGGTAATACCCTCATTCTTTGTTCAAATTTTAGTTCAGGAGTAATGTTGAAAATGAACATACAAAGTCTTGAGTCAGTAGACAAGAGGTTAGCGCTTTTTGATGGCAATGAGGGTTCGGGTTGGAGTGGGTGGCATGAGTAGTACTCATGAAGGGAGTACTCCCTTCTAATCTTGATAACCCGAGTTCCGATCGATTGGAATCGGAATTTCGACCACTCTGCCATTGGGGACTCTGTGTTGAGCCCCTCAAGTTTAGTGCTCTATCCGTCAGATGGGACGTTCGGCTGAGGTCTTTTAGGCGACTTTCGTTGAAAGTGGGCTATTGCTGACATCATTTTACTCCCAACCCCTCTTCCATTCCCCAAGCTAAGCTTTACATTTAAAACCTACCCACCCATACTCAATGGAACCAATGAACTTAGGCGACGGTGGCTACCCCATATAACCAGAAAACCAGGTTATATCGAGAGGTAACATTGGAAGGTGTGAAACTTATAGTCCTTCAACCGATAATTAGGCATGTTGACCGAACTTATCTCGAGGGGAATGCAGAGCATCGTCTGGGTAAAAGAGAAGGAAATATATTTTCCTGAGAAAATATATTTTTGGGCATTTACAAATACCCGCATGGGAAAATGAATGTAACCTCTCTACCAACGCCCTCCCCCCCCCCCAAATCCTCCCTTCCCGCTCAGACCCACTAGTCAATTTGGGCTCCTTGTAGCATCCATCCATCACTGAGCTGCTCAACAAGCAAGGCGACGACGGCGCCTGCTGCTCTCCTTTTGCTCGTCAAGGGAGGCTTCCTTCTGAACAAGGGGTGGAGCCAAGGAACGGACATGACAGCTGAAAGGATTGGGAGAAACGTAGGCAAGAGAGAACGAACACTATTTCCGATACCAGGGGTATTTCTCCACCGTTGGGGGTCATGATCTTGACAATCCCAATTGAACTATTGCTGAAATTACTGGCGGAAAAGAAGGGCAGATTTTAATGGTCCGGAGGATTTTTATAGAAACGGAGAACCCGCAAAGAGGTGGCTGTAAAGACTAGCTGTAATACAAATAATAAAACATGAGGTAAACAATCTGCTGAACTTGAGCAATGGCGAAGAGAAAAAGTTTGTAAAACAAAGTGATAGGGAAGACCTACAGATTACAAACTTCTTAGAAAGCTACTTTTCCACGTTATAATCTCAACTTCAATAACTTGAAATGAAGATCTTGTTAGCGAGAACTTCTGTCCCGAGATCTCGGATTTGATTTCTGGCCGTAGCGGACAAATTTCAGCGAAATTTCGAATCTTATTTTCGTATTATGCACAGTGCACTTCAAAAGTACTATTCGGCCGGTTTGCTGGAAAGGAGGAGTCTTTCACAACGTACAAGCTGATAAAGAAGCCTATCCATTACCAATCATTCGACAAAACTGGTAAAAAGATCTCAACTGTCAGTCATCTTCTGTAATTACAACCAACAATTATCGCGACGCACTTAAATAGAGCACATTCTCTTAATCATCCGGTGATAAATCTTACACATACATCACCCAAGATGTTAAGTATACACACTTTAACAATGACGTAATAAAGAGAGCGTTTTGCCTTAATATTGGAAAAATAATAAATTGTGAGATACACTAACGATTAACAACGCTTTCAAACACAATTAATATAATTCAATCTTTTTATTCCAAAATTTATTAGGTGAATCGACCGGTTTAGACTTCTACATGCCCCATATTCAAGCCAGCTGCAAAAAATTTCCGGAAAAATCTTATAACTCTTTCTCCCATTGGGTATGGAACGGATGATTGCTTTGGAAGGAAAGAAAGGAGGTTTAATAATTCACTGTTGGGAATCAAAGTGATTAAGATAGCAGAAGCTGAGTGAGACCAGGTCTACGGTAGGGAAAGAGAAGAGAAGTGGGACAATTCGAGTAGTGGAATATTTAAGAGGGTTCAGGTATTATCAGGATTCTGGTCATTTAAAAATTGGATTTCATGAACTCTTCCCACAATCGCCCCGTAACCAAAGCCACAAAACACTGGTGAGAATTTCTCTGCGGCGCTCCTGAAAATGACACATGTGTAGCGTCGAAATCGCGCGTGGGTACTTGAGTGAAGTGCGATGTAATAAAAGAAATAATTCTTTTAATTGCGAAACAATTCTACAAAGTATATTAGCCGAGTGATTCGTCGTGGAAACCCGATATTTGTTTAAAAATTCTGACTAGAGTGAAAAAAGTTCATAATAATTCAGAAATTTATACGTCTCGCGATGCTTTGGCCAAACACGAGTGAAAGCAGAGACGACAAAAGATTATTGTTTTGGGCACTACTCGAAACCGTACGAGTCAGAATCGAATGGAGCAGCAAAAAAAAACATCAATGCCCAAATTTTTTCATGAATAGCCCGCGCCACCATTTCCGCCTGTGCTGGACAGAGACCGAGGACGTGTTACGGGAGGAACGAGGTAGTTTGGGGCAGAAGAAAGGGCGATGTTCTCGACTGTTATGGATTGGGATTTCCGAACAAGACGTCGCAATATGAGTGGAATTGTGACCCATCAAGGGAGATCCCAGAGAGGTGACTGTGACGAACAAGCGACCGGGGCCGAGCAAGACTGATCGAGCTAGAGAGACGGTTGGATTTGGAGTGGAAGGACAAGCGCAGGAGAATGGATGTATAAATCATAGGATTCCCAGAGGTTAGTGGCAGGTGCTGAAAAGAGAATACGTACTTAAGGTTTTGCCCGCTTATTTTTTACTTTTGCAATTGAAAAATTATGTCGGTTAATTAATTGCACATGATAAATAGAGGCAGCATTGTAAACATAATACTAGTCACAAAATGTTTTCGAAAGCCATGCTTGAGCTATAAAAGGTAAGCCCCGATGGTAGCTTTAGTTTTTACGACACTGGACCAGGAATAACCTACCAAATATCAAACACCCAGAAACCTCTACTAAGAGTATATCCACACGGAGTATACGAACAATCACTATCTTCTTCTATCTACACTGTCCGATCTTCTTTGAACACAGCAGTAGTCTTGTTACCACAAGCGCTTTCCTATCTTAGGCTAGTCTTCGCATGAGGCCCGTTGTACTTCTTCCGTCCCAAGTGATGGCACTTCTGAGGAAGGAATCAACTTACTCTAATTTGTCTCCTCTCTGTGTGACTTCTGAATTCAATTTCTCTCTTTTAACCACTAGGGTTAAGTCTCCGTAGTACATATTGGCCTCCTAATGTAAATCCGAAAATACTGTAGACAATTATTTTCACCATCAACAATTTATCGAGGGGTAGCTTTAAAATCCTGAAACTATTGTTGTTGAATTTCCAAGGTCAAGTGGTATTACAGTGGATTATTTTCACTCCAATTAGACAATACACTCGATTTCTCATTGAAGCTTAATGGAGATGGCTTTAAATGGGAGAAAATAGTATCATATTACATATGTTATCGATCAATGAGTAGGCTATCTCGAATGGGAGGAATAAACCCGAAGGAATAAAAATCGGATCGATTCCACCCGTGGCCCTCTTGGGACTCCGAAAACGCACTCGCCGCCAAGGGAAAATAAAATCGATGAACAGGGGTGGAGGAGGGAGGGAGGAGCTCTTGAAAAAAAAGAACGCACCGCTGGGTTGAGAGAGGAGTGGACGGCGCGAGGGGGAGCCGGTATATCCGCGGGAACGGCATGAGTGGGAATCGGGAGGTTTTGGAAAACATGTGGAGAGGATGGAGGAGAAGGGATGGAGAAGTCAAGAATAGGGTGCGAGCACTGAATCAAGGCTGGTAGAAAGAAAGGGAGAGTGGAAGTGGAGCTGGGACAAGCTGGTCTCGGAATATCGGATCACGATATTAGAAGTATTTCACAAACATAACACAGGCATGTAGCCATCACGATACGAAGGAAATTAACCCCTAAAACGCCAGGACGCGATGATAAATCATTTTTTGGCCAACTATTCTCACGGTGACGAGCACGATATATCCTTGCACTATCACAGGCTTTCAACAGAGATAAAATTTCATTGAAAAAAACAAAACCCAAAATTTCATTATTTCAGGGAAATTAAAGGAATATACAGTGATACCTGCATTAATCGGTCCCTTCTAGACCTGTGCAATTATTGCTGTCTCAGAAGGTGTGCGCTGGATGGGGGTAAAACTTTTCCTGCCTGAATGAATCCACGAACAACAAAATTGTACATTAAATATGAAAATGTAAAATTAAAATGTACCTTTCCAAAATTAAAATTATAGAGGAAAAATATATGCATAAAAGGCATTTAATGAATTCAACACTCCCATAGCACTGAGGGATACTCTTCCAATTGTCCTCTGTTAAGATTGTCATTGTGTACTGAGATCGATAAAAAAAGAGGGACCGGACACTTTACGGGCAAAAAAAGGAAAGCCTCCAGAGGGGGAAAAGGCAGAAAAGAGGCAAAGGAAGCTGATTGACACGGATACTAGTCAGTCTCCTGCCGTGGATGATCCAACACCGAAATTTGAAAAATTACATTGCAGTCAATTGAGGTATTTACAAAGCATTCCAGGAAATCTCTAAGAATGCGAGAGGGACTTTTTGCGCGTCTAGTTTTAATGCTAGAGACTATACCACAGTGTTCCGACAACCTACGAAAAGTAAATCTTAAAATTGAGAAGCGGAAAACCAAGAACAAAACCACCTTCGACGTATGGAGAAAATATTCACAGATTAACGGATGAAAGTAAGTTATTGATGGAATTTCGACGAGAGATACTGGCTTAATAAAGCTATGTCACAACTGGTCCGTCCACTTCATTCAAATGACTTAAGTGACTAATAACGAGATGCGCTTTCACGACGGCGTGGGTGAGTAGTGGGCAAAGTCAAATGACAGGCTAAAGCATTTCAACAATTATTAGCAGAGAAACGGTTTTGTTCAAAACATGATATACCAAAAAGCAACTCAGAGAAATAACCTCGGCCAAGTTTAGCTTTGTATTGGAAGGATGCGCTTCAGCTCTACTCGAAGATTGAATACGAAGCATCGTCATGTGATTTAATTTGATTAAGCTCTTGGCATGACACCATGGAACTTGGCATGACATACTTGACTTGACGCTTGGATGTAAAACGTCCAAGTATCTTAAATTAGGAATTATGAACAAAATTAAAAGCAACTTCAGTATAGGAATAAGTCAAGCACTTGAGAAGAAACTGATATGCAGAACACATTTCCCATATGTCACGTTCAAAATACCAACAAATACACGCCTGATGAAAAATTAGAATGTGCATGTTTCAGGCAAGAATATCCTCTGATCATGGATGTGGCACGGAAACGAGTTGTTTCTATACCTCAGTAAATCTCGCGAAAACTGGAAAAAATGTACAACTACATTGTCTTTTGACAACTGGATGCTCTGATCATGGATGTGGCACGGAAACGAGTTGTTTCTATACCTCAGTAAATCTCGCGAAAACTGGAAAAAATGTACAACTACATTGTCTTTTGACAACTGGATGCTTAATGGCGATAAAACCATCAATATTGGTCCACAAAGGGATTAGCGCTAAAGTATGTTTCGATGCCTCCCATGCCTATCATTTAAGAAGAGAAAAAGTGTGCACTTGAAAGCGATGGAAAATTCCACTGAAATCCATTCATTCCCTATTCACCGGCAATACAAGGCTTCCTTTCAGCGGTTTCCGAGAGTCTGTCCCGAAAGTATACATCGATGGTAAGAAAAAGAGAACAAATATGTGAAATTGATTTATCGCACGTACAACTGGAGCAATTTTACGATTTTTCTTGGAACACCATTGATTAAAGAACGTTTAATGAGGGCTGTGAAAGAAATTCAAAACACTATCTCGCATCTACTAATACTATGCCTACGTCCACTATTAAGCTCGGCTCACCTATCTGCTGCAAATATGATAAACAATTAGGATGAATCAATCAATTCGCGGCATGAGCAATACAATAAGGGTTCGTCAGGAATTCCCATTATAAAATTGGTATCTTTATATTTGCCAAAATCGGTTTATTATGATACCATTATTTCAAAGTTATCCCCAACTAACGCTCTGCCTGCAGCACGCTCGACGACAGTCATCTGAATACTAAAGCGGTGCCCACGACTCGAACGTGGCCAATGTAGATATCGCATCCAATGCTTTTTAAAAACTAACCTCTTATAACAAACTTGTCATTTTTCAATAATCGTCTTGTTTCACGCAGAGTGCACATGCAAATATTTAAAATATTATTTCTGGCGCTCGTACACGCCTATCACCGTATGTTTTAAAGAGGGTTTAATTCATATTTACAGCCCGCATTACGAAACCGTCATTGATTCCCGAAATTTTAAAGCACTGTCCTGGGCGAAAATCTGCTGGAAAACACCAACGCCAGAAAAGCATACGCAGGAAGAAGGGACTTTTCATCCTATTATCCGTTCCCTTAGCTTACGGGGTAAAAATGTTCATCCATTGGTAGGCAAATGCTTTAAGAAATTTATTTTCTTAATGATAACTTATATTATAATTGTTTTCTTTCAGTAACGGAGTCTGATGATGGGTTATGGGATAATTCAGAACACTCAAAGATAACCAGAGGTGGTTTGCATTGACGTGCACGCGTAACCTATATAGAAATTCAAAACAAAGAGTAAAATAATATTTAAGCTGTAGCAAATGAAGATATTGACAACATTGTAAATGAAAACAATATTTATGCATTAGTCTCCGCATCTCCGCATGCAAGACGGTAAGACTCCTCACCACATGTAACAGGATACATAGATTACAGCATTAATAGGCCAGTTCGTTTTTAACAACTACTCTATAACAGTCAGTTTTTTAAATTTTGAATCAATCTGGAAATTTCGGAACGGAAGAGAGCATTATTATACCTTTCAATCTCATTATGAGTCTTACAATATCATCTGAAAGAGAGCTGAAAAGAAAAACGAATGATAAAATGTTGATTTAGCGACAAAAAATAAGGTTTTAGGCACTAGTATGGCTTTAGGGTTTTGCTGCGATTGGTTTAAATATCTCTAATCGCAGGTAAACTCGTACACAACGTCAGCACCTATCAAAAGCCGCGCAAGTCAACAATTTCACTCTAGACACTTAGAGGTAGCCTAGCGAGGAGAAATTTCAATAAATCAAAAATAAAAGGGAAATACAAATTGGCCAGTAAAGTTACAGACTGAAAATGCCTATTTTTAAACAATGCTATGACACTAAATGGTCGATTGCCACTTTTTTTTCACAGGTTGACGAAACATTTTTTAAAGTATAATAATTTTTTCTCTCGGTAATGGAGACTGCGCATGGGATATGCTCATCAACAATGGGTACAATGGGGATAAGTTATTGGGGGAGTAATTAGTTGTGTCATAATTTAGGAACAGTAAAGAGTGGAATTGTAGAGGAGACGGACTCGTTAGGGCTGGCTAGCCTTTAGAGGCGGACATGGGTGCACATAGAATACCACGGGGCAGAGAGAAGCGGAAAAAAAATTGAAGCAGTAAGCGGAGAAGGGAGGATATCGTGGAAGACGGTGACGTGTATAGAGAGCGTGGGAGAAGAAGAGGCTTTTAGCGGAGGGACGGTGGATTGGCTGGGGTAGACAACCCTGAAAACGCAGCGAAAAACGTTGATGGGAATGAAGATGGTTCTAAGAAGGGAATATACGCCTTCCAAGGAATAGACAACGTAATTTATGAAAATGACAAACAGAACACAAGTATCGCAAGATCTAAGTCTACATACAACTGTTCGAGCAGGGGCGTTTTCTAACTTTCCTCACGACATCAGAATTGTATATCCTTCTCCACCCTTTTTCCCCTATTCCCTAAATTACGCCTATTCTTACGGATTTTAAGCCATCTCCATGAATTGCTTAAGCCATCCTCCTTGGCTACACGCTCGAAAGAAAGATTTTATTACCTTTCTCCCAACTGTGCAATTATTCTTTCAATTTTTTTCCTTTGTCATTCTTTCAATTCTTAGCGCTTTCTCCATTCGCATTGTTTTTCATTTACACATTGCCCCGCTATCCGTTGAAAGGGGCCTTTTGTAGGAAAAAGGTAAAAGGAGCGTGTTTCACGGCGGATAACTTCCCTTTCCTTTTCACTGATCGGAAAAATGCTTCGTTTGCTGTCAATTCATGGCCAGTTTTCCTCCATTCTTTACTGTGCCAATTATTCGTGCGCCTGCAATCTCTTTTTTATGAACACCGGCTAAATTGCCTGGTTTCACCAAATTGTCAGTTCTTGAACTTAATTCCTCTCATATCGCAGGGCAACCCGGGAACGTTAATTTCCTTCAACTATGTTTACGCCACCTCAATCTTCTTTGAGCTCCAAGTCTTCCATTTTCCATAATTAGACCAAAAATCCCAATTGAATTGTTCCAGCTGGTGAAATGGCCAAAATTTGGGTCAAAATGGGGACGACATAGGTTTCAATGAGAGTCATCTGGCGCAGACATTCTATTCCAAAACTTTCCGGCCCGCAGTGACGGTAATAACGAGGCGGAGTTCTAGTATGAAGCCGCAGGACATTATCTAGTGCAATTATCGGAAGTGAAAATACGGTGAAGTTCCGTAACCGTTTACTTTAGAGATAATAAATTTAAATTTAAAACATATAATAGCCCCCGACCATAGATGGACATATTATAATAGAAATAATAGTATTTTTACAGGATGACTACAAGTAATTACACATCATCTGTGACTAGATTATCATGACGTCTGTGGGGAATGAGAACTTAAGAGTCGTCCGTAAAAAGAGTCAGAAAGATATATTTAGCATTGATTAATCTGCGATGTAAACCCTCAAATTTCAACGTATCGCGCATGCACTGCACACGATCACTAACTAACGTAATTACAAGCAAAAGCTCGCTCATAGATAGTTCCTTAGTTCATGAACGGGTTAAATGAATTATCTTGGCACAATTAACAACGAGAATCAAAAACAATGGAGAAAAGAACCTAATATCTAAGAGGGGAATTTACACTTCCCAAGAAATTGACAATGAAAATTATGGAAATGACAAACAGAACACTTATATCGCAAGATCTACGTCTACATACGTCGAGTAGGAGCGTTCTCCAACTTTCCTCACTACATCAGAATTGTATATTCTTATCCACCCTCTATCCCCTATTCCCCATATTACGCCTTCTCTTACGGCTTTTAAGCCATCCACATTTAAGCCAGAGTAAAAACGAACACAAGTGTTCGATAGACTGTTGGGAGACGATGGAGAGACGTTGGAGAAAAAGATATGAATCTCCAAATTTCCTATATAGAGCCTAAAAACGTATTCAACAATGGGTGAAATGGTAAAGGATAGAGATTTCTTCAACTTTTCGTCTGGAAAATGATGGAAAATGAGTCTAAATTAGGCTTTCGAGAAATTCAAGCACTAAAGTATTGAAAAATTGTGCATACTATTTACATTGATTACAGATAAAATGATGCTCGTAGTCATCATGGCAATACAAAGAGACATTCCTCCAGGCTTCAGTGATAATTCTCAAATATTGAATGTACTCCACATCTGCAGCAAACGCTTCGAAACAGCAACAATACTATACTATCAAAAACAATACAATAAAATAAAATTACTGCAGTAATCGTTTCCAAAAAGTAGTAAAAATGTTAGGAAAACAGATTTTATGAGACAGTATCGTCATAGATAAAAAACTTGAATCCATGCCACGGCAATCCTTGCAAAGGATATACAGTCACAAGGGTAGGTTCATCGAATGTTTTTCAAGTACGAATTATGCGACAGTTATAGCAATTTTTTCCCTAAGATAAAATAACTAGGACGTTCATAGAGATATTGGCCCATGAAATATTGCCATAGTGCCAATAAAAAAGCTTCTAGAATTACGTCTAGTGCTAGCTATCCATTCCTCCCTTCAGGGCATTTTATTTTGCTGAATTATTTGATAAAATGGAATGACGCATTAGGTCGCAACTATCCATAACCATTCATCGCTAGTAGAGTATCGGCCTTTTTTGGTGGCTAAAGAGCTGTTTTTTGCTGCACGCACACGTGTAACAGTTAACCCTTGGGTACCAATTACTCACAGTAAGCTAACGGAAATGTCGACTATCTTTCCATACTTTCCCCACTCCCAAAATTTCTCTACCCAGATCTACCCAACTTTCCTCTAGGTAGGGATCAGGATTTCGATGGACAATCTCTGCCAAAGTCGGGATTCAAATCCCGGACTTCGGTATGGGGAACCAGTATCAGAAAAGAAGAAAATAATTCATAATCGCTCTGGTTTTGCCCGCCAACCCGATGATGCACTCTGAAATTCCGGCGAAACAGTTGTTGTCCACCATATTGGCTGAAACCCGAAAAGAACACCAACTACTCTGAACTACAACATTATAGCGGAAGCCTTCGTAACAAGGAAGTAAATGTTTAAAAGAAAAGCAAAGAAATTTTAATAAGCATTAGCACGAAATAGTACAAAGAAATAGGATATGAATGATATTTAGTCGCTGATTCGGGTTTTAATGGGATGGAAGGACCAAAAAAACGCGTACAGTGAAATCAGAAAATGAGTTGAAGGGCGTCAGAGTGCGAAATGAAACTACCACATCCCGGTTAAAATAGATCTAACACATTCATCCTCTTCAGAAAATCAATCCGGTTATTTTTGATCCTGTTCATCAGTCTGTAGTACCGCAATCCTAAAAATTAAGTTCTATTCAGAATCTCCCGAGGGTTAAACACTGAATGGCTGCCGACACTTCGATTTCCGACTCGTACATCCTCTTCCGGGCGTAATGTGCAAGCAAAAGTAGGCCGCTATGCAGTGTTTAGCCCGGTGGAGATCCCAAATTGGATTTAATAAAGTCATACGTTGGGTAAAGCATTAGATCTTACTTCGCTGACCTTAATACTCTTCCACAGCATTTTCCCAACACAAGAAGAGGATTCCTCGGTGTTATTACTACCGCAACCAAGGTTAAATCCAAACCGTTGAGACGGGAAAACAGTTATTCTCTCCAACAACTCAATCCTATCTCCACACCCATTCTACAATGGAAAAAACAGTTTCGAAATGGTTCGGATGGTTCGGAGGGGAGCCACATCACAGGAGGAGCGAAGGAAGAAAAAGGGTGTGGAAAGCCCGCTGATACAAAGTGGAATTTAACGCGGGAAAAAAATGGCAATGTAATAATGCAGTCGGAGAGGATAATAGGGAGTGGAGGGCGTTTTAAAGGGAAGGGTTGACGGAGAAAGTAATGCGTAAAGATAGCTTAATGAGTACACAGAATGACGGTGGGGGAGAATGATACGAGAGCCATTGATATTCGGAGGTGGGGAAATTAATGAGAAAAGAGACCATAAAGATGATGATAAAAAATATATATATATATAACCACAAGCGAACTCCTTCGCTGCGAGAGGAAAAAACGATCACGTGTTTAAGGGGAAAGAGGGGGGGGATCGAGAGAAATACGGTTATTCCACATCTGGGCCGAGAAGTAAAGGAGAAAAAAATTAGAGCAATTACGACCGGTTTTCTTTTTTCTGCAAAATTTGAGATAATATAGAGAAGTCGTTCCGGCTCATATGGGAAACGGTTCACGATGACTTCGCGGGGATTAGTACTGTTGGTAGTAAATGAAATTGTTAAGGTTGTGGGCGAAAGAAAAAAGTCTAAAGAAGCTAAGCCTTTTAATTGTCCATCCGAGCGTAAACGACCTCGTAAAACTCCTCTCTCTAAAACGGCCCAGCCTCCGAAAGAAAAATTCACTTTACTGCATCCTTGTGTGTAACCTCAACGAGAGGTATAAAATTTACAGCTCAGACGTTAATTATGAGCCTAAATGGCTAAATTTACCTTTCAACTTGATCTCAATAAAAGTCTAATTGAAGCAAATAAATTGAGGGTCCATGACTATCATTAATCAAAGTATGATAGGAGGCACAAGGAAAATCTATTCCAGCAAATATAATATCCAGCAAAGATAATAGCAAAAGATATAGGGAAAATACGTTCAAATCTTTTAGAGGAGCGGATTTCCTGAATTTTTAATCTGAGAAAACTGCAGTAAAAACTAGCGATGGAGAAGAATATGCAGTAGGCATAAGATAGAAATATTTATTGTCGAGACAAGTAAATGAATGTTACTAGGGTAATTTATTTACTGAAACGTAAAAATTATCCTCTTTAAGTTCTCTGGTTGCAATACTAAGAACTTATCCTAAAAGCCACGCAACCCACATTACACTCACTGGTAGTGTGATTCATGAAATACCAAGAGAACAAGTATCAGATCTGAGAAACCCTGTCCAAGTGGAACGTCTCAATTCACTAATTGGAAAGTATACCGTCATTAAATGAGTTTTTTTCCAAAATGAACACAATTCCATTTCCTTAGCGGTTGTCTTCACATGGCCCCATAACGGCCAAAATGTGAATGCACCGCTTCCCTCCTCGCATGCTATCCCTTAAATCTTTGATTTAACATCCCTCTCCAATACATTACATATATTTGAATCTCGCTCACTTCTCCCGACAAATAGCGGAAACTTCCTCACCCACCCTACGGAATGCTTTCCGGTTCGTCTTTCCCTCTTTTTCAGCTATTTATTCACCCTTCTCCGAGCTCACATCTTAAGGACCTCCAATTTGGCCCGATTTCTATCTCCAGAAAGGCAATCTTCTGCTCCATAAAACGCAACGATCCATGCACGAGAATCTTCGATTAACTTTTCTACTTCATTCTCGGCCAAATATCCTCAGCGTTCTTCATACTGATTACAGCTTAAGTCCTCTAACGATGAAAAAATTGTATTATAAAATACTACATTGCATTTAAAAACTTGTAATTATTTGGCAATGAAAAAGCAAAAGTACTGGAATGGAACACAATGGAAAAATTCAATCTTAAGCTCAGTTATTTATTCGCAGGAATGAGCTCAGTACTTAAATTATTTTTATACAAAAAGAAGCACGCTAGATATGAACAAGCAAATCATTTTCACAGAGGGTAAATTTGTACCACCGTAATAAACAAGGGAACTAAGGAGACGCTGTCGGACAAGTGTAACTGAGGACTCATTCATATACGACTCTAAAAACACAGATGGAGCAAGTAATCTAAAATTCTAGTTATATTTTAATGCCCACGAAAACATTGGGGTATGAAAATTGTGAAATTATACGAAATTATAGATGAACTACCATTATAACAACTTGAAATCACATACGTAACATGAGGCACTTAGTGATATTCATAGTATGCTATCGCTCTTTGACTCAGTGAAAAATCATTACTCCGTCAAAGATGTTTAGGGACCGAAGCATTTTCAAGGCAGAAAGGTTAAAAAATTAATTTCTACAGCAAATTATTCACATACAGTAAGGGCCAACCAATTCATGACAGATTATTGGAGGTTAATTTAATATTTTACAAAAATGTGGGAAAGAAGTCGAACAAATAATAACGCCATTAGCATATTTTAAGACATTCTAAAACGCCATGATTACATTTACGAGGTGTGTTCAAAAAATACCCGGAATGTTTAAATTTCGCGCGTTTGGAGAGTCCGATTGTCAAAAAAAAAATTTTATTGTGTTGGTATACATGCCCCTGAAGTATGACACAATTTTCAGCTGTATTCATTGTTTACTTTATCTGTGGCAACCGCTAAGGTTAGACGTGTTTTCATGTGCTCGGCGATTTTCGATTGTTAAAAAAAATGGATCAAAGAATTTGTATTAAGTTTTGCGTAAAAAATGAAATAAAGTGTAACAAAGTTTCGTCACCTGTTATAACTCTTTTGAGCAAATCTGAGTCGACGTTGACTTAATTTAGTGATTCCTGAGCAACTTCCATTCGCCGCTGTTTTTGTTCAAAATTCAACAATTTTGGGACAAATTTTGCTGCCACGCGTTTCATACCCAAAATGTTCGCAAAAATGTCATGGCATGAGCCAATCGATATGCCAACATCATCAGCGACTTCTCTGATTGTGATTCGGCGATCATTTTCTCGACCACTGCTTTCACTTTTTCCACGTTTTCATCGGTTGTTGATGTGTTGGGGCGTCCGGGGCGTTCGTCATCATCAACGTCTTCACGGCCATCTTGGAAACGCTTATACCACTCGTAAACACTTGTTTTTTTCTTAGCAGACTCACCATAGGCCTTTGTTAACATTTCGCACACTTTGTTACACTTTATTTCATTTTTTACGCAAAACTTAATACAAATTCTTTGATCCATTTTTTTTAACAATCGAAAATCGCCGAGCTCATGAAAACACGTCTAACCTTAGCGGTTGCCACAGATAAAGTAAACAATGAATACAGCTGAAAATTGTGTCATACTTCAGGGGCATGTATACCAACACAATAAAAATTTTTTTTGACAATCGGACTCTCCAAACGTGCGAAATTTAAACATTCCGGGTATTTTTTGAACACACCTCGTATAACGATAAATCTTCTCTGATAACCATAAAACACATTGTTATTTGAAAATCGAAACCCAAACTCCTGATTTGCAATAACATTTATAAAGATCCATAAAATTTAGGTACATAAACAAACAGACTGTTAGCCTCAAGTAATAGTAGGGTTATTAAATAATCAGTCCCATGTAGCAAGAACAATTTTCTAAAAAAATTCTAAAAAAAAGAGCTGCAAAGGAAAATTGGCTCATGACCAGTAATTTTTCTCAAATATGGAGTGATTTAATTGCAAATTTAATGACAGGGAATTTTGAAAGCTATTGAAAGTGATAATATCACTTTTTACATTGTTTAGCTAAGAAATTTATTTTGGATACGTACACAGAGTATATCATATTAAGTATTGGACCCATTGGCAACAGGATAGCCTCCCCGCCACCTACACCAAAGGTTGCAGGTTCTAGTCACACCTAGGATGCTATTTGACCACGCAGGTCATGGATATTTGTGCTCAACTCTTGTTCCTGTTTATATACCCGATGTATAAGGCCAATAGTGTTCTTTTCGGGATAGAGAAAATAAGAAAATAACTGATAGGTTTTTGATACCTGTTATGGCAATAGGAGCGTAAAATAAAGATTAAGGATCGTATTAAAGACAATCCCCCAGCGAACGACCTAAGGCTAGAATCGATTACAGAGATTTCCAACAATAATTTTTCAGCACCGGAGAGTCTCCTGCCTTCGGGGAAACTCCAAAAGGCGCTATCACCTTTAATACTAGACGCACCGAAGTAACCCGCTTTCAACGCCATATTTCGGTTTGAGAAAGGCAGCGAGTGAGATAGAGGATAAGAGGAAGACAAAGAGAGGGAGGTACTAAGAGAGGAATATAGAGAGATTGAGGGCGGGAAGCAGCAGTCAGACGGAGCTTCACTATAGACGAGAGAAAGCCAATTTCTCCCCACCCGGAGCATGCACATGCTGGCTTGTTGCAGTAAAAAAAAACGAAAATTAAACCGGTATGAAGGGAGATAGAGGGGGGCAAAGAAGCAAAAGTTCTTGGCATCAAAGGATTTTTTTATCCCACGGAGGAAATGAAAGAGACGTAGAGGAGAGTCTTTATAGGGGGAGAGGGAAAGGAAGAGAAGGGATAAAGGGTACGAAGAGGAACGGTTTGAAAAGGGCTGGTGTAAAGACAAAAAGAGGAGTGTGTGGCAGGGGATCCCAGCTTTCCACGGGAGGAAAGCTGTTTGGGGTCTTGCGTCTTCGATCCGCAGCCCTTCTCCCCACTCCATTTATCCTCAACCAACCCTTTCCCTCCCTCTTTAACCTCCCATCCCTCCCTCTTCTCCCAATCCAACATGGGCGTTCCATGTAAACTCCCTCCCCTCCGCCGATGCTTCCACACACAGTATCCTTTTACCCGCCCCTTATCCTCACATACACACGACCCTACAAACAGCTCGGATTCCTACGTCACGGGCAGAAACGACAGAGCCCACGCAGACGCACTGGGGATGAGTCGGTCCAAAATGATCGACTCACGTGCCCCGGGCATTCAAGATGATTGTGTACCGGATTAAACTGAGAGAAAGAGGAAGAGTCGTTCGTGATAGTATTGAGACTTTAAATGAAATAAATCTCAAAACATCACAAATCAATGAGAGATCGTAAAAGTTATCATACTTAACTCCTGTTCGCGACGCAAAAAGGTCTCTTAGAATCTTTCAACTGAGAACTATTCAAAACGGTTGTTTTAGCTGCTATTTTGATAGTTGATAGAGATATGTGCCAAAGCCTGAGCTTCAAGCGTTTAGGCTTACAAATTATGTAAGCATTGCAGCTGGTTGCATTCAACATTTTCCAGTGCTAAACTTCAAATATGCTTTTTTTTCGTCATGAATATGTTACACAGCATCAGTGGTAAACGACATATTTGTCACTTCGTTAGATCACAGATACGGTTGAAAATGGGATGCGGAGCCTTAGAAGCCGCTAATCACGAAACAAATTCTATGTTAAAAACTTAAACCCTCTGCTTTTATCGCCACTAAAAAATTTCGAATCCCAGCCAATTCAGGACAGCAAAAGCAAAACCATTCTCTAACATTGCTGATGATAAGTTACGCAGCCGTCATCAGTACGCGAATCGAGCTGCATGACTTGAAGAAACCATTCGCAGTGCCAATGCCGTAGTAACAATTTCCAAATCATAAGTAACAGTACTCGGTATGTTTCCAGGTAACATTTCAAAAGTTGAGATAAAGAACAAGTCACCATGAGAGTTATAATGCCCAGAAATTTCGAAAAAATAATTCCACAAGAAGAAATGTAGCAATAAATGTTCCGAAGTTTCGCGTTCATTTTCCAGTCGAATGAAAGCATCTTCCCTCTTCAAACTGTGTACGGCGTAGATTCTGCCCTAAGGGCTGTTTTACACGATGCTAAGTTCAACACGGAATTCAGCCCTAAAGTCAGCGTCGAAAACTCGGACAAAAATCGGGACTTGAATAAGATTCGATGCCTCGGACCATATTTTTACACGATGAAAAAAATCAGCGCTCAGTGGTGCTGTCCGTGAATTCGATAAAATATACAAATATAAATATCGGGCCATTTTGTTTAGGCAGAGTAAACGCATTGTTCAAAAAAAAATTTTAAGTAATCTTCAAAATACCAGTAAATGAGGTCTCAAGAAAGTATTTCCTCGATTATAGTTCACGCAGCAGTATTTAGGTAGACTACAGCTGTCAATACGCTCAACTTGCCTACTTGCCTGTGATTAGTCGAATGATCCAACAAGCGGACGGAAAATGAGCATCTAACTTATTCCTCTGTTCAGCGCTGAAAATCGATTCAGATTCCGCAATTGGATACGATCACACCCTTAACATGTTACGAATTAATGCATACTGAGTTCAGTTTGAATTTCAGCAAGTATCGGGTAAAACACCTACGACACCACTGGCTGATCATCCGAATCCATTAGATAATCTTACTAGATGAACAATGGGTCCTAAGCATCATAAAAATGTCGTTTTTGGCTGGAAAAGTTGTCGGACAACCTTATTGACACATGGTCAAATTTATCTCTAATGAGAAAGAGGTCAAATTGTTAATTTCCATAGGGAGAATGACTGACCCAAACCAAAACTGCAATTTAATGCCATCACGGTGCACGTGAGCTCATTGTGTGCGTAAATTATAATTTGCCACTTTTTTCGAATCAAACGCTCATTGCTAAGCTTAACTACAGTAAACTTTTAATCAAAACCATGGGTTCATAGTGACAACTTGGTGTAATGCTATTGACGGGGCCAACACGAATGGGCATTGGTGGTTCATGGGTAATAGCCAGTCTCATCGGTTCTCGAGGTATAATCATTGCTCCTTCCTCAGGGTGCCATCTAAAGCTGGCAAAGCATACGAATATCAAATCTAAAAAACCGAGTCCATCTAATACTAAGTCGCGAATACTTCGATTCCTCGCATCGCTATTTTCCCTCGAAATCTAACTAGAGATTGCAAGTTGTTGATTGTAGATTGTAGTTGACGAAGAATGAGCCCATTAAAAGCGACCAGTTCAGAGACCTACCAAAAAAGATGAAACCCTTCGATCACCAATTTAACGGGATATTAACAAGCACACCGACTTCTAAAGAGCCAGACTACATCTTTAAAGCGCCTAGATGAGGTAAATGACTGGCAACAGCCATGGAGGCATTCGAATTCACCATTTCTAGACACGATTCCCAGTATGGGAAAGTTTTTGTTAAAACGAAAAACGATTGCAATAATGCGGGTTTATTTTTTTATCCTAACAATTGATTTTTTTTGCAAGCAATCATTGAATTGCGGATTTTGTTCGTAAAGCAAGCATGTTTAGATGTTCCGTCTCCCTTTATATTAGCAATTACGCAAAGGAGAACTGATGAGGACACGTGACATCATTGTTAAAAGCGGATGAAACGAAACTCACCGTCAAAGCATCACATGAATTTTTTCAGATTATGTTGAGATGCATATGCGTTGCATATTACTCAAAGAAACGCATCTTTTCTTTCCAACCGCATCAAGCTCTGGAAAGAAGGAAATAGACAAAGAGGCATCACGCAAAGAAAACGAGAATAAAGTGTGATAAGAGCAGAAGACAGGGAGAGAGATGCGTCAAGGAGACATAGACGCGACGTGTTTGAAGAGTTCCAGGGAGACGTGGAGAAGAGGAGCGAGGTAATGGTGAGAGGGAATAAAAAAAATTTGTTCAGGGATCGGAAGAGGGGGCTGTGTGGGGTATAAAAAGGGTTCCTTCGGGAGGCGAGAGAGGGTCCGCAGGGAGTTAAAAGGGTATGGAAGGCCCGAGGAGTGAATAGACGTCCGACGTGCCGTGGAGGGACAATGCAAGCGAAGGATACAGACTCGTCTACGCCCGTGGCGTTATCCCAGGCGGGCCGGGGGCAGGACGTGGAGGCGAAAGAACGGACGAAGGTCCGGCCTATGTATGGAGATCTAGAAGGGCGGATGGTTAATGGGCAACTGCAAGGAACAGGAGATGGATGGGAAATGTCAGGGGGCATCTACTGTGTATCCACAGAGCGTGCAGCATGAGCTGAAAATACGGCTAGGTCCATGAAGTGATGGAAGTTAATAGCGGTGCCACAAAAGCAATTACGCGAAAGGGACACATTTTGTTACCGTTACTTCGAGCAGCCATGAGGTCGATGGGACTGCAAATGGTGTCACCAACTACACAAACATCAATTCAACTCGTATTATATTCTAACAATTTATTTGCAGATGGTAAAAACATCAATTATATTCATATCACCACAGCGGAACGCAAATGGGGCAAACGGCTGGTGACCTAACACCCCCTGCCACACGCCCTTGCGGAGGCTTGGAGGGTTTTATGTAGATGTAGATGTAGAAATGTAGAGTATCATGGACAAATATGTAAAGTAGCAAGAGCGACTGGTTCTGACGAGAGAAATAGTAAGAAGACACTTGTTTTGCATTTGTGGAAAAAATGAGAAATAAGGAAAAGAAATTAACTCAATGGAGAAGGGGCTCAATAAAATACTTCATCGATCTTAGAGGATAGGACTGTGAATCGTAACGACAGAAATAGAGGAGACATGACGTATAACAATGGTGGGAACCGGCACTACGAGAAAATAGGGAAAGACAGAGTATCGGCGGAGAAATTAAAAGAATTTTTCGGAAATCAAGTACACCGGAGCAAAGCCGAATTCGAGTTCATGAGGTCTGCAACTTAATACGGAGAACAATGCAAACTCCCAAAACGCAACTTACAGATTAGGCCGAAAGCAATATTGATTCTTCGCCAAACTACTATTGGCGATAATTATCTGGATATGTACTTGATTATACGGCCATTCGAACGCAAAATATAATGCAACAATATACATGATGCTATATATATGACGTAAATAATTATGCCAAGAATTAGAATCCGAAATAACGAGACGGCGGATTCGGGATCCATGCTTCAAGCATTAGAATTAGAGCTTATAATCCAATGAAATGACGCTGAATTATGACTCTGACCAGAAGTTTCCTCATTATTGTTATTAGCACGTGTTATAGTGGTCACGGCGGAAATAACACGTGCCTTGAAAATGGAAAACAAGTCGTTTTCCGAAACGTCGGCGGATTATGCAAACATTACCCGGTGCGAAGCCCGAGAAAGATATTTAAATTACTTTATCTTTCAAAATCATAACCTTCATCCGAAACTCGTTGAAAACATTATTTTCGACATAAAAACGAAAGTTGATTCATTTTTGAGACACATAAAAAAGTACTTTGCGAGATAGAGGAACATTTTAAGCAGCATTTACGGTCGAACGTTGAACGTGAATCAATGAAGTCCTACTGGAGGCTGAAGATTCGAAGGGATTATGCACAGAAGAGGACAGTCAATGGAGAACATTATGAAGTGTGGAAAAAGTCCTCTAGTAGGCAAAACCGTGGAAATCCTGAACTCGACACATTATAATGATGCTTAGCAGAGAAATGATACCTAAAAAATTTCTTAAAGTAGTTATGTAGTAAGATCCAGCGTCAGAGATATAGAGGTCTCTTTATGCTGCCACAAATATACACTCGAGGATAATATTCTAATTTTGCACTAAAATATATTCTTAACATTCTTCCTCAAATTATAATAGATTATCTGAAGGACAGCAACAAGCAAAATTATACGTCACATTAAAGAAAGGAATTTATTTGGAGCCAAGTCACATCTCTCCACGAGTCTAAATGAGAACGCTTCATGAGAAGCTAACCGACTCAAGTCAAATGATATCATGAGATATAACATCTTCATGAATACAAGGGATATGAGTTTATCTCACTTTACTTCTCGGAAACAACCCTGAAATAACTCCTGAAAATAGGGACGAAGCAGAATTTCTATGGCATTCAATCTTACGGAGATTTAAAAGTGAAACATAAAATGGGATTACGGAGGTGGAGATAAGGAGATAACGCCGAAAATTAGAACGAAAATAAGGAAAGGTTCACGACCTCGAGGAGCTGAAGGATTAAGAGCCGAAACATAATCGAGAAATATAGAGGCTGCAGGAGTAAGGCGGAATAATTCAAACCACGAAGGGTTCAGGGGATTAAAAGGATGGGGCGCCAAGGAACAGGAGCAGAGAAGAGTCGTTAATTTATTCCCCGCGAAGAAAAATAAGTCAAGCTGGGTGTTCAATGACAGAGTAGAACTCACGCGATCGTAATGAATACCAAAAAAGTGCTGGTTAGCGATGGTAAGTAACGAAATAATGCAATTACGTAGTACGCGGACAGTACTTAACCGACTAATTAGGCCATTATTCATTATAATGGGCGTGAATAATGGGTTAACATGGGCTACAGTTTTAAGACGGTTTCAAAAGCGCATTACATTAGGTGAAAATTAGCGACACAATGGTCCCACGTGATGACAATTTTTTTCTGGCCCATTAAAAGGGTGCTTACGAGGCATCCTAAAACATGGGCACGGCGACATTTTGAACCACTTATTACCCCTTAATTTACAAAAAAATTTTCAAAAAAGCAAAGAATAAACCAGCCACTAAAATATAGAACGATCCGTTGTTGGATTTTTCCGTTTTATATCACACATTGTAACACAGAAACTCAAGAAGAGCATGATGCCCTCGTTATCGTAACTTGGTACCAGAAACATAAACTTAAACAAATACTGGAAAAAATAAAAACACTGCATATTTTCCTTGGCACAATTTCATCGGCGACAAAAATGCCGCACAACATTGTATAGAAAGGGAAGTACGGAAGAATAAAAAAGTTATTCTAAATTATAAAAATTTTCAGTAAAGAAAGGCCTTGTAGAAGAATTAACTCGGACGAAATGTTTTTACAAGTCAGTGCGGATCCACGTCGGATTCTGTTTCCACTGGAAAATACACATTTCTGCAAGCGACTTTTCGAAACTTTAAATAATTATGCAAGTGAAGTTGTTGATCCGTTTGCAACAGCAACTTGGTTCAAAAGTAGATTTCTCTCAGTAACTTTTAAACCAAAAATTCCAACCAAACACGCAAGATCTTGCTCAAAGGAAATTGAAATATCTCATAGCTCAAACATTAAGGATCGTAAATACCTAGAAAAGAAGTAAACCATTCGGCAGGTTCGAGTCCCGCCTGGGTGGGTTTTTCACCACCCAGGGCATGGATGTGTGTCAAGTTCCGTAGATCCGGTCCCTGGAAAACCTAATGACAGGCTCAGAAGCCTATCGCGATTCCGGGGACATACGGGCCAACAGAATCGTCCGGCAAGCAAAATTAAAAAATCTTGAGTCTAGGGTCAATGGGACATCCGCATTGGCCTTTGTTACCAGGAACCATGGAGTCGGCACATTCATCAAGCGTCAAGTCATGAACATTTCATAACTCACTGCCACAGCAGTCTCGTGAGAACCGCATTTGAGTCTCAGGATTAATGATTCCCGATCAATCGATTCTGGACACGCTATCACTAGTAATCAATTTTGTATTTCCAAACAGCATTTTTAACAGGACACCATTACGTCCTCCATCACTCCAAACGTTTACCTATCAGCGGGCGTAGATACACATCTAAAACAATATAGACGGCCTTACATCGGAGTAATGACACACATACCTACATTTACATACTGCCCTGCGAGCCGCCGCATGGGCATGTGGCAGGGGGTGTTAGGTCACCAGCCGTGTAAAGGTGTAAGGTGTAAGGTTTTGGGAGGTGAAATGGTGACGTGTATTATGGGAGTGCATTTAGTGGAGCTCAGTTTTTATTGTGGTCGCTTATTGTTCGCGGAAAGAACGAGTTTTGTACCCATCTGTTCGGCAGTGTACCTCTCTTGTTTAATCACTTCTGTCAGACCTAGAGATGCAGTGAGGCGTCATGATAATATTCTCTGTGTCACTCTAAAATACACCAGTTATGAATTTCTCAAGCATGCTAAGCCTAGCGTGTAGCATCCGAGTCTCTAGGGGCTCCCATCTTAATCCCTCAAGAAGTTGTGAGACACTATATGTACGCTCGAAGCAGTTTCTAACGAAGCGTGCTACTTTTCTTGGTATTTTATTAATTATTTTGGTTACATCTTTATGACCAGGGTCCTAAATACTCGCGGCGTATTCGAGGTGTGGGCTAACAAGAGAAAAGTAACATCTATTTTTTACTTTTTCATCCGAGGACCTTCCTATTATCCACTTAACAAAAACTAGTTAATTTAATGCGGTGCTGCATATGTTTTGTATGCGTTATCCCCACGTTATATTTGAATATCTGGAATAAAGGGATGCAACTATGTGGCCAGCGGTAGGTAGATAAGCAAGAATGCAGAGCCAGCACATAATCTTCTTCAAGAATAAAGATGACTCGATCGGATTTCGAGCCTAAGTCTCTCCATTGCCGATCAGATGTGTTACGAGAATACACCACCAAGCCATATTCCTTCCAGTTAAATTTCAAAGGAGGCTTAAGTGAACTAAGTATTCGCGTCTCAAGTTCATATTGTGGCACAGGAGAAGGAGGCCGCGCTTACTATGCCACTTTCGCGGTGGATAAACCCAACGTTATTGCCTTAGAACGACTAAATTGAAACTTTTCCAATCGTTGCAAGCAAAAGTGATATGGTGCAGAGTCTCGCGCACGGCAGGAGAAATATGCAACCTTGGCACCCTTCCGCGTGACTGCATACAATATCATTTGTACATGAAATGATTGACAGAATGGGATTAAGTTTAAAAGTAAGTTTAAAATTAAATACGAAAAATACTTTAAATTATCTAGAATGATAGTAGCAGAAAGCGGAAATTATAAACAAAAACAGTTGCCACGACTAATTTCATATACCAGCATGCAAATGAGTTCTCCTCTTGTCTTCGCCCATTAACGCTCGTCATACCGTATTATAAAAGGGTCTACGACGGTATTGAAATGTAGTCGCGAACCCAAGGTGACCCCGAAGAGGAAAGAAGATGACTCATTGAGGTAGAAGAGGGAAAAGTGAAGGACCAAACTTCTTGACGCCAACTCCTAGACCTTGTAATCACCTGATGATATCATGATGTCATGATATCTGAGTCTTAAGGGTCTCTCTTTAATTGCCATTCCAAAATCAAAAAGTTTAGGTTTCTGAGCATTTCAAAACGAAACCGCACGACTAGCACTCCATTGAAATTAGGCATCAACTTCAAACCAGGTTGTCCTCTCAACAGTTGTTTGTTTTCATTACTAGGTATCTTAGCTTACGCCATTACCTTGGTTATCGGGTTTGGGTGGGGACATAAGGTAGGTTCTTCGAATTCCGACAATGGCAGATACTTCTCTAGAGGATAACAACCCCTTAAAAAGGTTCAATGAGGATGCCACTTCAAACACAGTATTAGATCCAGATGGAACGCATATCTGTGGCTCCCTCCGCCACCTTCCGTTCACAGCTGGTTTATTCCGAAGCCAGGGTTTCTCTCTATCCTCGCTCCAATTTCACGAGTAATTATAACCATAAAAACAATTCAACTATCCCAAATGGCGAAAATGACCTCAGCTGCCGATCGCGGGCTCCAAAAAACAAACCAAAAAGGTAATTCTCTTTCCAGCGTCAGCCCATTTCAGTCCATAATACCCCATCGAAAGCGGGATCATAGTAAAACATGCTCGGCTCGAACCAAGGGAGACTAACGCAGAAGAAAAAAATAAGACTCGGGGAGAAGAGAAGGCGAACCTTAGTAAAAATTGAGGGGAAAAAAGGAGAGAAAGGGAGGCAGAGGAAGTAAAAAAAAGGAGAGGGAAAAAAATTCCCACAAGCCTCAGCGAGCATCAGTGCGTGCTTCACGCACGCGTGCGAGCCCTTTTGACATTTATTCGCGCCCGCACGGCGCACCAAAGGGGAGAAAGGGAGCGGGAAAAACCCAGCGCCGTGGCGCCGCACCTTGGACCCAGCCGCCACTTCCCACGAAAGAGACGGCGACGAGGCCTTAAAGAGAGCGAGCGAGCGCGGTCCCCATGAAATATTCACGCACCGCTCCCGCCGATGAAGTCGGCCATAGGGAGAGAGGCGCGGTACGAGCCAAAGGATTCGGGACTTCAGAGAATGGCTGGGAGACAGGCGCTCGAAGGGCTGTGGGAAGAGGGAGAGATGGTGCACTATCATAAAAGGGGAGGGTCTGCGGTACCTTTGGAGAACAGTTCACTTCCCCTCAAAAACCTCCCGGTGCTCAAACATAAAAACAATATGAAGTATATGTTAAAGAATTAACCACGTGGCAACAATCCGCAGGGTCTTAAATACAACCAACCGATCCCTACGGTAAATCACCATCATAAGAGTTCAATTACCTAGAGGTATCAAGAGAGATACTTTACCGAACAGATAGGTATAAAAACTCGTTCTTTCCGCGCACAATAAGCGAGCACAATAAATATTGAGCTCCACCGAATACATTCCCATAAGACAAGTCACCATTTAACCTCCCAAAACTTTACATCTTTACACGGCTGGTGACCTAACACCCCCTGCCACACGCCCATGCGGCGGCTCGCAGATGTAGATGAGGTTAGTCCTGTCTCCTTCTAAAATTAGCGCTCCGCAGATTGCTCGGTAATCAAGTCTCCATCTTCTTCTGTCTTGGGCCAATTTTTTCATTTCTACACAATTGCTGCGGTTGACGTCGTCCAATACTTGATTTACATACTGCAGCCTGTTTTCCCCCGATGGTGTCTTCATTCTTCTGCTCTTAACAAAATTGTGTTCAGAACGAGCTAAAGAGAAAATTTTGACTGAGGATAAGTGAAGTATAGCATAATAATTAGATACACCACGATGGGAAACCCTCAATTAAGTAGAAAGCTTGCCAATTTTATGCACTTATATGAAACTCGAGATTACTCCTAAAACCGAGAACAAGACTAAGGTTCCTCCTCTAGACCTAGATTCTCTGCGTCAAAATTACCTCTCTCTCTCTTTCCGTTTCGCCCGCATAGCTCTCTGCGAATCTCGTCCCTTCCCCCCTCCACCGGGCCCCGCGTTACGCGAGAGATCACGTGAGGAGGGTCCTTCTCCTCCTTCGTATCCTCAGCATCCCTTCCCTCCCTTTCGGCAACTAGAGCGAGATAGGCTGGAGGATTAATTCGGGACGAATGGCGGGACTCGCTCGAGAGCTCTAATGTCGCACGGTGCCGTTTCGAAAAGATAAGGAAAGAAGAGTCGGTGGCGTCGAATGGTTATGGCCCATTTAGGGAAGGAACGAGGGCGCGTTGCTCGCCTACTCTTTTGACTTTATTCCCCAAGGATGAGGTCGCGGGGAATAAAATGCCTGGGAATATGGAAGATAATCCCAAATGTTTCCGGGATTATGTTCACTGGCAGCTGTTAGTGCAGCGGGAAAGGAGATGTCTTCCGCGCCGAAAATAAGAGAATTTAAAGCTGCAACAATGCGGCATTTTTCAATTATTTTCGATCACATTACATGCCGAGCAACGATTTATCAAAAACCGGCCCTAAGCTAATCTATAAATGTGTGGCCGAATATATTACTTCTTATTACGTATATTTTCTGAAATTCGGACATAGATCGGCACATTATTGTTCCCGCCAACCATCAACGGTCATTGTTACGAAGAGATGAGAGAGAAAATAAATATACACGCGAACAGAAGTTTCATTAGAGTACGACGGTTTGATTTACCTCACAGTTCTAGTCACAAAAAAAACGGAAAATTTCAAAGACATCAGCACACAGCCGAGGTCGATGAACAACACAGTTTTAGAACTTAAACTACCATTCTCCTCCATGATTTTTAGTTACAGGCGACCAGCCGTGACCAAAAGTGAGACTAGTTTACGAATCTTGCGTAAGACTATACACGCCTGGGGCCACGGGTAACTCCAGTCGTATAGATCGTTCCAAAAGTATTCCAATTTGTGAGTTCCGGAGAGAACAAGACAAAGACAAAAGCTTAACGCGAGTATAGCTGACCTAGATAATTTTTTTGGCATTAAAATGCAGACTGCGTTTTTCTTTCTCTGTGGTTTCACTTTGTTTGGGACACCAACTCTTCAAATCACAGACGGGACAAACTATTTTAACGTCCAACTTCCGCATTTTACTGCTCTTTGAAGTAGATTATGCACTTTTGGAGCATGAAAATGAGCTTCTTTTTAGTCCTGGGTATCCCAACTTGAACCGTAAGATCTCTTCTGGGTCCGAGATACGCCATTAAACAAACGACCTACCATATCCCTGCTAATTTTCCCCTTCAATCTTCATGACTTAGCGGTAAATACAACTGCCCGTGGGCTTCATGATTGTAAAAACCACGTCCTAACAGTGCCTCACCGACTAAACAAATATTTTATTTTTTAGTGGAGAGAATTGTTCTCAGCATGAATCCTCAATTAAGAAAATTGGAAGATGACACGAATGACCAAATATCAAGCTCATAATTTCACCTGCAAATTATTTCACGCAAAATAATGCCGATTACAGCTAACGAAGCTTGGGAAAAAGGAATTATAGCCGCCGACCGCTCGATATTGAATACTATTATTCTGTCGCCACAATCCGTTTCAGTAATTAAGTTCCTAAGACTTAATTATGTGAGTCACCTAGAATATCGCGTGATCTAAATCTTAACTTAACGCGTTACCCCATGGAGTCTTGATCGCCTCCAAACCTGATTCTCCCATCAGCTTTATTACGCTACCCTTATACTGCAAGCATTTTTCTACGATTCTCTTGGTATTTTTCACATTTCGCACATTGAATCTTTCGGTGCAAGGAACCGTAAGCCAAATGGCATCCAAGATTTGCCCTAAGTCGATAATACATCACAGTTTCAAGCAACCAATTCATATCGCGGCCAACATATCGAGGTTTACATGGGCATTTTTAAATTTTACTTCGATACGCTGTTTTTTTTCACATATTCTCAACGGCCACGCAGGGAAAAAACGAGCACGGTTAACTCGATTATACTGCCATCACCGAACAGCAAATCACTCAAGAGGATTCTGAGGAGAAGTCTCCGAGGACCGAGAAACCTAGCAGACGGGAAAGATTATCGGAGAATCCCCAACAACACGGTTGGGAGGAGAGTGATGGGAGACCCGGATCCCCGCTTCGGATTGGACGAATCGCCCGGCGAAGGAAAGAGCAAATGACTTATGGCAGTGAGAGTAAAGGTAAGGGGAGATGGGCGAACGATCCCCGATTAAAGGGCATCAAAGACCGCGAGCGATGGACCACGAGCGGCACCCTGGGTCCCTTTTAACCCGTCCACTTGACCTTCCTCCTCGCAGCCCACATAAGAGGACGCCAAGGGAATGAAAAAAACCCTATTGAGGGACATAAAGGAAGAGAGAAACCAATGGGAGAATTTCCAAGGAACGTGAAGCTATTTCACCCCATACACGCTTCAAAAGTACGACCTTGTAGTCATCCTGGGGTCATGGACAGAGATAAGAAGATTGAGAAAAAGTGGGAATGGTATAACTACGGTATATGGAACATCATAGGTATTCTGCCTTGAAAATGATTTGTCCATGAACAGTCTTGTTTGTGATTTCTCCGGGGTACTTCTTTACAGTATCCTTCACAAAAAAGACTTTTCTCAGAATTAAATACCTTGCGAATTTTTTTTTTACTTTTGCTTTCCTTCACAAAGTCCACGATAATAATCTTCCTACTCCCGCTCTATCACAACTGCCCAACATTCTCCAGCGTCTCGTTAGACATGGCTAATTATGCGTTTTTGTATTCATTCAAAATTCATGTACGCAATGAAATGTATTAAATGTTCGCTGAATTTACCACGCAAACCAATGCTGTTTCTACTGAGTACTCAGTGATTCAGAAATCAGGATTTTTTAGCCTTGATCTTCGCCTAATATTCCTTCATTTTCTCGCTCAATGCTCTCCTCCTTTTCTCTGCCAACGATTCAAGTCGTCCATCTCTCTTTTTGCCTCAATCAAATTTTTCGCACCAGCTTACGTTTCTCTTCCACAACACCCAGCGGTTTCTCATCTGCTATCATCCATCTCCATCAAGCACCCTCCTTACGCCTATATGCACACCGATCATCACACCTCACGATAAACATGACGCGACAGCCGGAAAGACTGATATTATTATTAATGAAGTTAGAAAAAAATACACTAGTGTATTATTTTCTAATTTTATTAATACCAGGGTAATCTAGCGGAAAAGGCAGGTAAGAATTGAAAAGAATCTGTCACACAATTCTTTCGCAAACATTATCTGAATATCTTTGCTACTGCATCCGTTTTCTTCCAAAGTAGGCACTACCTAGTAATTACGTTACTCTACTTGCTCCAGGTTGTGCCCTCCTATTTTTATGACCACCAATGTATGCACTTAAAGCAAGAAGAAATGTTCAACTAATGGAGAGAGACGGATAGGGAGAAAGTTCTCGGAGATGAATGGGAGGGTGAAGAGTTGGAAAAACGGTGCCGTAAAAAGCACCAGAGTCGGGTGGTAGAGAGAGTGAGTGAGAGAAAGAGGAAGAGAGAGTGAGAGAGACGAGGAAGGGAGAAAACGAGAGAGAGAGGGGTGTTAAGGAGAGGCCATGGGGCCAGGTCGCCCCATTATACGGAAAGAGCACTGGAGGCAGCCACTGCACACACTCCGTTCCGCCCCAGATAATTTCGGGAAACTCAGGGGTCGCGTCCCACTGCTCCTCCCCTACTTCGCTCCTCCCCCAACCCTCTCGTTCTCCTCCGCGTCTCCCCGAGCGACGACGAGGCAAAGAGCCGAGAAAAAAATAAGCGACTTCGTCGACGCGACGAAGGGACGCCGTGGGACGTTAAAGCGGCGGCGACTTCACCAAGCGAAGCGCGGACGACGAGCGAGGAGTCACCGCGAAAGGAGTCCATCCACGGTCCGTCTACGTTGGGAAGTGCCAGTTTAATACCAGAGCCGAGCCGCTGAGAGGGTCAATCCTCATTAATTAAAGGTGTTTGAATCTATAACCGAATATTAAATATATATATCTATCACACTGATTTGCCCAGTCCAGTCGAATAATCATACCACAATTGTTGTTGTCGGTTTTGTGCGTTACCTATCCTCTTTCTTTTGCCTTATAATTATACCACTTATAAATAGCATAAGACATGTATCTACAATATAAAATATACATCTAAACGACCGTCAATATAGTGTACGATAATGAAGTCATAACAGGCTAGTATAAAAATATTTTAATTTTCAGACGAATGGTTCAGATTCAAAGCATTAAATTACACATACTCGAACAAAATCCAAATACGCGATAAGCAGTAGTAACGTCGGAGCGGGGAATTCATTCTCCCAACTTAAAGTGACAGCTCGAATCTATCATCTTTGGAGATAGGATGAAGATGAGATGCGCAAGGATTATTAGGGGTTCTTGATAACTTTAGATGAGAAAAAACATTTTACCGTCAATCTGAACTAACAGAGGGAAAATTTGCATCTTCCTCTCGATAAACACAAGAGCCTTTCGAGAATAATCTAAGAACCGAAGACACAAAAATGGGGAAAATTATTCTTTGAAATGCAATTTCTCTCGTATATTTGCCGCCTGCATTTTCATTTTTTAGTGAAATCACGCTTTCTGTCTATACGGATAGCTAATCATTTTGTAGAGGTTGAACAACTACCATAGTTCACTTGTTTGCATATCTTTCAGTCACATTACGACGTGCTCTGCTCTCATTATTTTGAGGATAAATTTAAAGTGTAGACTTTCGAGCGTCCAAATTAATTTAAAACTATAATACCTCCAGAAATGAAAAAAAGACTTAAAGTGATATAACACGAAAGAACGGAAAGTTTTAGCAAAATACTCTACCCTTCTTTAATTATAAGCTCGGAGCTGAAAAATCATATTATTGCCATTTATTTATAAATGCAAAACAATTTGGATAAAGTTATTTTCGATAGCTAATTTGATATCATATTTGCCAAAAGAAAACGCAAATAAGAAACAGAAAAACAGGTCTTCGTCCGGGCAATTTCTTATTTGCGGCTCGTAAACAGAAACCGGTAGGAACGAGCTCATATGAATCCGGAAACGTGTAAAGAGATATGCTGCGGAAAAAAAATGCAATTCAGCCGAAGTCATTAAAATATCCAAGCGTCATGAATCGTTCAACACAATGCCACCAATTATGAAAGTGAATGAAAACATAAGCAAGGAATATGTATCCTGAATACTAGGAACAAGACAATTCAATGAATCTAAAAGCCACACTGTCCGCCTTCCGCGAATGTATAATGAATCCCAGTGACAGACTGCGTGATTCGGAACGGAAATTCAATTGAGTTTAATGATTCAAACACGTTTTCCTCGCCCTCGATGACTGAATTCACTCAGAATTAATCTTTCCGCTTCAATAAGTCACAATCACCGGAAGATAATCCGACAGATTAATTACTTCATTGGAAAATAGAATTTGAGAGCCAATGTATGGAAAGAAACTAATTACCGGAAATAGCTAGCTCGGCAAAAGGCAACTCAAAAACATTTTTTAAAATTAGAATAGGAATGCACCGTTTTAAAAATTACAGGGGAAAACCAGGTGGGCATATAAATGGATTCCAATAAACTTAGGAAGGAAAATCGCAATAGTAAAATCGATATATAACATGTGCAATAAAACACAAGCTACCTTAACAACCTAAGCAAAAGAAATGGCAACGAAGATCTTCACCAAACAATGGCACGCACAAAACACCACAGAGAAATATTTCGCTTTACTGATCACCACCATCATGATTGTTCGTTAAATCCTAAGATTGGTTGACTCCACCCCTCTACTCTCCCCAATCTAATGAAAGCTCCCTTACTTCCTGATTGCTCTAATCGTGTACTTTCCTCTTTATTTGGTCCATGAACTAATTCCTGAATCTTCCTCTGAGGTCTATCTATTTCTCCTTCATTTACGTTCTTCGCCAACCCCAATGTGCGTCAGAATATTTCCAATCTTCTTTTGTTTACTGTTCCATATGGTTCTTTCCTCTCCTACTCTTCCGTGAGCCTCATCATTTTTTATTTTGTCCGTCCATTTCATCTTCAGCATCCTCCTCCAGTACCAGGCTTCGAAGGCCATTAGTTTTTTATGGTCCTCTTTTCCAATGGTCTATGTTTCCGATCCTTAGAGTGCCACGTTCCATACGAATGTTTTTACGTACTGTTTACTCGTATGTAGTCCTATCTTCTTTGAACACAGCAGCTGTCTTTGTACCACGAACGCCTTCTCAGCTTAGGCCATTCTTTGGTTAATGCCCGTGTTCTTCTTCCGTCCCACGTCATGGTACTTAAGAAATATGTAGAGGAATCAGCTTCCTCTAGTTTCTCTACTCGTGTGTGTGACTTCTGCATTCAGCTTCGATTTTCCACATACTAGGGCTTTACTCTGCGTCCTACGTATTTTCATGCTGTATTCTTGGAGAACTTTGTTCATGGCATTTAATGATCTTTGAAGATAATCACGATTTTTGCTTTCTTTCTTGCTTGTCTTCGTAGATTATCTCCAAGCAGCAGTCGATCCAATTCTCTCCAGCCTTCTTTTACCCTTCATTGACTCGGTTCCTAGGCGTTTTTCAGATGATTGCCTCACCTCCGTTTCTTGGGCTCTTGTATTTTCTTCTTTCTGCTATTGGCTTCCTTATTTCCGCCCTTATCCAAGGCTTTTTCGTGTCGGCCCTTTTGTTCCGCATTTCATCTTCTTTTTCTGAAGTGGCGCCAAGGACTTAGAGGACTAAAAGTGGAAATTTAGGCAACACGTGGCCTACGCAACAATTCAAAACATTTAAACCCATAATATATATTCATGGTTGAAGTCTTCACTTGGTGGAAGATCGGCATTGTAGTAAACCAAACTTTGAGTCTTCCACAGATTTGTTATCATTAGTAAAACCGGTTTCGGCAGTTACGCCATCATCAGGTACACTTTCAAGTTCAGGACTGTACCTGATGATGGCGTAACAGCCGAAACCGGTTTAACTAATGATAATAAATCTGAGGAAGACACAAAGTTTGGTTTACTACAAGGCGATAGATATTTCAACGAAAAAAATATGTTTCAAAACCCCTGCACAGTTCAACTAATTAAAAATCCTAGGAAGCGGATATCGAATAATTATCATTTCCTGAAGCAGATTTCAATGGTATGAACCACTCACTAACAATGCACGCGATGGAATAGGAAAATATGCTGAGAAACGCCAGAGAATAAAAATGAAACCATTGGACTCGGAAAAATAAACACTCATTACCCTCTTTATCGACTTTTTGTCTATTTAATCAAATTTGGAGCTTTCCATCCGTCCATGGATGCAAAGGTCTACGTGCCCCACACAATCTTTTTCCGTTTCTCCTTGCTTGCATTACCAACACGAGGCTGGACTTGTTCCTGCGAGGGAACAGAATGTAAAGTCGATTCATGCAAAAAACCTAGTTCCGTAGGGAGGGTTGTCGATTGGGAAATAGAAAATGGCAAGTTAAAATAACGAGCTCCCATGATAAAAGAGTAAATTTAGTGCACTCAAATCTTCCGTAACACTTCCTATATCCGAATGGTGAATAATATTCAAAGAATAATGCTTGTTCGTATATTTTTTGCAATCATCCACGGCATTTTATGCCTTATTTTAGAAGCTTTCCCGTGTCTGTGGCCGTTTTATCTTATTTTTTTAACCAGAGATTTTTCTGCTAAAATTTTACATTTCGTTTATAAACACATTAAATTACCTAATCATTATATTAATTCTTGTAAATTAACGATAACTGAAAGTTCAACAATTCCAACATAATTGCGATCAGGAGGCAATTATGCAAAAACTTTGACTTTTTTAATTAGAAAAAATTTAATTTCGAAATATATGCCATTTGACTCCCCATCATCTGCTGGAATTTTAGTTAACACAGGTATTGGAACATCAAAAGGGAAAAATTATTTACTAAAATCCAAATGAAATAAATTCGCTCTTTCGCGAAAAAAAATTAATAATCCTTTTGAAACTCTTTAACGACAATATCCGGAGAGTACACAAGAACTGAATGAAATATGTGAAGGAAGCAAATTAAAATTCGCCCAGGAAAACAACTCATTTTCCTCAAGCAAACAACGTGAAGTCAACACAGTAGTCTTCATTAATTACATCCACCTATTTATTCTTTCCCATTCATTAGGGATGAAGTCTGTATTTATTTGGTGAAAGGAAATATTTATATCAGCAGAGGTTGATTTCACCTTGTCAGGGAATAAAAGACTCGTTTGAAACGGTAATTTATTATGTTGAAGTAACATCACTTGTTAGTTTGTTTCAATTCAGACGAGACTTTGGATCGAATGATTTCACTACTGAAATGAAAAGAAGGGATTAAACACCAATTCATTTCTCCTTATATATTTATCATGATATAATAATTTTACATGCTTCAGACGAGCGACTAATAAGCGAAGTAGCAGTAACCTTCACGAAAATAGAATCGTCATTTTCTTTGCTCAGAGGTGAGGAGACGCCGAATAAATAGCAGACCGGCCGAAATGAAAAATACCGGCTTGGATATTGATGCAATTTTAAGAGAATACGTTTCTAGCAATAAAATCCCGCCACTAGCAAAGAAATTCAGAAATATTTGGATGCAAAGTAATTTGACAATCCAACGCAAGTCTGTCAAAATCACCAAATAAAATGTGTAGAGAATTCATTACGGTAGCGATTCATAATGATACGCTAGAATTCATTATGGTAGCGCCCAAGAATATGTAATTTGCATTGCAAGGTATTTCAGGCAGGTAAATTTTGCAGGGTAAACAGAAAATTGGTGAAATGAGATTACCATATTCCCTACACTGCAAAATTGATATTCTAGGGAGAACAATCTAGAACTTAAGAATAATAAGTCAAAATAATTGACAAATCAACGAGAGGTAGAATAAATGAATTTCAACGAGTTATCACTGATATCTATGTCAATATTGGCAGTCTAACTGTACTAAGTATATACTTCATATTCATCACGAGTTTACACTTGAGGTGTCGAAAGGTACTAGACTCAAATGGGAATCATTTAAAAAATGTATGATTCGGATAATAAAGGAGAACAATAAAATTACAAATAATAAATATTGAGATATATTAATATAATTATAAAACTATTTTACGCCAACCAAGCAGGGTATTGATGAAACGTGATTACCATCTTCCTTTAGCAGAATTTTAACGCGCATAAAAGGAACAATTACTACTACACGACAGGGAGGAACCGAACGAAGGACGAGAAGTAATTTCGCCTCGGTTCATCTCCTAGCTGCTGCAAAAACGCGGAGTCAACTACTAACTTGGCTCCAAAAGTTTAGACCATGGCTTGGCAGGATTTTTTCAAGTATGTGAAGACATTTTGGAAGTAGATACGCCTCGAGCTTCAGAACCTTAGCATATCATCGATCGAAGAGAAAATTTCAGGAAGCTTGGAAGCTTTATTCGAGTTGAACAAGGTCGATGAAAAGTTTCCTTCCGCTTTCATCCTTCTTTCTCTTTGGACTCTTTTATCTTTTCCTCATTCGTCTTTTCTTACACAGTCATCAACCTTCGGAGATGCCGCATGATGACAATGAAGAGCGCCGCCAGCATTGGTGAAAACTTTAGAGGGAAGCAAGGAGAAAGGACTTTAATGAGATGATATAAAAAATATGCGGCTCCGGCCGCTACTGCGGATGTTTTTGTCTTACGGAAAAACTTACTTAGTCCGCACTGCGAGTTAAAGTACAAGCGTCCCATTGTCTACGCAAGTCCAAAACTACCGGAGTAACGTCGTCTTTAATGACACTTCCAGCACAAAAAGCTATTGTACTGTGTGCCATTGAAAGGGTAAGAAATCTTTTGTTAGTTTTGTGACTCATCCGACTTTCCATGAAAATCACCATGCAAACACAAAAAGAAATTTCAGTATCGTTCGCGGAAAAATGTCGCACCCTAAGCAACAAAGGAGCTACAGAGCAGATATAATTATAGTCAGTTCACTAAATACCGCAATAAACGATCCACAATATAAATGTGTAAAAGGAATTTGAGACTGATAGCCGCGCGCCTGGACGAAATAGTAGATCGTATCAGTAGTAAAGGGAAAATACGATTGGTTATAGAAAACTTTAATTAAAAAAAGTGTGACAGCGGCCTCAAAATATCGAGAGTCAATGAATGGATACACAAAGACTAGGCAAAAGAAATATAAGCAACAACCCCTCCATCAGGAGCCACAAAAACTTACCCCAATCGAGTAATGGTACGTAAAACATGAAGTATTTTAATAAGCACCATTATTCATAGGAGAGTATCAATACTCTGGTCATTTTTTTAACTTTCTTTTTTCTGCAGAGGCTGTGGGTTACTTTTTTTGTCATAAAAAATGTTTTGACACGAAGGTGTCTTCCTCAGGTACCTGATGCTGGTACCGTGGTGTCGAAACATGCTGTAGAAGAAAATAAATCAGTGGAAAAAAGCAAGTTATTTTTTCCATTGTGAAAATCAAGTTCCACATAGTTGAGCCTCAAACCATGGAACGAAATAATATTTGCTTTTCTGTATCAATACTATAAAACTCAGTGCTCTAAGAAGATAGGACTACTAACTAGAAAACTGCATGAGAAAATATTCGTGTGATGCGTGGCACTCTATGGATCGGAAGCATGGACCAATGGAAAAGCGGGCCGGAAAAGAACAGAAGCCTCCACAGTCTGGTGTTGGAGGAGGATGCTGTAGATGAAATGGACGGGAAAAATAAGAAATGATGAAACGTACAGAAGATTAGAAGAGGAAAGGTGGCCTATGGAACACAATACAGAAAATAAAAACAAGATGGATTGGACACACTCTGAGATGCAATGGATTTGCGAAGAACATAATTGAAGGCAAAATAGGGAAAAGTCCCCAGAGGTAGACCCAGGAATAAGTTCATGGATCAAATGAAGAAGGAAGTACATAGGAAGAGATATCAGGTGGTAAGGGAACTAGCATTAGACAGGGAAAAGTGGAGGGCTGCAGTCCACCAATCATAGGATTGAACAACCAATTAAGAGACTATAATGATCAGATAAAAATCATGGGATATCGTCATAGCTAGGCATTACTAAAACGCTTTTCTTGTCGACTATAGAAACGCGACGTAGGTGCGCTGCCCTAGTCTTAAATCTGCTTTCGACAACCCTCCTCCAGTAAATTTCCTGGGGGTCAAGTTTCATTTATTACAAACCGCACAAACTTCAATCGCTTAAGAATCAGTGAATCCACATTATTCCGTTGAGCACTTACGCAAAGGATTTCTCATATGCTAAATCATTTCTAGCACACTACATTGAATGGAAGCCAAGCGAATATTGGCATAGCTAGGAATTCCTACGAACAATTCTAGTTCGCCGTAGCGAGGAGACGCACGTAATCCTCTAGGCTACACGCGAGTCAAGAGCATTTTCATCGGAACGCGCCATCACGCCGCTTTGTCTGGTTCGAAGTGAACGGCAGCCTTCATGCGAGTGAGTCGGCAGGTGGAGCTGTTGTACGTAGAGAATGGATAATAGGGCGGGGGGGGGGAGCAGTGGGAACGTGTGAAAAGGAAAGTAAGATGCCGGAGAGAGACGTGTGGAGCCCCCTATCGGGTGCGGGAGAGAGTGAGCCAGTCCTCTCTGGAGAGGGCATCGGGAGTGATGTGCCGCGGCTTGAGAATCGCAAGAGACGACGAGCACGCATTTACTTCGTTCAGCCGAAGAGTCTCGCACCATTGATGCTCCTCGAATCCCCAATGGATTCAAACATATATACCTCCTCCCTCTCTTTCATACCTCCACGTTCGCATTTATAGAGGCGCGCCATACGAAATATCAACGGCTCTGTTTTCGAAGCGTAAATGCTCCACTAAGGCATATGTCTATAAGTTACTAATGTTTTAAGATTATTTTAATTACCGAGCGGTAATTTTCCCGCTGTTTAAAAAAGTGAGCATAATTACAATGAACGCGGAAAATACAAAATTCTGCTACCAAAACCAAATCGTGCCATGACATAGATGACAATCTACTCTCATCCTCTCAACATATAACAACGTTTCAATTCCATGAAGCAATGTTCTCTTAAACAAACTCTTCACAAACCTTCCGGTACGTATTTTTATGGGTTCCTACAAGTAAGTGTCTCATCTTACTAAATGTCTCTTTCCGGCGCGGTTCTCCTCCTACATTTTCCTAGTTACATTTGATCATTTTCGATCAAAATGCCGAGTTTCTATAACATCTCACCTGCTCCATTAAATTCCCTGCTGTTACCCAGAATATAGGTACAGCGAGAAGCTAAAATTCTTTATCTACTCCAGTACATTTCCCACTTCAAGCACGTCTATCTTTGACGACTTATGTTCTTTTCTAAGACAACTTTTTCGCCAAAAATCTCACCATATTAGTTTTCCTGTGATGTAGCTTTGTCTAAACTATATCACTGAACCGTGACTGAAAACTTGCTGGCTAATACGCAAAACATCCCGGAGTCATTTACAAATCTATCAGCTTTTGACAGTTTATATCAAAATTTCACTCAAAGATAAATAATTTGTTAAAATATTCTTGGAGAAAGAGAAGATTAAGGATTCCATTAAGACAAAGGATTACTCACTGCGTTCAAAGGCAAAAGCCCTCCTTCTAGGGAGGCTTGAAATAATGCAACAAAACGTTTCGCAGTTTACTCACCTGAAACGAGAGAAGAACTTATATTAATCTATAAAAAAATATTAAGCAAGTAACTCAGGGACAAAATAACAATGGCATCATGGGAACAATACACCACATATTTTAATGATCAGTATTTTAGACACATCAATTCTGGTATGTCAAATGTCACTTCACCGGGCCATGATTAGGTAATGTAGAGGCAATATCGTGCTGAATCATGCAGTCTTGCCTAAGTTTGACAAATAATAACGCCTATGTTTGGCAAATAATAAATAGCTTTATAACTTTCAGTGATCAGTTGAGCTCTTATTCACCAAAACTACCAAATCGTTCCGTTACTGGGGGGAACTGACATCTGAAGTCATCCTTACCATATAGTAATGGGGGCGACGTAAGTAATAGGGTTATTTTGGGAATCCAATAAAATCCATCGAGGCATTTGCTCACTGTAGGAATTCCGTTATTTTCACGACGTATGATTTGAGCGAAGTCTCCACGGGTTGTCTGCCTGCGAGCTGTCGTGACTTTTCAAAAGTTGGCTCTTCCATCGTCGGCAAATGGCATCGATGGCAAATAAGACCGGGTAGAAAATCAACGAAGGTGTGACTAACATTAGTCCACTCTTAAGTTGGTTCCATCGGAAATTTACTTAAATGTCATTTCATTCATCATCCGGCAATCTTTAGAGAAAGATATATTCTTTCTGATATGTCACACAAAATTATTCCTCTCCACTCTACTTTCCTTGCAACTTGAGCAGAAATAAAATGGTTTGAAATGCAAAATTTGGTTAAACATGGGAAGAAATGTTTTTTTCACATAACATGAAATCAATTTTCTTGGATTATAGTAAATTGATAATTTTGAAATAGAAATAATATACAGGCATCAGAAGATCTTAGTTTTTGGTTATTGGCATACTACTACAATGATTGAAGCCAAAATGTGTTAAACAATTACAAAAGGCACTGCGGTTTCCCCTATGCCTGTCAAAAAAGTATTCACTAAAAATATGATCGTCGTAGAATTTGGATAATGCGTTACTTGGTTTCGGTTCTCCGTAACTAAGACACGCAGGCATTTTAAAAGCAATTATTCTTAAAACTGGAACAAAAAAAAGGGAAATTAGTATATGCGCAGTGTACGTGTTAGAACTTCCTTAACAAAAGCCGTTATTGCGCACCCAGTTTCGAGTTCAATTTTACTACCGCCGGAGTTCTCCAACGTGTTCGGTTCATTAAATCAAAAAATCGGGACTCGTAAGAAAGATCTCCAGCACCGCCGAGGTTCAAAACCGGGACAACAGGATGGAAATGAAGTAATCCGGTCACTTATCTGATCCCATTAAAATTTCAATATCGCATATTCCCGTTCTAGACAATTCTCTCGACGACGGGGTATCGACCTCAAGAGTGAAGGGACCGCGACCCTTCTGCACCCGCTGCGGCGTGGGTGCGCACTGCCGCCTGCTTCCACCTACGAACTAATAAGCAGGGACGCTGGGATGAGCAAACAAAGCGCGGGAGAAATTGCGTGAGGAAGATGGCTGAGGATTTGGAGATGAGAAGCCAGTCCACCTTCCGAAGTGAGCAAGCAAACAGACATGCTCAAAGGAATTCGTGCCTGAAGGAGAATTTACACTGGCGCGATGAAATTGACGGGAACTCCCACTTAACATGTCTTCCGCATTGCTCTCCCTTCCTTATAAACAAAACCCTAAAATCCAACGTGCTGATTTTAAATGGGCATAGAACAGGGCTATACTTACAAAACCTCAGTATTAAAGCTTTCATTTTAGACAATTTTGCTTCGATAATTAAATATCCAAGCGTCGATCCGTGGTGTCGAAGTCTCCTTCGGAGTTATCTGTATGCCTCTAAACAAACAAGTCCCGGGCATGGGAGGAGATAATATTTTTTTTATTTTACTATTAAATCAACCCAAGTACGAGTTTGGACATTGACACATGGTCCGAGTAAGTTATAGCTTCTTGCTTATATTCAGTACATGATATCTACAAACCATAAAGCCTCCGTAGTACCACTGGAAAGAAAATACCAGGACACATAAGTCGGAACGGATGACAGAACAATGCAATGGGCATAAGGAATAAGGTGATGCAATGCATGAAAAGTTTCTTTGGGGGATTACTGCCTCGCCCTGAATATGTAAAGTCATTAGCGTGGGAATGGTGGAGGTAAATAATTATCCGGCATGCCACTCTGACACTCGAATGAATTGGATTTTTCAATTAGATAATTTTTGCCATTAGTTTTTGCTTGAGTGATTCATCACAGAGGAGACAAAATTAATCGCCCATCATATCCTCATATTAGTTAAAGTACCTCCATTATTTTTGCACTTTTCTGGAATATGTTTTTAAATAAAGGTTTTGTAGGAATGTGTATTATTGAATAAAGGTTTTGTAGGATAACCGTCGCGATGAAGAAAACCAACACTGTCGTGAAACGACACCTTTCCGACTTTTAGTCATCGCAATTTTTTTCTAAATCTTCAATGAACGGAGAATATTATTAATATTTAAAACAGCTTGGTCATACGCATTATTCAATTCAATTGTGTCATACTTGTTTAATTGTGTCATACGTGTTACATATGTTTATTTGCAAGATGGAAGCCACGATATGGTTATGAGTAAGTTTAAGGGAAACGGTCTCGAGTCTAACGCACTACCTCCACACCAAGGGCCGACAATTTTTTTAAACTATAATTTAGAAAATTACTGCGCGAATTTATCAATTTATAGCCTTGAAAACGTGTAAAATGGAAGGGTAAACCTTTCACAGGAAAAATGTATCGATATTTACAATATTATCTGATTATTAGGAAAATATCACTTCTCACTATTAAAAGTAACAAGTTTGAGACCTCTGCGGAACGGTTGGCCGCGATTTAAGTGGATGAATTTTGTTAACGTTACATTTACGTCAAAAGAAAAAAAGCTAATTTCAAGACGTAATAAACAATTGAAAAAAGTTGAAAACATAGAACTTCATGCCCACAAAATGGAAAACCATTCAAATGTTTACGATGAAAAGTGGCACAAGGATTTACATATATATACCCTTGGGAATTTATTGTAAAATGGCAATGATCGTAATGCGCGTTCGGCACATTAGACGTTAAAAAGAAAAGGCGGAATTGATAAAAGATTAAAAATACGTTAAAATGAAAGTGATACACAGCTAACATTCACTTTTACGTACTATTATAATTAAGAGGCTTTCCGTGAAAATCACAAAAATATTGAATGCATCACAAGAGTACTATCAACATTGATTTGAGCAATCGATTGCACTGCACTAAAGTCAACATCGATTTCCGAATCACCCGCATGAGGACATCATTTGCATAAGTACCGATAAAATTGTAATTCACGTCAATTTTCTCGCGATTACGTCAATGAACGACTAATGCTAAAGGATAATGCAGCGATAAAGTTTGGAGTCTTTGACATTAACCGTGATTCTTAGTCATCATCATTACCTTGATGGTCATTATAAGCAGATTCACTATACAATAATAATCGGACAATTATATGCTGGGTTTAAATATCCCCTCAATGGCTATGGCCACATTTTCTATCATTAATCACGCGCGTTATTGTCGTTCGGCTTATTGAACAAATGAGCAGTTTCGCTGGGCAATGCGAGCGGGATTATGTTTACTCTGGTTGGTAGCATCGGTCATCAAATACTCTATGCAATATTAAATGGCGCGCGTAATATTTATCAATAGATAACGTTTAACGGTAAATATTCGCAGCGAAAAGCAAACGCACACCCATTTGAAATAAAAATTATTCATCAGGAATATACAATCTCCTACCGTTATTTCCCAATAGACTCACATTATTCAATGTTAACGAACTCGTTAAGAGATTAATGGTGGCTAATATTTTCCCCATTTTTCAGGGAATCACGGCGACGGATATCATACTTAGTCGCACAACAGTGAAATTCACGAAGGCGTTTCGAACAGTAAACGGAGCACGAGAAAATGGTTGAAGTCTTAGAAAATAAGAGTGACAGAAGAAGAAATTAAGGCCTTAGAAGAAAAGGACAACGAGAAAACTTTGAAGATAAAAGATAAAATGGATTAGCATGTACACTTAATTAGGAAGAAATGAGAGACTCAAGTCCGTGATTGATGGAGATTGATCAGTAAAGTGGAAAAGGGAGGAAAAAATATTTTAAAGTGGCTATTTTATTCTGAAAAAAGAAGAATTTTTTTCTATTGACAAATCAGCAACACTTGCTTATAAAATTTCGGGCACGATAATAGGTAAACTGAATAAGGAAATACACTGAGGACCATTACTAAATTTCCAACAAATATGGGACTCTTCTGCTATTTTATGGCTAGGCTCGGCATTTATTTACTAACAGAACGCCGTCCATCAACACGCAATCAATTGAAACTCGAAAAGATGATGCGGGCAGAACGGAGGATTTAATGATAAGGGTGTAGCATAAAATGAAGAAGGTGAGATCAATAAGGAAAAACGAGCATGTTACGATTGATATGATAGAGGTAGAGCGGAAGAAGTCAGCGAATAAACGGCAAATACAGCGTAAGTGGATGGAGGACGTATTTAGAGCGGAAGAGGGAAAGGTCGAAAGAGAGGGACGAATGCTGGGCAAGCACGGGTGAGGAATGACGATAGGAATTTCAGAGGGCACCAAAAAAAAAGCGGAGGGTATGAAGAACTCAAAGTCGACTTGTCTATGAGCTAATTTTGTGTGCTTAAGGACTTAAAAAGGCTAGTCTAAATAATATCCTCGAATGCTTCAATAGGTTAATACGAGCTCGTATGATGACCGATAGGTTGTTAGATGAGCGAAACCAATAGGCGACCAGATGATATCGACTATGAGAAGAAATTTGTTGTACATTGAACTAATCATTTAGAACATGCATCGTTTGTTTATTTCGTGTCCATGAATAGTCACATGGTGGAGCGAAATGATGCAACAATTGAAATATTAGAATCGAATAAATTCATATAAGTGAGACTCCAAAATTGCCTCTCAAGCAGTGGAAAACCCAATGAAAGAACGATCAATAAAATTAAGGGCCACAAAAGGTAAAAATATAATAATACCAAAGATATGACTATGGTTTCACGTCGGTTATAAAAAAATGACATATCTTTCTCTTAAAGGATACTCTGATGACTGGAAATGACGACTTCATACGTTGTCTTCGCTTGGAACGTTCCCTGCCGATCTACATTTTCAACGTTTTTGCACTGTTGACATAAAGGATTCAAAGTATTCCTCCACACAACTTCGTAAATTTTGCCATTAAACCTCGGGAAACATATATACGACCAGGCGGAATGTCGAAAAATCCTTTTATTCCCAGGACCGTGAAATTCCCGCTAATTTATCTTTATTCCAAGTGTGGACAGGGGATTCTGATGCTTCCCATGATGCCTCGCATATAAATTCTAGTTAAGTCCTTAGAAAGCAGAAAATCCGAAAGATTTCAGGCATCACAGGAAATACGTAAAACAAAGGTTTGATTCACGAGCAAGCAAAGAGGGGAGGAAATATCGTTCACACAAAGCGGCCGGGGATTTAAGATTTAAAACTCAGTTTCATGTTTATAAACATTTAACGAAGAAAAACAGCGAAAATTGGCATCAAGTTCTTTACCTTGTTTCCCATTTCCAAGATGCTATGTTCAACCTCAGCGTCAGTTTAGTTAACCGGTGATATTATTGGTAATCATTACATTAATAATGTTACACGTTTAAGTAAAATATTTCACGGAAATCCGACGTTCACTTTGAAACTCATAGCAGTTTGTTTGCCATTACGTCATTAGTTTCATATTTAACTGTTGTGTTTGACGTAATGGCTAACAACACCCCAGAAAAGGGGGGTGGGAAGTATACTGATATTTTTTTAGATCCAATTACTCATTTTCCAATCATTGCATTGACAAATGATATGGTACGAAGTCACTCGCACGAGAGCATTTGCACAAAGAGTTGAAATTCGCCATGAACAAATTATCCATGGCCATTGGAAGATCCGGGTTCGAGTCTCGGTCAAGTCAAATGATTTTTTTCGGGGCGAATTTCAACCCTTGGTCTAATTACTCCTCATCACTTCATATCAATCGGTCTTGAATATCAACAAAGCTTCTGGAGCGTTGAAAAAGCGGGAAAATGAGATCTCTCATTTATTTTTAAACATGTATTTCCCAGTTTTGAGCTGCTAATGATTTGGGCATAGGAAATTATTGGACTTTAGAGAAGAGTAAAATATTTTTAGGTAGAAATTAACAATGGAAAATATTTTAGGAAGAGAATGGAACATTCTGTGGGGGAATTATTAAAAATTCAAAAAAACAATGCACTATGCCATTCTTCATTTTAAATTGTATGGGTGGAATACTTCAAACATACTGCTAATAACTGATTAGAGAGCCGATAAGGTCTCAGAAATTTTTCTCCATACTAACCTTGCCATGATATGAAATGGACTGGAATTCAGCCAACGTCCAGGGACGGCTAATTGGCAAGTTCCCTTACGAAACGGTCTCCCGACACTTCATGTGTTCATTTAATGGCCCTGTTATCAATGTCACGTAGACATTGCTGGGTAATATGAGTCAGGATGAGGACCTTAGTCCTCATACTCGTTGACCTGCCACTTGACTTACTACGACTGCTAAAACGTCGAAACTAGAGCTTCCACGAGTAAGACAAGCCATTAATCATGACCTAACAAACCAAGTTCATTCAAACATTTTTTACATGCCGCATCCCTGATCCATTGCCAGGATGTAGAGATGCAAGATGGGTTAAAAACGTTCAAGGAAACCATAAGACAAGAGGATTTACGCTTTGAATAAAATTAATGGTCTTAGACGCAACATGGTGGAAATCATTGATAAATGCATAATGATAAACGCGGACTGAAGCTTTAAAAAGTTCAGAAAGTATTTCAAATTGGAAAAACAAAGTTTCTTTACTTTTTGGAGATAAACTCCGTTAAATATTTGGATCTCGATCGAGGACAAACAAATTACGATAGGAAACAATTCCAGAGAAAAGATTAATTAAAATGATCCAAAATTAGGATTGGACTCGTCATTGATGACAAACATTCTTAATCCCTTGAATAAATATAATTTAGAATGACTGTGATACTTTACCTAAGAAAAAGGAGGAAGGATTATCATTTTTAATAAGTAATCTACTGGTTAAGGTAGGCTCGAACTCAGGGAGGTGATTTCCGATAGAATTTTACATGCGCTAGGAACTACCCACCAATAATATTTCTTATAAAGATCTCGGTGCACATCCTACACTTTTTCGCCCCGTGTAAAAAACCTATTATCTTTCTTCCCATTCCCTACTAACCCAAAATCCCATCCTCTTGCTACTCAGCCCTCGTCACTGTCCAAACGTTCCAAGTCCCTATTTACCGCTGCTTTCATCTTCTCTTAATTCCTTTTCCTTCTCTCTCGTGGACCTTGTACCCGCTTGTAACACGCGCAAGGATTTCGTGCGATGAAGTCCGCGGAGGCCTTTTCTACCCTACTGCAGGGTACGACACCCGCCCTCGTGGGCGGAATCCCATTAATCTATCACGTGCCATGACAAATAGAACTTTGAACGCACCACAATCACCTGAACTAACTTTTCCCTACCCTCCGACCTATTTGAAATTGATGGCCCTACCATGAGCAATATAAATTTCTCCGACCAGCCTAGCTAAAGGGATGAATGAAACGCGGAAGCCTAATTGTTTTCAATAACCAAGGATTCTCTTTAGCTGCGATCCAACCACATCCCATCATGTCAATGTTTGTGTCCAAGGATACAAGGATTGCGTAACACTATTTATAAGTTATAGTCAAATATGCATTTATTTAGCGATCATTGTTTCAAGAAATAATTTTCATTGATCATGAAAATTATTGAAGTAAATCATAGTCAGACATAAAGAACAATAGAATTTACATGGTATAGATCCATTTGCGAGATAAGGAGTTTTGTGAACATACCCACGATGTCATTGCGATCATTCTGTAAGCTGCAACCGGAGCACTATACTCACTGATTGGATTCGTTGACGGCATTAATTTTTAGAGATCAAAGTATTAAAACTCGTAAAATATCAGAGAAATGACACATTCCTTTACCACAAATCTCTAAGCAAAATAGTTTATTACCTCAGCACAGATTTCCGCCGGCGAGACAAGAATAAATTCGATTGAGATATTTCCCGCAGATAAATGAAAATTTTAAAGGAAATAAAAATATTTTCCGCACGATTCATGAAATACAGAAGCCGTTTCAAACATTTTAACAGTATTCCAGTCGATTACGCCGACGTCGCAATAGTAGACTGGCAGGCGGATTACGAGCAAAGAGAGAGAGAGGGAAAAAAGATAATCTGCCGCGCAAAGTACCGGCCAAATGGATCCGTAAATCAACTCGTTGAGAATTTACTCAAAGCAGTCGCATGCAATGCCGCTCGGCTTCCCATACGCGCCTCAGAAGTATTTCTTTCTTTTACTGCCCAGAGCTCTCTCAGCGAGTAGAAAGTGAATGATGAAAATTCGGTACGAATTTTGCGGCGAGCATTTCACATACATCATCGGTGACTAGGATGGCCATTGAAAAGGCTTTGGACTAAAACATAAAACCTCCAAGAATCTCTAATCCAGGAGATCATAATCCTCCCATAATTGTTACACAGAATTCAGCCTTAATGGCGAGGTAAATGAAAGTATGAAATACCTTTAAATTTACGCTCTGCCAGTCCTTTTTGAGTCCTTGGACTTGTAGTCATTCTCATTTGCATTCAAAAATCTTATTTCATATATCTCCAGCCATACGAAAGTCCTCCAAGAAGAGTGTTGACCATAAATGACAAATGAAAATGTTTTCTTTCGCGTATTTTCAATATATGATATACATATACTTCGCTAGTATCTGAAAGATTTTTGCTGGCTCTTTCCCGTGCATGGGTGAATCCCTAATTAAGCGGGAATTTGAATTATAGGGGGGGGGGGGGGAAGTGTACTGATATTTTTTGAGATCATATTACTCACTTTCCAATCATTGCATGGACAAATGATGTGGCACGAAGTCACTCGCCATATACACAAAGGGTAAAATTCGCCATGAACAAATTAGCCATGGCCATTGGAAGATCCGGGTTCGAATCTCGGTCAAGTCAAATGATATTTTTTTTCATGGCGAATTTCAACCCCTGGTCTAATTACTCCTCATCACTTCATATCAATCGGTCTTGAATATCAGAGAAGGACTCGGACTTCCCAGACAGGCTAACTCACGAATTGCTGGTTGACTCTCCATAATCACGAGCAAATCATGCAAAAGCCTTCAGTGGACCAAACTATATACGACAGTTCTCTCGATAGGATCAGCCTCCGGCTACAATTACATTTGGTGTCCTCGTACTGAACGGACGTCTTGGGCAAAGGTAACTGTCCCCTTTGACGCACACGCACCCCGCGGTCACACAGCACAGACAGTGTTGACGGACGCAATCACATCGCGGCAAGGCAAGCGGGGTTAGATGCCCCACGGACGAGATTCGAATGCATCGCTTTTGCCAATGATTAGGCTGATTAGAGAGAGTACTATTTTCCATTTCCCTCATCCTTCACAGTCTCTCGATATCCGTAACAGTCTCTCACGGTGAATGCCATTCGAAAAATCTTTCAAATATAAACAGTCACAAGATGTAACGCTATTGAGTCATTAAGAAGCTACTTATTAGAAGTGTTACACAGACAAGAATGAAATTTCATACCGCTAGACTTCTCTCGAGTAATTTTCCTTAAGATAGTTGGAACACTGAGCATATTGGTCATAACAATTTAGCGATCTTCTGGAAAAATTATCCGTCTGAAAACGGAATTTTTCAAGAATATGGCCAAAGGCCTTCCATTATTTCATTCATAATACATTAACTTTTGGAGACCACTCTGAAAAGCAAGGGAGAGCGAGGCTTTATATACATATCATAAAATGGCCAAATAAGAAACATCTTTTATACTATTTATTTTTAAAGACGTCAGAAGTTGGTAGTAAAATAACGGGAATGATAAACTCAGGATATATACTCTCGTTTTAACGTTCATAAAATGTTTAAAGAGTGGTAAATTATTTCATTGTGCTGGCACAACTCATTATTATGGCCATAATATAATGCATGTTTTACACTAACTTGTCCCTAAATAGTGTTACAATGCATAGAGATAAATATGACTGGGCTCGTCCACGACGGAGTAAAATATGAAATTTGAATGAAAGAAACCGTCTCCTTTGAATATGTAACAGATGAAACGCTGCCCTGAAATATTGCATACAATGCATGCATTGTAGTAGGTACATCACGCCTATGAGACCGCATACTTCTGTCTCTCAATGACTAACTTCTCATTTGGTTTTATTCTACAGGGACCCTTAAGCGGCGATAAGGGTTCTTTTGCTCCACATATTGCATCCTAGTTACTATGCCTTACTCCTGTTTTAAGATATCTATATCATTCCTTTCTTAATCAGAAAAAATAATTTCTATAGCTCGCTCAGACCTCAATATTATAAAGTTGTCTCATTGATTGAGTAATCAATTGTGGGCTCCACAATGTCTTTGGAAATATGATAGCCAATGTCAGAGGTCAAATTTCCTAAAGCCTGCGATGGCAAAATGGACCAAACTGATTTATTTGCCACAAGAGCTCCTTCAAACTCCCATCGATGCCATGGAGAATTAACTTATTAACTTAGGGAGAAGATCAAGAAATTTCTAAAATTTACTTCTTCGGGTATCACTCACGATAACAATCTTCACGGTAAATTGCATCTCCACAAGTGTCCTCTTGCGACCTATTTAGAATGTATGCCAATATTGATTAATTGGTGTTAGTAAAGGAATCCTCAGATATTTACCACACGCTTCTCACGAGTGTCAGATCTAATTTGAAATAACAAACTTTAAATGAAGTCCCTTCATAAAAAGGTGATGGTGTTCAATAGAGTACTAGTTTTGAACTTCAAGCACCTACACCACACCACAACCTAAGATTGTGCCATTAGAACAGGTAGTAGCAATTTTTCAAACGATAAATATTTGCTCATATCATGCAGAACAATTTCCCACGAAAAACACCATTTCATTGAACTATTCGGTACACAAGTTCTAATAAAATTTTGTTTTTACCATTAACATGACAATTCTATTCAATTTCATTTTTGGAAGCAATTTCTTTTAATATTTATTAAATAACTGTAAAATGGTTCTCACCACAACCTGCACTTAATTAATAATGAAGCTTCACGAATACATAATAAATTCTCAGGCTTCACTTGGTGGAACAACAAATGAGACGGTTTCTTTCACTTAAGTTTCATATTTTACTCCGTCGTGGACGAGCCCAGTCATATTTATCTCTATGCCCTGTAACACAATTTAGGGACAAGTTAGAGTAAAACATGCATAATATTAAGGCCATAATAATGATTGACAACAACATTTATTTACAAACCATTATAAATGAAGCATTACGATTTATAAAAGAAAACACACGAATAAAGATTAATAACACGCTACAATGACGCAAAGTTTTAATAAGTTATTTTACGCTGAAACCGATCGATAAATGGAGTAAGGTGCAGGATACTTCCGGGTTCCCTACATGTTTATTGATAAACCAAGCTCGAGCAATTTCATCGCGACCAAATTACTTCCAGCAATATATTCGTACGGACATTTCCTTCAATAATGAGTGAAATGATACATGGTAAAAAGCCGTTTATCATGCAATTACTTCGTGGAAATAATAACAAAATATTTTGTCTGCGTGAACTGCACAGCCTTTCATAAAATTTTTCCGCCCTCTGCCGCAGAAATGAGGAAAATGAGAAAATAAATAAAGGTCCTTAGCAGTGAAAACAATAACTGAGGTAGGATAAAAATTGCCGACGCCTGCCGCTCTGCGGAATTCTCTTCTTACTGAGAGATACAACTAATTACTTTTCCCACTGAATAGAAGCGGACGCAGAGGAAAAAAATATGAGCTCGAAAAAGGAACCCTTTGAAGACTTATTCGAGAGAATTTATACTTTTAGCGACTTAACTGGAGGGAAGAGGCACAAAGGGACTCGCGCTGTAGCATTGCACATAAGGAGCAACCTCGAAAACCCCATCCCCTGCCAGTCACCACACGCCACTCCCTTTTGATCCTCTCCCGCTTCTCCCCCGCCTCTTGCCGCAGCGAACTCACTCATGCACAAAGTCTGACTCAGAAATATACACCTCTCCGACTGAGATCATATCACGGTCGATTGCTGTCACCGCACAAATGGAGTCTTTCGACCCTTAAAGAAAAAAGAGTGGCGAAGGAACAAGACTCATTCAGAACCCTGCAAGGCTCCATCGGGTGTGCACAAGATAAGGGCGCCTCGCAAAAGTAGCCTGACATCGAAATGTAAGGTACGCCTGGAGTGGTATTCAGGCTTTGCTAGCAGCCCAGTAAGCTCTGCCTCCCTTCTTATCGTTCAAGGCGCTCGTAAGAGGATATCGAAAGCAGACGTCACCGTCAAAGGCGGGGTGGATGATTTCGATGATAGACAAGACCGTCTGAATGGGATCTGCAGAACTTAATTCGAACCATAGATGAACGCAAATTATGGTTAGCGGTTTGGAAATGTGAGCCTGCTCACAAACTGGTTCCCCTTGCATTTACGACCCTTGAAATTTGAAACTCAAACGTAAAAGAGGGAACTTCCTCCAGCAAGCCTTAATGTGCGTAAATGTTTTCTAAGAAAAAGGAATAAGAGTTTACTTTGATACTGATAGAAACCATGCATATAAACCTGGATACAGATAGTGATGCTCAAATTTCATTCCAGAGCTTTGTGCACCTCTCCATGTATTATCCATAAGTGGGAATAATCCAGTCACTAAAAACAAACAATTTGAAAATTATTTGTAATTTTGTGATAGATGTCAAATCTTAAATGTAACACATGGCGCCCATTAAATATCAAAACAGATGGATTAAATTTTGGAGCGCAGATGTTAGTACATCCATACCTCAACGATCATACGCGATAAATTCTAGTTTAACAACCACATAGCCCGGCGCGGTAATTTCAAGAACGATGAACAAGGATGATTCAGATCGCCGGAGAGTCGAGTGTTGCCCGTTTATCACCGATAGTCGATACCATTGGGCCACGCGACATTATTTCAGACCAACCGTTATTCACAGTATCCACTACGGAATAAACTACAGCCGTAGCAACAAGACTCACATGCATATGATGTACACAATTACGCATATAGGCAATGAACAAATCTGGTTAATGAAGCTCGAGTCGCATTTTGCTCTTTTATACGATGATTTATGTAAGTTAGAGATCATTCTCACGGCATGTTTCAGAAGAGTCATAAAAGTATTATCATATTGGACAGAGGCACTTGAAAAGTACTCGTACTTTTTTAACTTCATCAGTAATTATAAGCATGGTTTTTATATGGAAATGTTAATTGCAACAAAACTAGTTCATATAATTGATTCGGTCAGAAATAACTAATTACTTATCATTTAATGCATCATTAATACTAATCGAGCACTACCGACTACCAAGCACTATCGATAAAAATTTAGGGGAATTATATTCGAGTTATGGCACACAGAAGTAGATTTGGATAGTCAATTTTGCACAGCTGGGAATCACCTTATCTGGTGACAAATGAAATTCATTCCCCTAGAATTGTTTGTCCCTCAATAAAAAATAAATGAATATACCTAGACTTAAGAAATTGACTCGTGCTCATCTACCATTCGCCTCAAGAAACCTATCTTTCTCTTTCACGTGCGAAAATTCAATCCTTTCTTATGTTTCGTGATTTTGGAAAAAAATTAAAATGTACTCTAGCAGCTGGAGGTGCACGAATGAACATATATCGGACTCGATTGCTGCCAGTCACTGTAATCTGCACTGATATTCATCATCGATCACAGTTCGCATATCGAGATTAACCTCGTATTTAAAGGCAAAACGGAAAAAGATAGAAGTTCGCGTCTCGAAAAAATCTTGCGTTGAGTGATTCATGAGTCGAAGCATTACTGTACTTCAAATGTGGTTTGGGTGCACAACTATACGTACTTGTGTGTGCAGCCTCAATCAAGTGGACAACGTCCCGATGTGCAAGAAAGCGTGTTCTCCGCGGCTCTGAGCGTCCGGCACCAGGTAAAGCGCATCATATCTTCGCAGCCCCCATGAACACAAGCAGTTAAAGAGATTGCTAGGGAACTAGTTAAAGCCATCGGCGCGTGATCAGCGTTCAAATCCCGAACCAAGAGAGCGAATTTCTCATTGCAAATTGCGTATTTGAATCGCCTCACCGTGGTCGGAGTGAGGGAAGAAGAGTCGGTGCGTTCAAAAAGCACGGCAGTTAGAGCGATGCAAACGGAGGGAGGTGATCAAGCATCCCGTCGCATATTCTCTGGACACGATACGGACTGGAGCGGTCGATGAACTCAACCATCTCAGGGCCTGGAGAGGTGAAGTGCTCACAAGAGCGTCTATCTGTGATTTAATCATTTCTCCGGTCACATTATCCCGAGGCGAAAGAAATAAAAACTAAACGTGCAGCACCTGCGTTGATGGCCACGCTGAAGATCCTCAAAGAGAACACCACAAGCGCGATCATTTCGCGCAATGCATTGAAATGTGCAGTTTGATGCTGAATCTGTTCGATCTTTTAGGGGTGAAAATGTTGCATCTATTCCGTGAACGATCGTATTCTTCTCAATGCGTCGCTAGGGAAATCAATTTGTTTAGATATTGATGTCTCAACTAAGAACACCTCGTGCAAAGTCGTTTTAAGCTATTCACTTCAAATGTTGAATAAAAGTGTCGGTCTCAGGAAAGGGTTTCAGTTTAGGGGTATATATAAGCTAAGGCAAGTTAAAATGAAAGAGAGATCAACTCCTCCCAATATCCCATTTCCATAATTTTCCCGATGCATACGATTCCTGCTCTTCGTATGCATATTATTACGTTCAATTCCTCCCATCATTGTAGCAAACAACAAGAGGCATTAAAAATTGAATTCATATCAGTTCATAAATAGTTTAGAGTTTTAGCTTACACTTCAAGAAAGTACAAAAGCCAGCATGAAAGTTACAACAATCAACGAAGAACCAAAAAACAATTTTGAGTACTTACTGCATCTGATTCCCTAAGACATCCCTCTTAAATGACTTAAACTCCCTTAATACTTATTTCAGCTACAAACTCACCTGAAACGAAAGAAAGAGCAAAATTAATTCGATGAAAAGATTTTCGCAGCATCAGAAATAGGAATCATAAAAATCGCAGCCCAGAAAACATAATACTTGAAACCATCTTAAAATATTTGCTTTGGTTCTTAAAATCTAATAATCTGAATTTAGTGATGTAATACGGAAAAGGCTATGTGACCGATGGGAAGATAAAGAAGAGACATATTCTAGGATGAAGTGTACAAAGAGGAAACATATGGTGAAAGGAAAAGATGGAGAAGCTTGGTTAATATTCAGAACCACAAATAATAGAAAAGGAACGGCTGTGCACAGTAAAAGCAAAGCATGATATTAAATAATAGATATTTAAAAGGCACAAATTTGTCCAGACGTTAATTTTAGTAAATGAGATATTGATGCTTGGTAAAAATAGCGATGGGCATAAAAAAGTCTAAGCCAATCCCATGTCTTCAAACGTGATCATTATTAAATTCCATAATACCAGTTTTAATTCTTAATGGAACGCTTGCTTCCTCAAATCCTCAAAAAAAAGGTCAAGTAGGCTTGGTTAATAAGTCGCTCGATACTTTGAGTGAATATTACACATATTTGATGGCTCCTCTAGTGAAGAATTACACCGACCTAAGACAAATGCTCTCTTCTCTAACCTATGGTAAAGTTAATTATTCCATGAAAAAATTGAAACATATACAAGATGCCATTCAAGTCGACGAATACAATTCTCCAAGTCTAATCTTTTAAACTGCCCTGAATGATACCAATGCATAGCAGAAATGTCTCTCCTACAGATAGCGCACTACTCTTTCATAAAGAAAATTAAAAAATGGCAACACTCTTTCCCTTTCCAATAAAATTTTACAAATTTTCTCCCAAAGTTATAACTGCGGACAAAAACAAAGTTTGGCAGTGAATAGAAAGGACGGCAGTAAAGGAAACATAATTGCTAATACTAACGCAGTCGTTCAACTATCTTCCATTTGCGAGCAATGAAAGGCTTTTTAAAATGCTAACGGTATGGGAAAAGGGACGACTACAAATTAAGAGGCAGGGAAGCAAAATTCACCAGTTAGCATATTCTCCGCAATGCTCAAGAATTAGAACGGATATGACTGAAGAATTGTCACGCAGAGGATAATGATATATGATGACGCGACGATGCCCTTGAGAGTTTATAAGAAACCAAGCACTATACTTGGACTTACACACAACGCGAAAATTACTCAGACTCTTCCTGATGCAATTAATCGCTCAAATTTATGTGGAATATAATTTTAATAAATGGTTCTTCTGCTTTGCTAAACATCCTCCATTATCAGATCAATAGACCTCTGTATGCAGTTTTTGATTATTCCCACCAGAGAGCAGCAAACATCCTTCGATAATGGACGAGGACTTTATGACGTAAGAGTTAGAAGTTGAAACTCTAAGGAGCTTCGCGGTACGTGGGGCCGTTGCTTTAATTGGGCCGTGCAACTGCGAGCATAACAAGTCGTTGAAATTAATGGGACGGTTTCCGGTGGACAATTGCCTCGTCACGGAACACCCTTCCGAGGCGAAGGCATTCCCTTAAAGTTCAGAGGGACACTCAGATAACGGGCTCCGCCGTTGGTTTAAGCTGGGGATTATGCAAGACAATTTAAGACATTATTTGCATACGTAAGTGATGCCATTCCTGCTTACAGCCTTGCGGTGTACCTTAAAACATGAGTCGTCGGTGAATTAAAGTGAGGAGTGTCTTGCTTTTAATTTTGCACTCAGTTCTCCACAAAAATGCATTTGACACCGGAATGTCACCATCGAGTAAAAACTTTATTTTAATAAATACATACTTAGATAGATCAGATATACCTGCTCTGAAAATAATGCCTGACGAATAAGGAAAATACATTCCATTAACTGCCTCTTTTTTATGACTAGATACCGCAGTAACAACTAATCTCAAGGAAAGCATCACGAACGCTGTGTCATAGCTTTAACATGCAAGCAGAAGTTTAGCATACAATGTCCCGGAAAAACATCTGACAAGAATGCGGAGCTGTATGAATAAAATAACTATGAAGAAATGCAACTCAAAGGTGAATGTTTAGGGAAAATAAAAATCTGTATTTGTGGTTCATAAGCTTGCTCATTGCTATACCGTATGAACAACAAATATTTACAGGGTAATAGTAATAAAATAAAGGATAAATTGCCGGATAATCGTTCATCTTCAAGTTAGCATTCACCCCATAAAAATGACGAATGATTGCGGCCCTCGTTTTGGAAATGCAGTTCACCGTACGAAAATATTTTATTCACAATAAATGATGCCATTTTAAATATTTGGGGACAATGACAACAACAAAAACAACAACAACACCAATTTGGGGACAATGACAACAACAACAAACAAAAATGATAACTATTGCAAAATAGATTGAAGCGAGAATTGCAGCAGTAAATTGAGCATACTATTCTTGGCAAAAGTATTCAAAGCAAAAACCGTAAGTAGAAATACAAAGAAATGAATCTATAAAACTGTCATCAGGCCAATAGTCACTTATGGTTCGAAGGCATGGACGTTGACGGTGAGAGAAGAGAATTTGTTACAGAGGTGGGAAAGAAATATTCTTCGGATCTATGGACCAGTCAATGAAGAAGGACAATGGAGGATTAGAAGGAATGAGGAATTACAGTGGCTGTATGGGGAAGATGGAATATTTACAGAGATTAAGAAATCGAGAATTAGATAAGCAGGGTATGTGCAAAGAATGGCTGGGGAAAGAGTGTTAAAAAAAGTTTTCGAAGGAAAACCAGAGGGAAGAAGAAGTAGAGGAAGACCCAGGAAAAGATGGGTGGGGGATGTAGAAGAGGATTGGAGGAAGCTGTGGGTCCGGAGGTGGAGAAATATAGCGGAGGACAAAGAAGAATGGAAGGAAGTTGTGAAGAAGACCAGGGCCCAACATGGGCTGTAGCGCCGACGATAAGGATGATGATTTCACGCTATCTAATCACCTTGCAACAATTTATTTGTTATTCTATTATATATAATTACTTTTCTATACTATTATAATTTTCTTCAGTCACCTGGTAACGGAACATCGTAGCCATATTGTCTATTTTCTTAGTGTGCTTAGGATTTGCTTTCACCTCACAAAAAGCAACAGAAAAAATATTTTATAAATAGCTCGAAAGCGTATTAGTAGTAACAATGAGAGTGCAACAGCAGTGAAGGAGAAAGGATCACTGCCATATCGTCTCGCTTGAATTCTTTACTTCCATTTACACTCATTTTGTCCTGAGAGACATCAAAACGCAGCAAAGGCGTAGCTCATCAACTTCGATCTGTATCTACTATAGTTAGTCTCATTCAGCACATTCATTTTTTTACTGAGAATGCAAGGTCACATCTGAAATGTCTACGCCTTTTAAATTCCAAATTATTAAAGATTATATCCTTCCATCTTCGCAGCCTTCAAAACATCATAACCTGTAACTTACCCCTCAATACAGCAGCTCTGTCCTACACCCCCTCAATCTTCTGTTCCCTCGCATTCTACAGTCCATCCACTTTCGATGTCTTCCCAGACCTACCGATACCCTTCCCTCCCAAATTAAACCTTCAAGTTAGTCTTCATCGCCATTTCGTTCACTCCCTTCATTCTTCAACACATCTACTCCGCGAAAGCCTTCAGTTTGAGCATACCCTCTCTTCTCAGTGATCTAGTCTCCGAACCACGCCAACCCACCATAACATTTCAACGAATATTTTCATGATGAGACATATCTTTGGGTTTCCTACCAAGTTAATTTCATCATTCAGGCCATTATTTCAAAAGAAAACATTTTACTGTCGTCCAAAAGAGTAGACGTAGAAAGAATATTTCTCATTTCTCAATATCTTATTTCAAAATTAAGGCCAGAATGAAGAACTTAACCCGATCGTAAGCAAAAGAAAATCCTAAAGGTAATAGTCAAAAATCAATCTATTTTCTTACACCTTTTTTAAGACTCCTCCTGCTAATCAAAAGACTAAATAGATAAAAGTCAACATGCAATTTTCAACGCCACTCTATTTCAAAACGTCACACATTCCGCGTTTTCAGCGGAGGACACGGCGTTTAAATCAGTCAAGACTCGTCATCCTCCAGAGCTGAGGATACCGCGAAAAATAATGCCGTAAACAGCCTTCCGGTTCAACAGAAATACGGCTGGTTGACGTGACAGTGACACGCGTTACTGCGCTCATTTTAAAATCCAAACAACTGCGGGGAGAGGAGCGTCATCAAAAGATAACACGGCTGAGCGACGGAACCTGTCACTGTATCACTGTTAAGTAATCAGGAGAGATCCCAAAACTCAACTCGAGAGCAAGAATCAACTCCAAAAAGCAGCTATGAGTCAGATGAATCAAGAGGTACGTCGCAGTGAGCGTGAACGAGGAAAATTAATAAAAAACGGAAACGGCGAGGCGTTAGTCAAGATGAGAGGGAGGAGAGGTTTCGTTGACGCACAAGCAGAGGAAAACAAAGCTTCGAGAGTCAAGAGCGCTCGGGAAGCACTGAATTCACAAGGCACGAGTACACAGGCGTACTCACTCCTGCACGCATTGGGGGTGACACAATGTAAACTGCAAAGGAGGGAAGCCGCAAATTTTCACGCGGGACTTAGGCGAATGTGGAAATACTCCAAGCCAAGCGATGATGCTCCGTTGTCTTAGGCAGTCCGCTCCGCTTAAAATATTTAAAAAATTGTCAAGCCAGGAAATTCCAGGGACTATAACAATCCCGGATTACTAAACCGTGTAGGAGTACGGAATTCGCAACATACCCCCGCAATACTTCCTCTAATATTTTGGAAGCCGCCTCTGTTTACTGAAGCATTAAAAATATCTGTTTCTTTCGATGATTCTAGTCACCGTAAGCAAATGAAGTTCTACCGCTCCTGTAACTGCACCTCTATATGATCATTTCTCGTCATATACCTTTTCTATTTCCAATGCAATCCTCCTCCACCCACCCTATCAAACTTTTTAGATCAAAATATATGGTAGATGCAATATTTAAAACTCTTGTTGTTCGTTTTCAAACCAACGTGACCAAGAAAATACAGGTTTTAGAAAAATTCTCGCAACGTAGGTACACTTCAATCGCTCAGCGTTGAGAGGACAAATTAGTGAATGCGATTGTTCTTAAAATTAGTTTAACGATTTTCAAATATAAAATATAAAAGTTCGTGAATTCCTCGATGTGGATACAGGTGAGCTCACGCCGAGTAGGATGTTAAAACGAGCGTTCCATTCCAAAAGCATCAGTTCTCCTTCGCTCAAACACGGTACGGAGAGAAGGAAAACCATCGAAAATTTGACGAATGATACCCTAATGGAACAAATGGCTGACACTTCGAAATATTTCCAAGCTTTCCTCACAAGAAATGCCGAACGAATGCAAAACTTATCTCCAAAAAGGCGCTAGGGACGCGCCTTTTCAATGACATAAATCGGTGCGGATGTCACCTCACGTAGGAGCGATCCGAGGAAAAATGGACGTGGATTACGGAAGGGGGATCAAGACAAACACTCGGCCCTACGTGAGGCCCATCCGTTTGCATCGAGGCGAGTCGACAGGACTATTTGACACGCCCCCCCCCCCCACAGGCCCTCCGTCCGTCAGGACGTTGTCCCCCCCACACCACGAGCCGCAGAGATGTGTCTCATTCGAGGAAGATATTACGGGGAGGCGGCCACGATAAGAATGGCACGTCCCAATCCTTCTCTTTTAAACTCGTCGAAAGTATAGGATCAAGTAAAAGTGCGGGAATACTCACACGTTGAAAGAAAACTTCCTCAGCGAGATGAGGAAATCACGACGAAAAGTAGATGGCCAAGGGGAGATATCTCATAAGAACCATTCAAAAGATAATGTGAAGGTGGTGTACATTTTTAGACACTCAAGAATACGTCTATTTTACTTAAATTAATGTACATAGTTCATGTAATTAGAAATTGTGATTTACTTAGTTATATTTGTTGTTTTTTCGGTGTTACATGCAGGTTATGAACTATAAACAAGGATAAAGTATTTTTATGCAAATTAATACATTATTTTTTCACCCCTACACGATTTTCTGCATTGATTTTATTGTTTTTCGTGGCACCTACTACCTTTCCCTTACCTTCACCTTCCCCAGCACCTAAAATACATTTATTTTAATGTCATGAGTGAGAAAAAGTGCAATTATATCAAAGAATTCAAAAATAATTTCGATGGCGAGAGAGAAATTTCGATGTAAAACGAGATAGATTAAAGCGATATATCTCATGCAAAATTATAAAGATTACGTATAATAAAAATGTACAATATTATAAGGCAGTAATATTTGTTAAGAAATGCAGTGCATATTGTCCCAAGTTGCTAGTGGCACAACCAACTTTATCAATGAAAGGTGAAATCAGCGCTCTTTGAACCTCGTCCATATGCCGTGAGAACTAAAGACTCATCGATTTGCCTGAAATTCTTGCTAGAGAAAATTTATACTCAGTATAAATCGCAAAGAACATTATCACCAATAAAGATAGTTTTGAATCGATAAAAATTCGACGTAAAAAATTACTTCATATGCCATTATGATTTATGTGTCCATATTCACTGCAAATTGAAGCGAAAACGAATGGGAATAATACATTGAAAGACTAAAAATAAAACTCACGACGCAAATTGTGACCGACGTTAAAATGAACACTTGCCAAGGTATGTAACGTAAAGACACGAAACTGCAGCGAACAAATTCTGACTGATCACTGACGATAACAGTATAATAACTCAAGACACTTCACAGGAATGACGCACATACATGGTCATCAAGATGGCTTGCTGCTTTCGAAAAGGGAACATCAAGGCAACGGCTTACAACACTGTAATTAAATTTCGAGTGACATTATTAAATAGAAGGAGACACACGCCTACCAAGACGGACGAAATGAAGGAATAACAAGGCCGTGGGTCGACACTTCTGACGAAGAAAGAATGAGCCGCCATTTCCATCACCGTGGGCTCTTTTCCCTCATTACTTTCAAATTTAAAAGGCAGTATTATTTTTTGAAATAAATATTTTACTACGCAGTTATTGCAGTATATTTACTCGGGATTGAAAATATTTGGGTCTTTTTCTATTTTTACAGCTTCCCTTTGTCCAAAAATACCAGTCAACCATTTGAAATATGAAGAATAAAAACTACTTAAACAAAACACAGAATAAAATTCCGAATTTTTCTACAGAAGAAGGATCTGCCTCAGGTATAGGGCGGTAAAACATGTATATAAATGAAGTCTTTATAAATATAGCAATAAGAAACGGCAAACGAAAGCCGCAAATATATATCTGTCAAGCCGGCCTCCTGCCTTTGAGGAGGGAACATTCAGGAAACTACTTGACACATTAGGTTGCGCGTTTAAATTAGCAATTTCGGGTGACAGGGCTAAGGAGAGAACAACACGTACCCGCCGAGGTGGACGACACGAAGAACTAGAGAGACGAAGGGGGGTCGACATGGAAAGAAAATCCTCCTCCACACTCCGTCATCGTGGGTGGTCGACATTACACATCCTCGTTTCATTTTTTTTATAATCTGTTGCTCGGCGAGAGCAAGGAGACTCGGGGAGTCGCGAAAGGGGGTCACCACGCCCACTCTGCATAACCCCTTCCTTCCTTAACGCCGCTCTCGAGTGCCCACACCAAGCGCCTCCTTAGCTCCTCCTCCTTCCCGTCACCCACTCCCTCGCTATCGCGTGACCGGGCAGCATTATTCATCATTTGTTGCCTCCCCCACTCACTCCACCCCCCCCCCTCCAACCCCCTCAGGGCAGAACGCGGCTGAAATCCCGGGGATCAAGGCGTACAAATTAAAGGCCGCAGGCAGGAGCCGTAAATTACGAAGAATTACCATTTCGAACTTGGGGGAGGAGTAGCAGTGTAGTGGGAGGAACGACGTTTGCCTCGAAGCTTTTGTGCGCGCGGGGACATAAAGGAAAAATAATTTTAAGGGAAAGGAATGGGACGGAAAGGATTTTTATTTCTGAGACAAAAATGGTAAATTGACATCAATCGTTTGGCTATTGAAGATTAAATTACACCCACTCCGCCAGGCAATACGTTTCTTCAGCGTCGCACTCAATACAGACTCAGATTACAAATGAATGATGTTGATAATAACACTCTACTCACTGTACTGTAGAATAGATATAGAAATAGATCAAAGGATGTGATATTGCTTATCTTTAAATATGTTGAACATTTCTTGTCACATTCGTAAAAAGTCATTACTGTTCCATTTATAATTATTATCATCGCCACACCAATTCTATTCATTTCGTCGAGGCTCTGAAGATTGAAAATTGGCATAGACTATAAATAAAATTTCTTTTGGAACACTTCTCAAGAGGGAAGGAAATGAGCAACAGAATCTTTTTCTTCTGATATTCCATTACCACAGCGTAAAATAGATATCCGTACCATAATACATCGCAATGTGTGCTTTCGTAACTGCCAAATCATGATATATTGAGGTAGCATTGATCTCTAACCATTTATAATAGCACATATATGATAATATCATCAATAATTAAAAAGTTGCAGAAAATGAATAAATTTTGTCCACACTTATTTGAAAAGTTATAGAGTATAATTACACTCGAGAGAGCTAAACTGTCTTAGCCCGTAACGTAATGTAAGGCAGGATAACTAATTTAATATTTAATTCTTTAAAGAAGATTCACATGAACAAATGCATTTTTAACAGTAATCTAACCTTTACCAGAGGAAAATCAGTTTTCAATAGTGCCGCTAAAGATATAATTTTACACCATGGCATTGATACTACACTAAAAAATACGCTAGACTAAAGCCAGTACTCAATAAAATCTGATGGAACTTGAATCCACTAAAATAACGTTGGGGACCACATCCTGAGGCTAGAGACTTAGCGAACCAATAATTTTTATTGGTCTTTTTCTGAAATTAGGCCAAAGGCAATTCACTAAAGAATAGCTGGTTGCGTTCTCGCGCCTGATGTACAACGGCGAAATGAGAGATACACTTTCTGACTCTTGAGAGATTCTGTCCCACCGGATCTGCGAAGATGGATAATGAAGGATGCCCACACCTTGGGTGATGCTGAATATTTAAGATGCTTTAACATTTATCACTCATTCAATGGTAATCAAATGGCACACGTAACCTAAGGCTACACCAGCGAGCACCGCGGTTAGAATGTCATGGCATATCCGAATGCGCAAATAGAAAAACAATTAAGTTAAACCAGAAAAATTACTGGACCTATTTAAACATTTTCTCACTCTGGTAGTCACTTAAAATATACAGAATGAAGATATCGATCCGAAATTTTATTTTTTATTTCTACCACCGAATTACAGGCAGCTAACACTATTAAGTATTCACTCTGACAAGCAATTATAATTATGATCATTATCACCATTGTCGATTCCATCAACTGGGAGTCATATTCTTCTCCAATTCAATGTTTTAATACTTAAACAATTTCGACACGTGACCGAGTAAAGACTACAATCAACCCGATGGAAATCGCGGTAACTGAATGATATGAGTTTCAACCCTTAATTTGGAATGCCTGTGCGACAAATTTCCCGCTCTTTAAGGAATAAAGCGTGATTTATTTGCTTGTTGAATCCATTTCCGCAACCAAGAGGTATGCCACGGTACAGGCGAGGATAAAAAACCTCAATAAAAGTTTTCCTTTCGTTTGCGTGACAAATTAAACGACGTTAATACATAATGGATATTTTGCGTGATTTTTACATTTCAGAGCACAGACTATTTCTGATTCGATACTGGTAAGGTTGGGCCAATGATAATTCAACATAAATCAATTTTATGAATTCTTTTCAATAATTGCGCATTCAAATTCGATAAATTCACTACTGAGCACTGACATACAATTGCTTAGGGACACCAACATTATAATTGCAGCACTTGTTAAAGGCAATTTCAAATGTTTTGCACAAGACATCAAAAATTAAATGGAAATCAACAGTTAAACCCACATTATAGCCAATTATTTTCCAGTTTTCCAGGGAACATTATATTTTGCGAGTCCAAAGGAATACAAGCAAAGTAATATTTAACAGCTAAATAAGATTGTTTGACCGGATTGGAATATCGAGCAATGAATAAGTGATTTCAGGAAGACAGCTGTACCACAAAGTGAAAATGTTTAAAAATAGAACAAAACTTAACGCCAATAAATAGGGAAAAAACAATAAAATTGACTACTCTACAGGTAAATTATAATGATAAAAACATAACGCATCACTCGAAATGATTCATGATAGAGATTATAATAGAATTTTTAAGCAATGCATTATTTTAAATTGTACATTTAGAGTACAAGAACCTTAAGTTTAGCCAAGAGAAAAGAAAACGGTGGTAAAAACTAAAAAACAGGAACTCAAGGGCAGAAAAAACAATAAACGCGCTAACAGTAATAAAATATTCCGGTTTTCCCGGTGAATAGAGTGAAGAAAGTACTCTCGGGATTCCATCCAGGTTGGGAGGTCCATCACCAACCAACCTGGGGACCTACCAACCCGGATGGAATCCAGAGAAGACTTTCTTTGCGCTTACAGCGATCGACAAATGAATCCGGCAGTAATGCGTGAATAAGGATACTTAGAAACGTTAAAATATCAACTCTTGAATAACTTCACCTCACTGTCCACTTCCACCACCACTTCTGTCCAGTGTCCACTTGAATAACTAGTAGTTAAGTCGGAATAGCGAAATATCGACGAAAAATGGCTCAGTACTGAGCAAAGGAATGAAAGAAAAACTGCCTCAGGATCCCAGTCGAAATAATTTGTGGACGAACAAGGGACCGTCCAATATTGACCGCACTGGAGCGACACCGAAGGCCTCACGACATCGCCGAAAGGAGGAGATAAAAAACCCTAGGGATATGAGATTTCCCATAGGCATCGGAGTTAGGGACTCCTGACGTGGGCGCCCACACAGACACACATGGCTGCACCCGTCAAGAGCAAACCGTCGAAAAAAACGGAGAGGGGATTCGCACGAATGATAGGGTTAGGGGACTAGGGTGGGGAGAGGGTTGGATAGGGTCGTGGAGAGAGAGAGAGAGAGAGTCCGCTGTCATCGAGCATTGTCCTGCATAAGACAAGATTACAGGGGGTTGGAGGAGGAACAGGGACGAATGAGATCCCAGTCGAGAGGATGGAGGTTAAAGAAAGACGACCAAGTCGACCTCTTTCCGAGAGACCGGAACGATGCTACCCCACAAAGATGTTTGCCTTATCTCAGACCTCCTCTGCCAATTCACCCAAGGGTATTCAACCGATTAGTACAGGCTTGGATGGCCTGCACATCAGATTCCAACAAGCAACAACAAATTCTTCTCATTCATTTCAGTAGTTAATTTCAAATTACAAAAAATAACATCGCAATCAGTTATAAACGAGGGTATTAGACAGAAAACCAGGTATCAACTCAAATGACTTTTCCATTGAAGAATTTCCATTTGTAAACTACAATAACTGAACCCTAACACGGATCTTTCTCTTCAAATCTGGATGCTCAAAAATATTTTGTTTAACATGCGGGCGGCAGCATAGAAACAAGTGATCAAAATATATTTTACAGCGTATATAATATGAGATAGAACGCATAAAATGAGCAAGGGCGCCATTATGAAGTAAATGTGAAACATTGCTCCGATAAAAATTAGCGTGTTAAAAGGTAAAATTACCTATAAAATAATAGAAAATTAAAATTTGATATACAGATATAAATGAAAAAACAAATAACAATGAAAATTTGATATACGGTGGGCTATATAATATTTGGCAACAGCTCTAGAATACAGAAATGTACACACCTTAGAGTAAGTCAAAGATTAGAGTAGCTCTTGAATGCCTGTCATGCGACCAAAGCTTTTCTATACGGAGTCTGATTGGTAGATGCGGGAATATTTCAAGAATTTCCAACAGAATAAATGCCACATCAGATCGTTGATTGATTTAAGCAGTAACCCTTCGGACAACGACAACGTATGAGCAGCACAGGGACGAGTTGATGATGGACATATGCCGCACGCACATGAAAATGTACCAATCCGATACACAGCACCATAACTGGTAGCAAGGCAATGCCATGAGAACTGGTCTAGATGACGTGAACGCCCTTCAATTTTTGCGACTAGTTAAACGCTAGAGAGAAAGCAAAAATATTAATGCAGACTTCTCGTGAAATCTCAGGGAGGTAAATAATAGAAAGAATGGAAATTTACATACGTAAGTGATGCCGGGATGGCGCAGGAGGATTCCAAATATGATGCTGTGATGATAACGAGAGCATATTCGAGTGTTTTGATGACGCGACAGCAGATGTAAGAGAGAAAATCTTGATGGATCTCTTCAAAACGTACAAATTCAGCACAAATACGCACGGTTCAGTTGAATAAATACTCGGAGACAAATTCTTCACAAAAGCTCGAGCAAATAATAATAGCTTCGACAGAACCTATGATGCCTCCAATGGCGACAAATTAAAGATGAAAAATTCATGGTGAAGCTATGAACCGTCGTAATGAATATTAGCTTTAATTCTGGCTCTAAACATTAGAAGAGGGTCTTGATAAATTATTTGCAACTCAATGTGGCATAAGTGTCAACGTGAGGAATGAAGTTTCAAGCCCCCACTTTAGTTGGTATTAAGGTTTGCTGTGCGTTTACATCGCTAATATTGGTCGAGCTAGTATAGGTAAGTATAAAAGCCTTGTACTAAAAATACACTACCCAACAACATCACCAGAGGAAGCAAACAACATGAACGATCAGAGATCACTTACGATTTCCATGACTTTATCTAGAACAAGGCAAACCTTTATCGATCCAAAAAGGACCCGAAAAAATAAAACGTATATGAAGAACAGGAGGATAATTGGCCACTTATTTACATTACGCTTCAAGGCAAATAGATGGCAACGGTTGGCAGAGCAAAGGCGTGTGCGACAACGCGAGAAGTGGGCGGTCAAGGAGAAATGACAGGAAACACTGGAAAAGTTCAGTGCCGAGATTGATGTTTACCGGGTAAAGCGGTAGGTGGCAGGGGTGAGCGAGAGGCAGGAAGCAATATTGAGCAGGCGATGAAAATGAGCTCCGACGACCGGCAGGCAAAGTTTACAAAACAAAAGAACACGGGCTGTTTGATCCATATAAACATGCAGCACCCCTTCCTCTTCGAGTATCTCAGCATCTGCTATGGAGCCTATTAAACCGCTCTCAATCACCTTCCACTAATATCTTCACTATGATTCGGAGCGACACACTTAAGAAGAAACGGAAATATGCAAAACAAAGGTGAGGCCAGCAGGATAGAATGGCGTCAAGTATTTTACATCTGGTGTAATTTTAATGGAATCAGGCTCTTTTTTCTTAATTATTCAACATTTGCCTTAGGAGCACGCTCAACTGCACTGCAGGAAATGACAAAAAAGTAGCTTAACAAATACACTCGACGAGATATTAAGGGAGATGGATCCTAATTCAAGGAAAATTATTTTCTCCCAGCGAAACTCACTCACTACTGCTCCCCTGGTGTTCCGTGAACTTGTGAACAGCTCCCTTGAAGTTCAGTTCAGTGTACACTGTGAAATCATATGCCATGCCCGTGGGTGTTAAAATAGAAAAATACATAAAAATGCTGCACTGTCAAGTTACAAGCCGTTCGCATGACATTAGGAAATAGGTACTTATACTATGGATAATACGATGAGATGGTTGGGTAATGTTAATTATCACGTTTCTAATACTAAACGCAGATGGAGTTAATGGAGCAATTTAGCAAATGTTGCGTCAAGTACGAGAACAAGCAATACTTTAACGAGTCAAAATTACAGATTTGAAAACTCAGATATGGCCATTCAACCAGAATGATACAGGTGTAGGGAACAGGTAATTTTTGAGTGATCCAAAGAATCAGCAACAATAAGAGAAATATGAAATAAGAAATGATGGCATTTTGACTCATTATCTTGCAATTTCCATGCTCATTATCGGACGAGTTGGCATCCTCGACGCAATAACTCTTAAATTTTCTATTTTCAGCACCGATTTTAAATTAATTTACACTATTTGTGATTTAAGGCATAAAACTCAAGACGGTAAAAGCAAAATATAGCATTATTGATGATGAAGGATTGGCACCGAAGTATTCATTACTAAGGTCACATCGTAACACTGTGCCTCTCCCCTCATTTTAAGTTACTGCACAAACTTAATCACATATACTACCTACAGTTGAGTCAAGGAACAAGAAACACTAAGTACCAGTTCCTCGGAAAGTCTAAGCGGAAGGAAAAACAACAACTTGGCGATGTTCGCCCAATCCCACTAAGTAAACGTCGAGAAGCAGTTCCCCCAGACGGCAGAAGGGGGCAATCGTGGGACACAAGTCCCCTCGAATCACCGCGAAACTGTCTCCACAATCCCCGGAGGCTCCTTCTCATAACCCCCTCTCCCTGCCCACAATCCCCCTCGAATCCGGGTTCCCCGCGGCCTTTAACGCCGTCTGAAGCCAATCCACGGCGAGCGTAATAAGAAGAGAAGACAGGGACAACCTTTCCCCGCGGGGAGTTCCCGGAATACAGGTGGGCTGTTTAAGTTTCCGCGGCGAGACAATGCCACGGAGAAGTTGGACGGAGAGTTAGGAGCACCGCGGGAATAGCCGCGACAGTAACTTCAGCGGAGTCACTCGCTGAGGAGACGACACGCACGTGTAAGACATTCCGAGCGGGAAAAAAAACATCCACCAGGATTGGGAACGCAACCAAGATCGCCAATTTAGCATAAAGTTGCCTCCACCAATGACGCAACATATGCATCCTCGCTAAATAAAAGGTTTCGTTAAGGTGATTCAACAGTAGAATGACTTAATAAGCCGTTGTAGTCATATTCTGGAGAAAACCAAGTTATTCATTTTATGGGAACAACAAAATCATATTCACAAAATTCCTCGCTGTTCTTTCTGAACGAAACTCGAAATTTAACCATTTCAATGGGTGATTAGGGGAGGGATGTAGGGAAAGTGGTTTTCCACCTAATATAAATACTATGTTAACCAAAAACTGTTCAAAAGTAAGGTACCTACTTTGGGAAGTCTCAGGAAATTGAATTTTAGTTTAATTCCCAACTATATTTTTAGAACTATTTAGAAGTATTATATATTATTACTAGAATTATTAATCGCTAAAAAAACAGGAGTTCAAATGAGTATATTTAATTGAATGACACTGGATATGGCTCCCGTGACTGGAAAAGATGGTTAACTAAAACTTTTCAGTCTTCTAAGAAATTTAATGTTTGCGTTGACTCACGTAGTCGTAGTGTTACATCCATGAAGGAAATCCTATAAAGGAAGTAAAGGAAATATGGTCTCTTGAGGTACTGTTCCGAGAAGTAGCCATACTAACTTACTTTGTGCTCCAGCCCGCAAGGTTAAATACTTATATAAAGCTACCTGACTGGAGATTGTGGAATTCAAGGTCAAATATAGGTCGGTTCCCATGATGCTAACGAAGATTACCATATTTTTTGGAACTATGTATGCGCGTTTGCCAAGACAATGTTTACCGATGCTACGTGACAGCCCGCGGTGGCAACTTCAGCAAAGACAATAGTTTTGGAGAGTATAACTTTCACAATTTCCCCGCTTTAAAATTCGGGAGCAAAGTCTAAAGAGCTAGGCTCACATCCCAGTCTCAGCCAAGAGATGCAATTCGTTCCGTTACCAAAATGTGAGTCCACCACTTAATTTAATAAATTTCAAATTTAGTATCGATCCTCAAATAAAAAAAGGCTAAAGTTTCAAGTAAATAAGTGGCATAAGCCAAGAAATATCTAGAATACTTTCGATGAAATAGGTTGGTATCAAGATGAGAGACGCAAATCAAGCTGGACAAAAAAATGGCATAATGTGTTTCTGTAATCCGCATTGTGCGAACTGACGAAAACATAACTAGATGCAGGAAAAATGGGACACGGAGATAATGACTTTACTAACGTAGTACCTCTGTAATTTTTACCAGGCGATGAATGCGACATCGTTATCTTTTAAGTTTAATTCCATGAACATCAAGATAGACATCGATGTATCAAGATTTCTTTGAAAAATGTTAAAAACGGCCACGAATGTGGGACGAGTTGGTATTAACAGAACTTCGCAAAGAATTCACATGTACTTCTTTCGATAGCAGAGCTTTCATTCTGTAAGAATTATTGTTTGGATGATACTAATGCTAGACTTCTAAGGACAAAAAAAAACTACAAACAAGAATATGACGTCCTTCGATAATAGCTACACGGAAGAAATATTTACATCCTCCCAAGGAAGGTTTATTGAACATGAACATATTTAGCATAGAATACGCACAAATAAACTGAGGAGACGCCGTGAGACTCACGATAATTAGAGGAATATTGACCATTAAATTCCAGTAAGTGACATCAATCCGCTTAGATGAATCCAAAAAAAATCACACAAATAAATAACAGCTATGAATATTATTTTGCTGATTAAAAAGATAAAAAGAGGAAAATCTATTTACACTGGTATGTACTTCTAAATGGCAATTGACTACCTAGTATGTATTTCAGGCTTATTTATAATAGCATAAAGTAAAAATACTTTAAAATGAAGTTCAACGATCACAAGAATTCTTCTCAATTCCAAAATTCCATATTTTTTAAAAGTAGATACAGAGAAAAAAATGTAATCATCTAAACAGAAACGCAATATTTCTATCCAAGTGAATTATTGTGGGCAAAAAATATCGAATTTTCTTTCTACACCGGTAAAATTAGTTACACATAGTAATTGAAAGCATTTGTAGCAATTTTACATCATCTCGAGCGAAAGTACAATCTTTAGGCAGAGTAGCATGCGGAGGGAAATGAGTCGTAAATTAATCATAACGGTAAAACGAAACTCGGTTATTAGGATCATCATTTTGAATTCATAGCAATTTCGAATAGATTTTACCCGGTAATGAAATGGTAAAAACAAATTATGCGATTAAAAATGAATCTGGCCCACAATAACGGCTACATTAATTAAATGAATCAAATTGGTAGCCGGTAGGGCCACGAGGAACGGAAAAATTTCTCCAAAGAGGCGAAAATTCAATTACTTACTAGTCGTCTCCGTGTCGCATTTTATTGGGATTGAATCCCATGCCGTGCTGCGGCAGAATAAATTAAACTTAATTTTGAATAGAATTCAATTGAGTGGAATACAAGGAGTTTATTGGGCCTCATTGTGAACCGTCGTGCGCTATTCAAACAATCTGTCGAAGTAAATGGAAAACAAACATTCATTTCGCTCCTGTGATCATAAACAGTGAACGCGCCTCCATTTTGCCAATCCTATCGCGCACAGGCAGCCTCTCGTATATTTCAGTTCATTTAAAGTACCTGAGGAAATGCTTCATTCTTTGTCTCTGTTTGTCCAGAATACTGACATTAAAAGTACCGTTGCATCGACTAATATTCACGTTTCAGATGGGGAATAAATTCACAACTCTCAAGGTGGGGAATAAATTCACAACTCTCAAGGCGGAGAGAAATTCAATTATACTTCCTAGAATCTCATTTTCAATATACCTCACAACGGAGCATATGAGTTGAGGGGATAACTTTCTCGGAACGGGTCTGGACCGGATATCTTGCTAAAGAAACATAGGGAAGATAATAAGTATGCATTAAAATATTATGAAATACCAATGTGACTTACCCAATTATTCAAACTTTATTGCAAAAATCAAGATAAAAATCAACATTCTGTATACCCTCCATTGAGCTTCGGAGCACAATTTTGAATTTTTATCATATTTATCCCATCCCATCAATTATAATTCCAATGCTTTTTTATTTCATTAAGTCTGCGAAAGTGGATTTTTAAATTTAAGTTCTGATAATCTAAATGCAACCAAATTTCTTCCTCTGAATACTTCAATAATCTCACATCCATTTCATGCGGCAGTGAATATTCCTTGGGATAGGAAACATAACGAATAATTGCATCAAATGGATTTCCTTCCATGACTCAGTGACCGAAATGCTGGGAATTTGAATTTTAAGTCGCAAGCGCCGTTTTTTTTTTTTTAATTTAGTTATCACTACCCAAAAAGCACACCCTTAGACGTTTGAGGATGAATATGATTAATATGAAAAGAGATAATAATGATTTAAGAGACCAATGCCGTTTAATAGTGGAGAAATACTTATGGCATTCACAACCGAACGGAAATATATTCCAGGTTTCTATTAGACATAATTATAAGATAGGGTCCAATTCACCACCCGATCTACCAAACCAGGCAGCCTCTCGTGGATATGCGGTTTGACTCACGTTGCCTCTATAATTTTAAAGATTTAAGAAACAGGTAGCTCTCTCAATAACTCATGACTCTTGAATGTTTAAAGCACCACAGGCTTAAAAGATTTTCTTTGCGGAGGAAAGTGTCAGCTTATACGAACAACTTGAAAAAACGAAGCTTACGAAAGATCATATAAAATTCGATCGTGGTCATAAAGAAGACGGGTCTAAGACGGTTTTGCTAATTTAACAGATGTTTTGCTAATTTAACAGATCTTCCAACCCTTAAGGAAAAACACAGAAGTCCCTTTTTCCGCAAAGCCCTTTCAACATATCAGCCTCCAAAAAACATTACCCTCATGCAAGAAAGCGAAATTATATATAAACTTAAGCTCCAACGTTAATGCATGACGAATGAATCAGATGCAGGACTGTGTACTCCAAGTCTTTCACGTGTAAAATGAAAACTAATGGTAAGCAGTATATAATGAGAACACTGTGCTCCGAAGAATATATCAATAACACAGTAACAATTAGTGCCAATCCAAAGTTACTCAAACGGCACCCATTATAAAGGTATTAAAGACAACGTTGATAATAAGACTGATGATAAAGGTAGTATCAAAAGTAGGAATGCCTTAAGACTTGCACTTGCTACGAAACATTTGCCATGCTTGGCATTCGACCTCATACCATCTCTGCATAGAAAACACTTTCAATCACAACCAAAATATTTGGATCCTTTATACTCTTCTATTGCTTCTTCAGGTAATGCGTTGAAGAGCAGTCAAGGCCGGATAAATATCTATTCATCAGAAGGATGGTATCCAGGTTCAACTTAAGCAATCACGTTCAACGTTAAGTATTCAGCTTTGAATAGACGAAAATATTTTAATGCGAAATATCTCTCCGAACACTTAGAGCATAAACTGAAAACTATGAGTACAAACGCACTGTGACAAGTGTTGTCTAAAAAGTACTTTCACAGCTTTAAAAATAAAGAGAATGAAGACACAAAAGTGAGAAATCTAAGATATATAAGTAGTGATTTTTGAGCATATTATTTTTATATGGAATGGAAATTTTAACCTGAGAAAGGGGACAGTAACTACCCTCGCGTGAAACATCAGATTAACCAGGAACAACCCTGAGTTTGCAGTCAGTGCACTTGATCTAAAACCGAAGAAAACATACAGAAACAGCAATGCTGAGAACAACCACTATCTTGAAATATTTAAGTAGGAATTCGGATTAAAAATATGTCGACTATACGAATAGGCACAAATAAACACAGTGCTATAACGGATTCCTTTCAGTAAGATTATCGATAGCACAGCTGTCTTTGCGTTGATAAAGAATGCCATGACAAAATTTCACGAATAATGCAGAAACAACACGACAAAATCGTAATTCGATCCTTGTCTTCAATTAAGCCATACCTATTTTTTCTTTGCTTTTCTTCACACTCCCGTAAAAACTCAACTGAAGTCAGGTTTTAAATTAAAATTTTTATTCAGCATGAACTTCTCACTTGCTAATATAATCTCTTCGTATTAAGAGAAGAATCTCGTCCATTAACACAGTTTGGAATTACTTATTCTCTCAGGTATTCCCTCCATCATTCTTCATTCCTGCATCTCAAAGTTTCCAGCATATTCGCATGTACATCACACCAAGTCCAGATTTAGTTATCGATCATTACTACGCTCCGAATCCAACCTATCGTGTTCCTTCTCTTAAATATGCAATAGGAATTCTGTTATTGGCTCTCTGCTTTTAATTGAACATATTTAAATTTATAATGTCAACACTACGCAGATACGGCCACAGCTAAGTCAAAAAAGTTTACCCTAAAAGGTAGACGAATTCCTTAGGAGAACAGAACGTCCTTTCTCGCGGGAACGCGGCGAGGCTAGTCTCCGTGAAACACTCCAGTGAACGTGCTGAGTGTTCACGTTCAGGATTTGTTCTAGACGGGAAAGCAAAAGGTACTTCCTACAGACCCGCCAGCACTTACGGGGACACGAGGCACTCAAGAACTACATCGTGCGCCCAGCGGACTGCCGATCGGGGAGTGAAAAGAGCCGATTCTTTCACTGAATAGCTTTTTCTTATTTTTTCCTCTAACCGTCCGTTATCGACTAGACGGCGAGACAGCGAAGGACGGAAAGAGAAGTGCGAAACTGTTTTCAGCCAACATACGTCGGGGTTCCAACGAACTTCGATACCATTTCTTCTTAAAATTGGACATATAGAGCATGTTTATAGCTGCAGAATGCGAATCTTAAAAAAATCTAGAAGGAAAAATCTTTAAAGATTCCCAAAAATCCCAAATTTTAACCGAACACAACAGAAAAAATCTCCATGCCGTTAAAACAAACACATAAAGAAATACTGATTTAATTGAATGAAATCAGCATTACCGAACATTGCAATTATATGGATTAAAAGTTTACGTCAAAAATGTTTTAAAAAGGAAAAATTCATCTAGATACCACTTCAGTCTCCAGTGAAAAATGATAGAGCAATCATTTCGTGAAATATTTTCATTGCGTGTGGGAATATAATTTAAATATTTACATGGGCTCCTTCCTTAAAAAATTCGCATTCAATCATCTTAATAACATTTCCCACTTATTTTTGTATTCAAGCGCCATCATCCACCATTTAACAATTAATATTATGTATATAAATAAATCCAAACGCACTCAAGCTATTCACACTCAACCATCATTATTTATCTAACGTGTTGCAGACCGAAACAGTGGATAGTTCCGTTTTTGGTCCTCGATTTAGGCGTAGCGAGCCCCACACGCGGCAGTATAGAGAAGAAAAAGCTTTCAATATCTACAATAGGCACACATTAATATGCTATAAAAGACCATCTATACGATACGCGGACTTCGATATGAAAGGAAAATATAAAGAAAGTTCCAACACTTTGATCGTGAATGGTTGAAAATAAGGACAAAATTGGAGACGGCTAATCAAAGGAAACATTCACGTACGGGTTCTCTATGAATAAAACATCTTTATTTTCTCTTTGGGCCAATAAAGACAACTCATTCAACAAGGCAGAAATGAGCGATAGAGGGAAAGATAAAAACCTTTGATGCCTGCTCAATAAGACAGGAGTCGCTTAGTGGTTAATAATAGGTTATTGACACGCAAGAAAGATGAAAATCAGACACAACTACAATCCGCACGCGATGGAAAAAATGTCGTTGACCCATGTCCAGATCTCATTGCAAATGGGTTCATGGGCGAAACATGACAGTATTGGAAAATTGCTGGTAGTCACATTACAATAAATTGTCTCGCGGGAGTTTTTATCCTTAACAGATGTAAAAATTAGTTTTGTAGCAGTGGCAGAGGAAATTTACGACACACAGAAAAAGAGTACAACACATGAACAAAATAGTTCTCCTAACATGAATGGCAACAAAAATAGTACTATTGAACTTTAGGAAACAGTAAAACGCTATTAACTACAATCGGTGTAAGCAACTGTTATTAATGATAACATTGCCGTAGAAAGAAAAGGGTAGGCCGTCGATTTCACCACTAAAGGTAGAGAATTTACTCTCAGTTTATTGACGCTGATGAGTAATTGTAATATTTAAAATTTTCAATAAAATAAGAATAATGTGTGTATTCAATATAAATATTTCAGAAAATACAGCTATTCCTCATCACCTATCAATAAACGTTACCGCCCGCAATAAATTTATACTTATTTAAGAAAAAACTCTCCAATTGTGATACCAGCAGTACTTTTACCATTGGTTCGAGCACGATAAAAAATAACTACGATATTAAGACTTGATGTATTTGTTCTGTTTCACCAGCATATCATTATGATCGGCGTTTGCACTGGTCGAGTAACGAAAAGGCTTATCAAACTATGCCTAGTACTGGCAATTGAAGTACAAAAAAATAAGTCACAATCAGAATTTCAGGGTTTTATCAAAGCTAGCCGTATTAACATGTAAATTACAAAAAGGAAAAGTAGCCATAAATATTACTTCCACGCCAGCCAAAATCCTGGAAACCGAATTATTCGGAGAGCAAAGATCATGTAATTTTGATAATTATTTTACTACAATTCATTCATCATTAATTTTAAAATCATTGCACTATCTAATGTAACTCATCTCGGAAAATCATAACTGAAACGCATACAGTATCACACACCAGAGAAAATTGTGTCCAGGCTTCGTTCAAGTTTTGTTTCACTTTAAATGTGGTAGTAGGGAAACGAAGCGGTGGAAGTGGATTGCAATGGGATGGAATAGGGTCAAAACATGAATGCGGTAAGAAGGCAGTTGACTTTTGCAGAAGAAATAAATTAGTCAACGTGAACACTCTGTTGAAACATCACCTCAGGCGTAATCACCATTGCAAAGTCTGGGAGAAACAGGAAAGGATCCAGCAGACAATATCCAGGTTAGACAGAAGTTTACGGAAAGTGATTAAAAACTCGCGCAGCTTTCCGGGGAGGATTGTTAAGAATTAAGAGGACTTACGAGTTAATTAAAACGTTAATGTCATTGAGATCCATTCACCTAATATCCTGGGAAGCAGGAAATCCACCTACCACGCGGACGCTGTTAACACTGGACGCAATGGACCAATTTTGTCTTTTTAGGAGAGAACTTCGCCAATTCACATGCACTTTCTAGCGTTCTGCGAGCTTCAGCGCAGCGTTCATGCATCTTAAGACAGGGCGAAGATAAGCCCGACAACTAATATTTTTTTGCGGCAAGAAATGACTCAACAGCTACTCTTACACCGTAGGATGTGACTCAAACTTTCCGTTTATGATAAGCTGTCCAAAGAGATTACAGATACACAGAAGATAAAGGTACACCGATTTGGAGTAAACGGCAGACTAGACACGATATTGCTACATCGAAAGCGTATTTAAAGTCCATAAAAATCCATAGAGGAGAGAGATGCATTGGTAGGTTAACTAACAACAGCTTACAGCGCAATATCGAAGAACCCGGTTTCTCCATCCAAACTCAAATCATGTACAGGATCATTCCTACACACCCAAAAGAATAGAAAAGGTACCACGGTAATAACTAAAAGGAAAATTGCACCACTAGCCATTATCATTCAAGGAAAATCGTATGAGAGAAGGACTCGTTCACCACTAAGAGATGAGCTGATGACAGGCTCTAGTAATGCTGGTGCATGTCGAGAAAAAGCTAATGCTTAAAACCAAAACAATATGGAGCGACGATGAGGAGAAAAAGTAAGTAGAAGACGCTTGACCGGTGGGAGTGGAGGATGTTAGAAAAGGTGCAATGGACGGAAGAGAAGGTAAATGAGTGGGTGATAGGCATGGAAGATGAGAAGATTTAGATGTAGGGGAAGATTGTGAGGGGCCATGAATAGGTGGATGAAGCAGTTGATATAATCAAGGTTGTAATCAGAGAGGGATAGTAGGGCAATGAAGGAAGTAGAGAGGAAACTAATAAGTTTTTGGTATAAGGTGAAGAAAGGTAGGAAAGACGTGCAGCCGGAGAAGCAGTTAGCATAACACGGAAGGTTTTAGAAATTACAGAAATCCGAATGACAGCACTTCTATAACCATTTAAACGTACCTTAATTCGTAGAAAACCTAATTAAAAAATATAGTCCGCGGGAAACAAAGAAACGGCTGGTCTATATGTTACTTTATATCGGTAGAACACTATGAATCATGGGAAAGGGACCGGAACGAAACCAAACGTTCCATTCAAGGTAATTCAGAGGGAAACACGAACTGCTCGCCAGAAGAACGGGCCTCTTCATCGAATATTAAACCCGCCGCCCATTTCTCGGCCTGAGGGTGTGATTTAAGATCGCGGCCGCGCCTTAAAGTCTTCAGGTGCGCACCCAGAGGAATTTCCGAACACGAACGTGTGCGTATCGGAGGAATGGCGAGGGACTTCGGGAAATGTATAGATGTGGGGTAGGAGGTCGGAGCCAAAGGTTGCCAACTCTACAGATCTGACCTAAAGAGATAACTCAGAGAGAATTAGAAAATTTAGAGAGGTATAAACATGTCATTTTGAAAGCCCGAACCGTAAGTCGACGTCGCTATAGTTTTCCAGACGATATTAAAATACCCAGTTTAATTGCATCGAAGGGGATTAGGAGCCACATGGGTAGTGTACCCTTTCAAGAACTCGGTTGGGAGCGCGTTGAGAACTCTTACCACGATATGCTTATATGATCTAGAAAGCACCGCTTACACCGTTGACGCAGGGTAGTACATTCTCTCCAAGTCATGGAAAAATAGGAAAATGGAACGGAAAACCAGCCGCTTCCTCCACGCTAGTAACATTCGCGGATTAAAATCGCGTCATGGAAACGATTTTCTTTCTCATCTAACTATTATAGTCACAGGCTAGACTATGAGAGAATACTTAAACACGAAAAGCAACCCCGGACAAGTGTATTTTCTCGTGCAGTTTGACGATATTTTTAAAATTATTAATGGAGAAGTTATTTTCTCCAGCAGTTAGGGCTTACTATGTAACATATTGTCCCCGAACTTTTAATGATAAAAGCACTGCAGGTTCTTCTCCAAATTAAATTTAGGATGACTTTCACACAAGAATTTTTTGTGGTATATTTTTATAAAAAACATCTGCCGCTATGTAGTTCCAAAAAGCGCTAAGAATATCAAAAAATGAGGAAAGAATACGGAAGACAAAAGGAAGTGACAATTAAAAAGTCCTCAAACTATGAAGGATAATATCATTTAAAACTAACTGGAGTAGTAGATATTTTATTTTTTGGGCAACTAAGGTATCATTTTTCTCAAATCAGAGAGGACTATTTGAGAAATAATGGAATCACGGCTAAGCTTCTTTCAATTTCACGTCAAACCTATAAGAAAGTCTCTCACATTCGATTAGTTTCCGAATGAAATCGGAAGATTTGGCAACCATAGCGAAGGCAAGACAGGATAGGGGCCCAGGAACCCATTTCGTCCTATTCTAGCCGGCAGCGCCCACATGCCCTTCATGGACCACGCGCGCTGGGCCAACGGGAACCGATTTCGGAAAACGCTTCTTCGCTTCCATCGCCCTCGTCCTTGAAAGAGAAAAAGCGAACGAACCAGGTTTCTTGAGGGCGGGAAAGCTTTTTCTCAGAAATACAACGCATATACACAGCGAGAGATGAAACGCGTCGTAAACTAAGACGAGAGGTGGCTTCTTGAAATGCCGACAAATTGTGTGGAAGACAACTTTGCCTATATCGGGAGGGAAATCGACTGGTTTTAACTTTTAAGTAGATTCGACAAGCACCTGAACGTGTTTACTGAAGACGGGAATTTCTCAAAGTCGACAGAATAAAACACAACTTGGGTTCAACTAGGCTTAATACCAATTGCAGCCAGGCAAGTGAAGCGGATTTTCTCAATAAAACATTTAAAAAATACAGATAACTAACATTTAACAGAAAATTATTCTTAATTCCAACTCATTAACACGATTTCATGCTCACTGTGAAATTAAATTCATACCTCAGTAGGTTGAAATCTACGCATTAAATTTTCATTTCGTTTTTCTATCCCATAGTATTTAAGTGGTTGAGTTTCGTTTTTCTATCCCATAGTATTTAAGTGGTTGAGTTTCGTTTTTCTATCCCATAGTATTTAAGTGGTTGAGTTTCGTTTTTCTATCCCATAGTTTTTCTACTATTTGACAGCCAAAGGTACTTTCGATACAATCGAACTTTAACCTGATATCGTCATACCAATAGCATTTGGATTATGCTTGCAATGAAATGACTCTTTGTGTGAATTTCCGAAAAATGCAACCTCATTATAGGCACATGAGACTGCCTCCACTTTATGTCCACCCGAGTGCAATGTCAATCAACTAATAACAACGCTATTATTGAATGTTCAGCGGTTCGCACTAGTTTGTGCTAAAGATAACACTTGAGATATTTATACTTTGTGACTTCGATGAATCCAGTTTAAGAAGAATAAAGAAGAGAGATGAGAAAAATGTTTTATAAAACAGAAAAAAGAAGCAGAAGAGTAACAGTCTTATCCAAAACCAGCACATATTCATATAAAAGAAACAAAAACCATATCAATGAATGAAAATGCTCGTGGGAACATGGAGAATCAGATGGGGTGATGAAAGAAAGGACTTCGCAAGAAGAATTAATGTTTAAATAAAAATTGACGATATGTATGAACGCATATTTGGTGCTTTGGAGAGTAAGCTTAGAAGTTAAAAAAACACAAGACCTATTGGCAGAGCCTGAAACTTCATCGACATTCGAAAATAACTCCATAGAAATTTGCGCAATAATTTCGTGCTCACTAAAGTAACTTTAGACAAAAGAGGAAAATAATATTTAAAACACTTCATTATGCATAGGCGCCAAAGAATATTTATAGGTTTGAATTATTACGTCGAACCACAGAAAACTGTAATCGTATTGGAAAAAAATTAATTTTAATTCTCATTAAAATATGCACTACGCGGGTCTAATGACACTGCAATAATCATTTGACGGGTTTATTAACAACTGACCAGCCATAATCACTCCTATTTCCGCTTCATAGGAATTATATTTTCCCGGTACTGAAAAAACTGCTATGAAATCGTCATTTTGCCCAAAATCTAGGTTTCATATATCATGGGTAACCAACAAAGGACCATTAATCATTGTCACAGCCGATACATATCCATCAGAACGCGCAGACACAACACCCAAAAATAAGCTCAAAGTGGGGAGGAGAAAGTTATTGAGAAATGATTTATTAGCATTATATATTATGATACGGTTTAATACGACCAAATATCCATAAAGTATAGCATCAATAGCAGGCTTCGGAGTATATTTGCACTGCTTCAATTTGGAACTATACACATATACGAAGTTGGGACGTGTGGAAATCGTGCACTCCCAAATAAGAATGAATTTATGAACGTTTATCAAGTAGTGCAAGCTTATTTCCCCATCTCATTTCAGCACAAAACAATGAGGAGGTAATTCAACGACAAGATTATAAACGAGTTAGATAGGTTTATTTGAAGCGGGGCAACCGAGGACTAATGGAACGGAAAAACGCAAAAGTTTTGGGATTGGAAGAGATCTTTTTTAGTGATACTAGCATCCTCGTTACAACTAGGAGCTCCAGAATTACTAATCCAATGTTTCCCACGGATAATTCCGCACGATGAACGTACCCTGTACATAATGTTAGCAATACCTTTTATCCCTCTACCTCCAAGAGCGTCTTGCTTTTTCTCAGGACCGATAAAAATTCATATAGACCGGTGCCTGAACTTATCATAAGTAAAACACCCGAAATTCGTCTCTGCACAAGAGTAAAAGATTGAAAGGACGCGAAGGGAGAGAAGCACAGGAAAGGGACACACCATCCCTCCCTTTCCCCATCCCTCCATAACACCGCAACGGCCATAAAATAGGACCTTGGAGCACACGCATTTACTTTTTCCCACCCGGAATGAAAAAAGTTAACTCCCACTTCCTCCACCTCCCTCATTCCAAGGAAATCATCTCCCCCAATTCACTTTCTAACACCTTCTACCCCGCCTGGGATCCCGTTCGTTGCTATGGTGACGAAAATAAACTAGCACCACCTATGCTCCCACGTCAGCCAATAAAACATTCGCGACGAAAAATAACTCGGAGGAAAGGGAAAGCAGGAAAGTGTGGATGGCGGATATTGGGACTGGAAGGAAACATTCGCTAGTTGAGGGTCAACGCTAGACTGCGCGACGATACGATAGTGTTTCTTCTTCCATCAAAGCGACATGCAGGCACTGGTGTAAATATTACGAGACTCATTCCCGATTGCTAGAGTAAACACACACGAGAGTACACTTTCGTCCTTGAAAAATTTGATTCAAATAATTCTGCTTTCACTGCAGCCACGCCTGGCCTTCTGAAAAGGAAGATGAAAATGCTACATGTGTAGAACAGTCGACGTAAATACGTCTCTCTTTATTTGCCTCTATAATCGCAGTTATTTAAATGCGGCTCAAATACAAGTAGCATGATTCGGTGCCAACACCTTCTTACCATTTCCTGAGAAAAAAGTTTAAAGCAATATGACGTGACCACGCGCACACCAGTTTTTTTGTCAAATAACATTAATCAAGGATATTAAAAACAGCAACCTTCCACAAACTATCTCAATCGCAATAATCACGCTAAAAGCTGTTGTATTCGCAAAGTTTATTTCATATTGATGAAATTATAAATAACGGGAGTCACAATTCTATTCATAACACCAGTATCAGGCAGTAATAATTTAATTTGAAACATTATTGAGCCGGTAAGTAGTTTATATTTTATTTCATGTTCTTTTAAACTTCTTTCAGTTCGATTAAAAAACATGCTTCAACTGCTGCCAAACGTTGCATCAGTGACGTTCCCCGTCCTTCTTGGATGTAATCTTCAAGTCAATGAAAAATTCACTCCGCCAAGACGTCGCCAAAGACGGCGAAGAAGTCTCTCTCATATTTCTGGGTTCTTCTGCGGTTGTGGACATGTCATATCCTCTGAGGGCCACAGGTGGATAGGGGGGACAGCTGATATGCTTTTTTGTTTTCCAGCCGCAGATTTTTTCCACGTTTACAGGGACAGAATGAGGAAGAAGGATTTCTTCCGAGAGTTTCTAACGCAGATGCGGATTTGTTCTCAGAACTTCGATTGCTTTCAGAACATTTCAGGATTCCTTACCGTGAAACACCATTTTTGGCAAAGATCAGCTCCTGTGACAGTTGCATTTCCACTTACCAGCAATAAGGACACGAGTTCCACTCCCGGCGCAAAAATGAAGTTACGTGCATTCTTTAGATGACCACCCTCCACAATACCACCCTTACAAACTGAAAAGTCACATAAAAGTCACACTGTTAGCCATTATCACAGCATGTGAGCTTTCAGATGTGCCGGCAAATCGGTTGACTTTTTATGATATTTGAAAAAAAGAACGAAAAAGAAACCAAAAGTAATTGCTTGCCCTTCTGTCTTCCACGATCGCGGCGATTGAGTAACAATTCCCCGCCATTCTAGACAGGACAGTGCCCAAATATTTTGATGTCGAGAGCGAGATACAATAAAGAGCACTCATAAAATTTCGTAAGCAATTTCCTGTATCTCATGGGGGTAGAGTCAGGAAAAGGGAGGGAAACGGAAATTTCCCGCATCTCGAGGGAGGAAAATGGAATTGGGAAAGAGTTGTAAACTGAGTAAGTAATGGAGGTATGGAGAAAGAGCAGGTGGGTGAATCAATAATGAAGTTGAGTTAAAGCCATGGACTACATTGTGATGCTGAGCACCTTTATCTATAGCTTGGATACCGAGAAAGCTACGATGCCACGTTCTTCGAGGAAAAAAACGAGACTCTTGGAGGAAGAACCCATAGTTTAAGATGGAATTGCCAGAGGAAAGTGTAACCAAGTTATGTATATATTCCATAAATAGAGAAAAAGAACGAATTCCCCAAACTTTCACAATCTTCTACAAAGATTCGATCATATTCTCATATTTTTTTAATTTGAAAAAGTTTCTCGTAGGAAACTCGATGGGCTAGCGGTGGGAGAAGAAGATATGAACTTAAAACTGCGGAGATATGAATACTACTCTTTCCAGAGAGAGCAAAAACTAAAGGCAAGGCGATAGAGTCACATCCCATTGGACACTACGAACACATAGAACTCATTTAGTTTGGAAGAGTGGAATAAAAAGAGGGCTTGGTTTCTCATGAAGACATTGACTTAATAGCAATTCACAATTAACTCAATATATATTACATCAGCAACAGATGCATCTCGTATTGAATAATTCAGGCTTGGCTGTATGCCTGATCATTCCCACGTTAGTTACACTTTCTCCATCCATACATTCAGACTAAAATGTCACATAATTTCCTCCCATGTATTCCCGCTACACATGACGGACTTCAATAACGCATCAGCTCTCCCCCCCCTTATTCTCTAACGCATTCTACTTTACTGAATCTTAGATTTTTATCTGACTGTATGAAACTTAATGCAACTTAGCAGGATTTTCCATTGTAAAAAAGTTTCTTCCTAATCCTTTTTGACCTCAGGCAGCATTAATCCGTTTCCCATACTAGCGAATCATCACACAGAATAAACTTGACTTCATCAGACGTCACTTTACATTTGTATCATGATGAAGATGAATACTATTTACTTTGCCGCACAACCAGACAAATGCTGATGTTTTCCATTCTCGGAATGGAGAAGTAGACCGATACGCTGTGGTTAGTTGTGTAACTTTCAAAGTTAACGCTCATTACAGTGAAATATTTAAGTCAATGCTTCTTAAATGCCACGCCAAAAGTACAAGTTGAGTAGAAAAATGCGAAGAATAGAAGCAGCTAATTTTGCAGAAGAGTTTGCTACCTTTTCTCGATAGAAAGAAAACCGAAGGCGTAGCAAATGGAATAATATTTCATAGAATGTTACGACTACATTAGAATAAAAGGATCTCATAAGGATCAAGCTTCTTTTTTTACCACACAAAAGAGCACAATACATGGATACAAACATCGTACTGGACCTCTAATACTAAAGCTCTACGTTATATTATCATAGCTTATAATAAGTCATTCTACCAGATAGCGAAGTAATGAATCTAAACTGATAAGAATCAGGTGAAAAATAACTTTTGGCCTTTGAGTTATCACGGAGACGATCGTTAAACATTTTCCACATTTGGCATGGGGAAGTACATCGATATGCTTTGGCTTGGTTTGTAATTTTCAAAGTTCACAGTCACAACAGTAGAAAATTTAAACGAGTGCTTCTTTAATGCCACTCCTAAAGTACAAACGAGCAAGACAAAATATTCTCCCACCATTACTGCAGCAATGGATCTCTTGCCAAGGTTTACTGACCTAATTTCAGATATCCGTAATAGAAAAAAGGCCCTTGATGTCGCCAATCGGTGCAGATAAGGCCTCATTCCATTTGCTGCCGCTAGGCCCCTAAACTAGCCATTAAAAATAAAGCCGAAAAAACTAGAGTTGACCCAGTCGGTAGTCCAATATCTTCATTCCAGCCAGCACGAAAAAAAGCAGTCGCACGATTGGTCGGCAACGGTGACCGATTCATTAACCGTAGCTGGCCGGATATGCCCCGCGAGACTACGTTCAGTTAACCAATAGCGACGAGTAGATAGGAAAGCTGCAGGATCACACTCGCAGGAGATCGAAGAAGCTGCGATTATTTTAAATGCTCCACTGCTATAGCCTCTTCAGACCTGATATCAAAGTTTCGCCCAAAAAAATCTGATTTACTAAAATTAGTCCTTTCTTAAGAATTAAAACTTCAGTCCGTACGTCCACATATGTCCGTAGAATTATAACTTAGAAGAGGATAGACAATATCATGCAAAACTCAAAATCTGACTTTTGCAAAAAAAAAAAACATTGAATCACTTGGCTGCACATATCAATCCTTCGCAAAAAATAACTGCTTAAACCTTATTAAACCCTCTAAAACCAATTATGAGTAAGAAAAAAATGCTCATTTCTTTCCCTATCGTGCCTAACACACTGTGCCTTCTATGCATGCATATGCTTAATTCTCACCACACAATTCACAACCCACGAATCTGCCTATTTCAATACGGAATTACAATTTCCATTTTAAGGTAATAAGAGTAAACAATTTTAATACATGTCACCAAAGATTAGGCAAGGCGGAGATGAAAAGAAAATAAGGAGTGATCATAGAGGAAAATAGACCTAGGGGACAAATTTCAACGAAATATTTAATCTGGCAGAAGCCTCCTTCGCGAGGTTATGAGTTGAAGAGTGTGTTGGTTGGGCTGGCTGGTTGGTCTCTGAGTGAGAGAAGAATGTGTTGGTTGGGCTAGATAACAAGCTTAAATTATGGAGGAGGAATATGAGCATCTTGGAATGTTACGATAAATAGAAAAAAGCGGTAATCTGAAATGAGATCTGATGTAAAAATTGCACCAGAGAAATGCGATAAAAAGCACATTGACTTGAGAGAATACAATAGGACCAACGAGTAAAGACGACGTCTTGACGCAAGTAATCGGAGCCTAAAATGTTGTGCTAAAATTGATCCACCTAATATTGCTCTCGTGGGTAATTTACCCATTAAATCGACTTGCAATTCTGTGCTATTTTGTAAATTACTTTCAATGTGCATTTTTATAGTCAAAGGATTGCGGTACAACGACTTTTCTGTAACTAAAACCAATATTTCCGGAGTATCCACTGCAATACTGATCCATTCAATGCTACCGCTGGCGCTTTTCGATTGCTTCAATAGTCCCGAGTGTTATTTTATTGAACGTGTGGTTACATTTATTCTCTTCTTTAATCCATGGTTCCGACCTTCCATGGACCTACCAGTCATTAATTTGAGAGAATGCCTACGATGATTAACAGATGGAGAGAGTTCACAAAAGGTGTGGTCACGATTGCGAACGTGTTACTGGTCAGCTGTTATCAGGTCTCTATTCCTTTACCTCGCAGGGTCTCTCTCTCTCTCTCTCTGCTTATCCCGATGTCCTGGACCCCGGGAGGGCAGCCATCCCTTTATCCTCGGGTGCGCCCCATCCCTATCACCCCCCGCCACCCACCCCGTGTCGCAATGCGCTCCTTACACCCCCTTCCCCTCTCCCTTCTCTTCCGCCGCCGCGCCGAAGCGGCCTGTTTATTTACACGAGGAGTATCCTCCGGCTCTTCCTCCGGGGTTATTCTCCCTTCCCATTCACCCCACCCCCCCCCCTCAACCCCGGAGCCCGCCATTTCCGGCGCTGACCCGCTTGGAGGTGCATTCCGGCCCCCATATCTCTCCCTCCCTCTGAGCTTGCCCTCCTTTGACCCCTAGAGCCGACTCCGGGCAAACGCGAGTCTCGACGCATCGCGCGCACGGCTAACATCACGGAGAACTGGAAAGATTAAGGAGACTTGTGCTCAAGTTTCCATGCATCTGCTCACGAGTTTGCCGCTCACTGCGCAGCCAATCAGAAGCGAGAGCTTCAACGCAAGATGTGTAGCCGTTGGAGATAATCATCTTTCAACTTTCGACGGCGTCTGCGTTGCCGGAGCTTCGGCAGAAAGGGGAAACCAACGCATTCAGCCTTTTCGTTGGTCACGTGATTCCTTCCTGAGGAATCTTGGGTCATCAGATTACTGTCATAAACAATTGAATTTTGGCGGATGCGAGGCTTCAAAATCGTTTCTTCTGGAGAAGAAAGTTACTGAAGACCATCTTTTTTTGTATGACATTAGGGACGCTAAATATAGGGCATCTTCATCATTTCGTACGGCGCTAACATACTCTTCACCTTCAAGAAGAACATAGCAGCAGCGTACCCCATATCGCCATCACCCGAATAAACATCCATTAACCTACTCTAACTTTTAAATTGTCTACGGCTACAGCTAGATTCCTAGGGCTTCATCTCCGACTTTTGTTATCGCGAAAAGGAATGCCTCCGCGACGGTATACACATTGTGTTTTTACCACGGTGGCTGTGGTTTCCTATATAGCAAAGCCACATGTAAAATATCAAACATGTGGGTAAGAAGGCATATGTATGAATGCAAGTAACTTCACAGACAATAGATATAATACGCAAAAACGAACGACACACGATTTACTACCGTCTTCAATTTTCACCAGGTGAGAACTGCAGGAACAACGCCGCGGCAAGTCAGTGCAAAACCGGACATCAACAGTTCAGACGGTTTTCAGCGGTGATACATAAAACCCAATGCAATGAGATTATACACGAGACACTAATTAGTGGGAGGGGATCGGGTTGGTGTGGTGGCTAGAGTACTCGCCTACCACACGGGCGAACCCCTGCAGTGGAGGATGTTTTTCAGAGGAAACCCGATCCCTACTTGAGTGTCTTGTGGAGGGCACTTCATGTACAGTACTCCGTCTGTCGGATGAGACGTTAAACCGCAGTCCCCTTGGCGCCTTTCTTTAAGAGCAGGCTAATGCCGACGCCGGGTTTCTATCCACCCTTCCTCCCTTACCTATCCCCTATGGCGCAAATGATTTTAGCCGTCGGTCGCCTCCCCAAATATCCATCCATCCATCCTACTAATTAGTGGTTATTTTCAATGGCCATTAATGAGTATATTTTTTCTTTTAATAAGAAATTTCGAACTTCATAGTAGTTCATAAATTAAAGAATCAAAGTTTTCTGTTAAAATGGTTAGTTATTAATTAGGTACAACAAATACGAAAGATAAATGAAATTCTTAATCATTTAACGGCCGGGATTCTCTGGTTTGATTAGGTACACGAAATAAATACAAATTCTTGAAAACTTTAATATTTCTTCATCGAGCAAAAGACGAAATACATAATTTTCGCAGTCCCGAACCGAACATGGTGTGTGCCGAGAAGTCTCCAAATATTATCTCACGTAAATTAACGGAATGCCATACCACCAGGGTATTACGCCACGAACCCCTTGGATAGCGAGGAAAGAAACAAGTGAAGTCGGTAGCATGAATTTAAAATGCGTTAAAAAAAGTTACACGGGAATGTAAACATTGGTATTCTATATTTGCGAATGACGGACAACCAACGAGGAAGTGCAAAAACATGACGAACAAACTTTTTGTTGAATTGAGAAAAATGTCCATTTCGCTCACGAGGCTTTAGATTTTCCATCCGCAAGAGAAGTGAATGTGAGCAGGTACGGTTGGTGGGCGTGGTCACGTGGGCGCTAGCGCCGCTCTTATGCAAATGCCATCTGCAAGCATGTTCCCCTCTCTCATTTGCGAGCGAAATTTTCTTTTGTACGCGGAAATTCCTGGGCGAAAAATAAAAGTCAACCGACGCGGCGAAAGGCACGATGGACAAAAGAGACTCGCTGCGAGAGGGTTTTCGGATGCAACGCACGGGTAGATGAAGTTGTATTTAGGAAGTGGTTGTGAATAACAGAAGCGCACTGTCCTCTCGTTTTTGTGATACGGTAAATTGGGCCGGGCCAACTTCCGGAATTAAACCAAGCGGCGACACAGCACCAAGGCGCAGCATAATTATAGCATGCAACTTATCCGTTTTCCCTACGGCTGTGAGGTGCACCCGATGACATAAAGATCGCTTATTCTAATCGTCAACGAGAAGTTGGAAAGGGTGATTGAGGGATGGAGGTTAGGAAGACGGGAAATAGAGAACAAGAAGAGAAATCCTAAGCGATATTAGAATAGGTAAGCGTTACGAAGAGTCCAAGAGAAATTTGTAACATTCGAAACACCATTACGGGAGGTGGCGCAAAGTTTTATGCTCTAAATCACGCGAATCCTATTTTACAGAACACTGTTTTCCGGGAAGAATGATTTATCTTATTTTGATCATTCTAGCTGTGTATAAACACCAGGTCTCGTAAAAAATTTGTCAGAAATGAATCAGAAATAACAAATGAAATAGACAATTTAATATCAGATTCCCCGTAGCCAACCAGAGCATAGTGTGCATAAAAATAACACGTCTCATTAGAAAAGGCGTCTAAGCGGTCATCGGTCGGAACCAGCATATCTGCACGGGCCAATCGACGCTGCGTGCACCGCAAGCGTAGGTTTAAGCACTACTGCAGCCGCACATTGTTACCCACTAACTCAGATGTGTAAATGAAAAACTTAAGACCGTGTTACCGAACATATTCACGTTCAAAGTTTATATACAAACTGACAAAGCTTTCAGTAGCTGTGAACATTGGTAAACTTCAGAGAAGGCTTACCCATGAACCATAAGAATGCCTTATAGTTGATATCAGGTCAGGTTCATATTAAAGACTATGGAAAGTGTGATAACTTTCTTTGATATGAGAATATGTCAATGATATACCTATGCGAATCTGCCAGCGCAGGTCCCTAGCGCCACCTGTATCTGTCTTCAGCTTCTCTCTTCATTTTCACGTATCCTCCTTTTCCCTGTGAGCAACTCAACATCTACATTTTCTAACACCTCTCCACACTCCTTCCTTCCAGCACATCCCATAAGAAACATTCTCGACTCAAAACGTGCCCTATCCAATTTTGTTTCCTCTCTAGAATGACGTTTCACAGCTATCTTTCCTCTCCCACTTCCTCCAAGACTTCCTCATTCCACACCCTGACTGCCATCTTGATATTAAGTACTCTCCTCTATTTCCACATTTCCTGCCCTTCTAACCTTTCATTTTCTCGCAGCGGTGCATAAAACACTCCACACAAAACAAAGTCTTTTCTTTAACTCCTATTCCAATTTACGACTAAGTAGCATCATTTTATTCCTGCATGCCACCTGCGCTATTCGAATCCTAGCTTTTATTTCTATTACGCATTTCCAGTCCTCCGTCACCTCAGATTCAATAAATTTGTACCTTTTCACTTGTTTCAACCTTACCCCTTCCATAACGATGATCAAATGTTCCTCTTTCAAAAACTTCTTCACATTCGTTTTTTTTCCTTGTTAATCCTCAAGCCATAAGTTGCTTCTATTTGCCTTAGTTGTTCTAACATTCCGTGTAAGTTCTCTTCCTTCACAGCGAAAAGAATCATACTATCAGCAAATCTCATGCACTGCACCTTCCGCCCTCCTTATTTTACCCCTTTGCTGAACTGCAAGCCTGCCTGCACCATCACCTCCATGTAGGGAAGGGTAGGGGACAGACTACACCCCTGCTATATTCCTCTTCCGATCTCGCATCACTTCCTCTCGTTATTCCCTACTCTCATTGCTACCCTCTGGCTGGAATATAATGACGTTATCAATCTTCTATCCATTAAATGCACCCCATTCTTCATTATCTCCAGTAGTTTATACCACAGAAAAGTCAAAAGCCTTCTCGAGATTTATAAAGCAAAGGTAATTTCTCTTCCCATTTCCCTGTAGTTTACCACCACTGACCTTACCACAACAATTGCGTCTCTAACGCCAAATCCCTTTCTAAACCTGAGTCGCTCTTCGGCCAAACTCTCTTCCATCACCTTCATCATTCTCATTGAAATAACCCGTAAAAGGATTTTAGCAGCATTATTTACCAAACTGATTGTCATAAGCTCTCAACACTTTTCTCGCTCCTATTCGGTCCTCAGGAAGTCCTCTGTCTACTCCCCATTTTTGGTGGATAATATTGCATAACGATGTTACTACTTTCAACCCATATTTCTGAAAACATTTCAACAATGCCACTGGTATTCCATCCGTACCAGTTGATTTGCCGTTCTCCATCCCTTTTAAAACTTCACTAACCTCTTGTACTACCTCTCTTCCCATCTGTTCCCACCTATTCCTCATATCTCATTACTTTTACAATATTACGGGTACTTATCCAGATAACAGACTTTTTTCACAAACTTTTTACAGACTACAAATTTTCTGTCGCCTGTAAAAGTGATACAAGTTGATAAATATTGAGATAGAGCACCACAAAGTTAACGAAGATCGAGTTTTATTCATCATTACTTATTTCAGTTTTAGGAATTATCTCCGTTCCATAGCCTCTGAAGGGTTTCCTTTAATAGTAGAAAGCCCTAAGCAGTATGGAAAATCAATTCCTGGTAATCCCGAGTCATTAGAGGTAGACATACTACTTTAATTCCCATCTCACGCCCCGCCCACGCCTATAGTACCTTTCTCTCGGCATGTTTATTGTAGTGAACGCTCATGAAGAAAAATTATTAATCCACATCCCTTCAAAACCGCGTATCACACGGCATATTTGTTCTCTCTCTCTCTCTCTCGCCGGGTCTCTCCCACCTTCGCCTCGCCTCCAGCCTCCTTCATCCTCCTTCACCCTAAAAGGATTCAGTCGTGCTCATTTGCACATGACCCGCACACCGCCCGCTGTCGTCTCGCCGCGATAAATAATTAAAAGGACGAAAAAGAGAGCGTGGGGTCGGAGCGAGTCGCGGGCGAAAGGGTTTTTAGGACGGAGAAGGTTAGGTTGGGAAGGAGGGGTGCGAAATTAACGAACGTGGTGACTCGACACGCGGATGAAGATTCGTTGAAAGGAACACCCATCTGAGGAGCGGAGGGAAACTTTCATACACACCCTATTCCCAGGTATATAAATTCGATGTACTTATGGATTCTCTAAATATTTGGTAAATCAGGACTGTTACATATCCGGCATCATGAAATTTTAGGACTTTATCAAGTTTTTCAGCACAAAATTCTATTTTCCCGGGTGAAAATTTCGATTCATCGTTTTAGCGTGTATTATAAAGAAGGCGCAAGATAAAGGCCCGAGGGCTGACGCATGACAAACGCGTTCGATGGAGAAATCAAGTCTTTTAAGAATCGAAGCGCCGTCACTATTGGCGTAAAGGAAAATCTATTATTCTTTTTGAATGGTAAACTATTCTTGGCCAAGCATGGGTCTCGGTCGTGAGCACAGAATCCAAAGAAAAACAAGCATGGGAAACATAAAAACATAGGAAAGAATATATTGATCTTTCTCGGCATGAATGAATAGAATTGATTCTGAAAGTTTATCTTAGGGGCATAAATGATCACAGAACACAAAATAAGAATTCCATTCTCTCATTTTGGCAATCTAAATAAAACCATCAGACCGCACACTAGCAGACAAAGCCACAAGTAATATTCCTGACATATTGAAAATAATCAGTTTTTGACTGTGGAAAGGCGAACTTCAGACTAATTTCACATATCCCATGACTTTTCCACAGTTTCCAGGGCCATTTACCCTTTGCATGACATTTCTGGGCTTCCAGGATTTCAAGGGCAGTGGCAACCTTGCTAATCCAACCAGTAGTACACGCATTCTATTAGTATTCTTTAGGAAGCCGATGTTACCTTTACAAATATAGGTGCTTAAGAACCCTATTGAAACTTGTTCTATGGCAACGAAACTTAAGTAATCTTCAGTCGACATAAATGCAAACCAATTGCAGTGTGTACGAGATATCTGAAGAGTTACTGCAGTTAACGTAGGAGGGACAAGGTAAGGAATAAGTTGGCGATGAAAAAATGTAAGCTTAATCCTTTCATATGTTTCGATGGCTGGACCGTGTAGAGAGAATGGATGAAAATCGAACCACTAGTCAGATATAAGGTAATGGAGTGATTGGCCTGAGAGGAAGAGGTGGATCGAGCAAGCCATGGGTCAATGAGGAGGAGCAGAATCATAAGTAAACGATGATTTCAGACTATGAGATGGTATATAACTGCGGTAGACGCAAAAGAGGTTTTCAAAGATAAGAGAGTATGGAGGAAATTAGGAAAATCGGAGCCAGTTTTCTCGGCATAACGCCGACAACTGTCTTTTGACAACTCCTAGCCCGAAAGGGAACGGCATGATGGAAACAAAAATGAAAATATGTCGTCGAATGATTTGCTTGCTCCCTTTATATCCAAACTGTGTCCCGAGATAAAAATACCCAAAAAACATGGCCACTCGCTGAGAACCTAACCAGAATATTGTTTTTGACTCCTCACACATTAAAAAATGGAATAAATATAGCAAGAAAGGTAAAAACAAAAAAAATGGATTAATGTAAAAATATAATTTAAAAATATAATTTAAAAATATATATTAATTTGGCCAAAAAATGGGACGTACCAAATACTCAACATTTTACCACAGCTTTACCGATACAGTGTACAGATACACATCCCCATTCATTCATTGATGATAAGTTGTTTTTCGAAGTTTTCGAGTCCAACATTCCTCTTATAAATTCGCAACGATTATTTAACGCGGCCTAGCTGTCTTACACGGTTAAAAACAGGCGGCCATATGATGGTGTCTAGAGTGCATCCCTGGACCCTTTCAAACTCATACCAGAGGCTCGTCACTCATTAGTTCTTACTCTCAGAATCAGTAGACGCTCGGGACGAGGCCCTACGCCTGATGACACGACACACCCGCCCGCGGTAGAGCAGCCACACAGCACAGAAGTGACGGGTTTGACTCGCGGAGATTGAAAGAAGGCACATCGTTCAATTAGCAATAAACCGTAGAGGAAAAAGAGAGAACTATGTATGACGGAGGAAGGTCGTAGCCAAAATAGTTATTGCTTTCCAGACGAATGATCTGACTTTTATCTCCGAGCGCGCACCGGGTAGAATCTGAACAACTGACAATACGAATGGCATATGACTCAAATGACTGCCTGCCGGCTGAGATGAATCGGCGCAGTAAAATGCGCAGCAGAAGAGAGTAATATCGAGACATTAAATGATTACGTGAAAAACTTAGCTCTGCATTTTCCATTAACGCATGCTTATACCAGCAAAATTGTCTTCATAAAAAATATAAACCATTTGCCCCTGAGGGCCTGCAGAGAAACACCCTTGGATTTAAAACATACCAAAATGCCTTCGAACACGTTAGAGAGAGAGAAAAGGAATAGCGAAGGGATTTTTAGTACTTGGAGGTTTGATGATCAAATATTCATTTAGATGAGAACATGTCCTTTCTGTGGGAATTAAACAAGATAAGTTTTTCAGGTAAACAGGTAAATAAATGAGTAGGAATCAATCAAAATTAATTCACCATTTTTGTTCCACAATGGTCTAAGCAGGCATTCAGTCTCTAATACATTGAAACATAAAAAGTCAGGGTACCCTTATGTTATCTATGTCCATCCTTAAGATAAAGCATTTAGAGCCCTATTGAATCCCTCGGTCCGTCGTCCTCGTCCGTGATCGGAAAGAGAGACCGATATTTTATTAACAAACGGATTCGCATCATGACCGCACCTGAATACAGACGGAGACGATCCCCAACCGGAAAGGACGCATAACCGAAAGCAATTCAAGAGCTTCTACACTACCTCTATCGTGTCTCACGTCCACAATGGGAGGAGAAAAGCATGATAGTGGCGCCCAAACTGCAACAAGTGCGTATAAAATGGAATTGGGAATCGGGAACGGGAAATCGAAGGAAAACGACAAAAAATAAAACGAACAAAATGTAACAGGATAGGGAGAAATATCACATTTCGAGAAGCAGTAGTGGGATGACGAGAATGAGGCATGGAAATTCTTGGACTTCCGAACTACACTGTAACGTCAAAGTCTTCTTCTCTGGGTGAAATGCAAGACAAGCGAGGTAAAAAAGAGACAAATGAATCATTGGAGAAGCAAGAAAAGAAAATTGAAATTTCAAACTGAACGGAGAAAGATAGGAAAACTTTAAAGCAGCAAATCGAAATGCGCGAGAGACATTTTTGATAGAAAAAAAAGAGCAGAAACGTTATACCAAAACCTTCAGTAAGCTGCAAAGTATTGATAAAAAGCGGTATTGACACTATCCTGATCTTGAGCGTTGGTGACGTAACAAGATTACTTAGAGAAATAAGAAGTGCTTCGAGAGTCATGAGGATAAGCAGAAGAGTTTTGAGATTTGGAGGAAGCTACATAACTACTCTGAAAGGCTGCCAATTTTGAAAATAAATATCAAATATCATGGAGAGATGAAAGGTTGACGGGAAAAGATACAGTCGATACATCACGGAGGGTAAAAAATGATTATACCTGATACAAATACTAAAACGAACCAAAAAAATAGACTCACAGAACTATACCAACTATAAAAAATGGAAGCGAAGTATCGTATTTTTGAAGACTTAAACATTTAAATAGACATTTCCATTTGGCTGGCCCGGCGCGAGTGTGCAGAAAACATCCAATTAAAAAATAACTCTTCGATTGGAACTAAGAAATCTCAATCCAACTGAACCACGTTCGGTTTAATATTATTTCTGGACAAGATATGTTAAATTGAAAATAAACGCCGGTAGATACTGAACAAGAAAATTACAATACAACAGTAGCAAAGACACTAAAATTCAGAGTTAGACCATAGACACCACGACATATATCGTTTAAGCAAATTTGAAAACGTTTCTAGTTAAGTACTGACCGGAAAAATAAAATTCCATCGTTAACTCGGGCTAAAATATGGTTCGTGAAAACGACAGCTCCTTCACGCTTTACGAGTGATGAAGTGAAGGAGTGCCTGTCAAGAAACCTTGACTCTCCCTAACTAACTACTCTCAATCGATATATCCACGTCTACCGGAAAGGGTATTAGAGAGAGACGAAAATGATGACAAGTTATGAGGGTTTTAGACCCGCGCAAGGAAAATCTATCAACTCCGTTCAGGTACTCGCGCAAGATATCGCGACAGGTTATCGGATTCAGCGATGTCCGCTTGTCACTTCACCCTCTGAGCGAGGCGAACCCAAGTTCTCCGCAGACGAATCGTTTGTCTCCCTCGCTCTTAATCGAAACAAGAAGCCCTGGAAAGGCAACTTGACGATCCCCTTCAAAACAAGGGAGGGAAAATCCTTCGCGAGATTTGTTAGAAAATCAAATTAGGCAACAAAATGAACGGAACATCTGACACCCACACAGACTGACGAAAGGAAATTTCAGCCGAGTCCTTATCTGAGCTATTCATTTGAACAGATTCATCATAAACTACAGGAGTTCATATACGTATAATGCACTAATTTTTGGGCATCATTATGGCCGTGAGGCGCATGTAAAAGCCCAAAATGTTCATTTAATATAGCAATAGCACTCATATTGTAAAAAAATGCCTTCTTAGTAGTTCATTATGTTCAGATTCCACTAAAATACGCCAGAATCTTAATTATTTTAGATGAAAGCAGTAATGTTATAGTTCAAGAGCTTGAATTTCGGGAAAAGCACAAAAAACGGGGAAAATTTCAATGAAAACCATTACTTACGAGTTATGTAATTGTTGTACCTTATTTAAGATTACTTCAGATGAAAAATTAATATTGAACGCGAGATAACAATAGAGATAATTATTATCCAAAGAGAGTAAGCAAGACAATATTGCAACACAAAATCTCCGGTGTGGGCTGTCCGATCAGTAAGATATGCATGGCACATTACAGAGGACATATGGAGGCATATCTGGGTAAGCCATTTGCATTACGTTCTTGTCAGAAATCGCGTGGGTAAGTTTTCAAAGAAATTATTTTCCTATAGCCGTAGGCTATAACTGTACCGTTTCCGCTCTCTTTTCCCTACTTCTAATTACTTCTTCTACATACAATTTCTGTCATCGATTAAGCATTTCTAATTCTAATCACCTTTCCCCATCCAACATGCCAATCTTGTTTCCTCTCATATCCACCATTTTATAACATGAGACTCTACCAATGAGTGGTTAACATCCAGAAGAGTAACGAAGGCTGGCGGCAAAGACGAAAGCGGTTTTATCGAATGCTTATGAAGGTCAAGTGAACGGAGAGTCATCACCAATAGAAAGGTCTCCAAAAGAGCTTGAGATAAATTATACACGATAAAACTCTTATTCGGAGAAGAGAAAATTATTGGTCACATTTCGCTAAACGGCAGCCTCTTGAAAAAGATAAGAAAAAGAGAAATCAATGGGAAAAATTACTGAAGAAGGTCAGAGAAATATTACTTTAGGAATGTGAAGCAGAATGTCTAAGTGGAGACAAGTAGGATTAGACAAACCATCTGATAGGAGTGTATAACTATACCAAACCAATCTCAGCGATTATGGAGTAAACTTTCCACTTTTAATATCACTTCTCACCAACAATGCAGCACATTATCCATTAAGTGCATTCGAAAAAAGTAATTCGAAGGTTTACGGCTACTGAAGCCGTCAGAATTAATTTGAAAAAGAAACTCATAACTCGGCCTTAGCGCTGATTCTACATAGCTGATTTAGTTTGAATATCATACGCTTCTGACTTGAATTTCTAAGAAACAGTCGACCACGACCAAAAACCAATTCTCTGGAAACAATAAAAATAAGCACCATTGGAATTGGATCGAATCTTACTGGGTGATCGTTTAATTTTTTCCAGTTTGCTATTTCTCCGATCTTCTAGATGCAGGCAGTAGTCATGAAATGATTTTTAACCGTCGTAGAGAGCTTATCTGAAAAACTACGGCTAATATTCGTGAAATTGTGATCCTACAACGGCCTGCAATATCCTCAAGTCACACAACAATACCCCCAGCACTTAGGAAAAAGAGCAAAGTATAATAGACCTCGACCGTTACGAGCAAGGAATGCCAGGGGGGTTGTGTTTGAAATCACCCGGAATCATTACGAGCACGTAACTAAGGAGTCACGTGGTACAATCACGAAGGGTTTGAGATTATGGCTCGTTCAAACCACTAAACAAAATCTCACGCAGCCTTCTACATAAAGGTTTTTTTTGGGAATATTGTCAATGAAGCTAAATATCGCGATTAAGGACACCATGAACGACATATCAGATACTTAAGTTATCCATTCGTGTGGGTAAAACTTACCAAAATCTCCAATCATTCGTTGTATTATCACGTGACTCCTTAGTTATGTACTCGGAATCATTTTGAGCGATTTCAAACACAACCTCCCAGGTCTTTCATGACTGAATTATTTAAACGATTTTTTTCCAATCGGGGGAAGAGCGGATTAGTCGCTCGGCTTTTTGAAGTTGGAAGATTTGAATCGATTACGCGAGGCAACGCTCGTGTATAATGTCATTACAGCATTAACCAAACCCCGTTCCTCCCTTTCTCTCTCCTCCCCGTCGTGAAGAATGGGGTTTTCGGATGAGTCGACGCTCGTAATCGGGAGTCTACGACGCGATGGCCGAGGGCGGAAAGAAATCAGAATTGCGAAGGAAATAAACGATAGGATAGAAAACTCGGAAAGTTCTTTCCCGCCACCACAAACCTTAATACTGCAGCTGTTTGCCGCACCGTATTGTGCTTAATAAAGTTTTACTCTTGCTCAAAGAACTGAGGATCCGGCCGCGAGGGAACTTAAACGGTGTCAACTGCTGGTGGTCACACAATTGCGTGAAATTCACACTGGAAAAAGCATTGGACTGGACCTGGAATGGGATTCGAATCCGGATCCCCTCGATTACGCGCCAAGCGCCAGCCACCCTATTAACCCTTTGAAGCTCAAATTATTATTTTTTGAATGAAAAATATTTTATGCTGAATTATATCTCCTTTTATCTTCATTAAGCTATAAAACGTTTTCCATTCGTTTTCCCTCATTGACTATCGAGAAATAGACATGTGACGTACACGCCACACTGGGCTTGAAGGGAGACAAAATAACCACAACTGAGGCTTTCATAAAAATTTTATTTTAACGATAAATGACTGGATATACAATACATTTTTCGTGTTTTATTTTGTTTTCTACAGTATACAATTGTTAAAAAGCACAAAGATAATATATTTAGAAAAAAATTAATTTTTATGAAATATTTGGTTACATTTTTTTCAACTGTCGAGCATATGTGCAACCCAGGGGTCCTCTTCCACTACGAATTCCTTGGAGGCTTTAAGGAATGACTTAACCTCACAGTTACCGTGCATACAATGCCATGAAATACCTGCATATGAGCGCCTAGCGCCACTATCCACAAGGCAAAGCCTCACTTTAAATACTCTGGTGTATATTATGACTTAGTCATATAACAACGGAACTGGCCTCGTAGTATCATTTACGATGTCACGTCAACCGCTCGAATCTCAATCCAAGCGAATGATTTTTTCTCTGTGAATTTCACAAACAATTGTACCGTTTTGCACATCTCACTCCCTAGAGTAACACGAGTACCATTATTTTTACAAAGAAAATCGAGAATGAACATTTCCAAGCGCATGTTGCCCTTATGAGTAGCGGAAGACATCGATATCAGACACCTACATGAATGACTACAGAAGATTTCCTCTGTTTAGCTCGAAATACTGAAAATATGTCGCACACGATTAAGATTATTATTACGGCGTCTGGTAGAACAAGCACGGCCATTTGCAATTACACTCGTTCGTGACGCGTGCATGACGTTAAGAGCTAATTATCAAGAGAATATCGTGTGCGGCACACGTGTAAATACGGGGAGTACATTACATGGAATGCTTGCACACAGTGTATTAGAGAGAATTTGCCGCGTTATACACAGGACAAATTATTTCTGTCTAAACTACACAAACTCGATGGCATTTAGATCTCTGCCTCCGCTACTATTCCTCCTGCTGAAGGTCACTCGGGTTTAGATCATTCCTCATTACCCCTAATGTTTTCTCCGTTTGGAACTCTTAGTTTTTCTTAACAATTTCCATACCTTAAGAATATAAAATGTTTAACATAGAGGGTATAGTGTTACTGTATTGAATTCCACATGCTCCTTTTCCATTCTTCAGTAAACTTAACCATTTCTTATTTTTTCCATCTACGTCATCTTTAGCATCCTCCTCCGGCACCAAGTTTCGAAACTTTCAGTTCTGGTTTTCCAACGGTCCACGCTTTCGATCTGTAGAGTGTCAAGCTCCACACGATTGTTTTCACGAAATGTATCCTCGTTTGTAGGCTTGTCTTCTAAGAACACAGTAGTCGTCTTTTCACCGTGAACGCTTTCTAATTTTGTACTTTTCTTCGCTTGAGGCCGGTTGTTCTTCTACCAACCCACTTGGTGGTACTTCCACTCAGCGGAACAATGCTGCTTAATACGTTATCAATAAACATGTTACGCCCTCATGAAATATCCTGAATAATGATTTCAAATAATACTAAGTTCTTACCCACTTAATATAAAAAAATAAATTAAGGATTAACACAAAAATTTTATCTCAGTAGAGCAGGGTGATATTTAAACCTCAGTTCTATATTTGACTAGTTTTCCGAAACTAAAAAAAACGAAGAGAGGCATTATTGAATGCAAGTACCTATTTATAATTGCATTAGAACGCGTTCCTCTTTATTCAATGGTACTTTGAAATTGCATAATCTAATTAAATGTGCCGATATATTTTCTCTCCTTTTTCTCTTAGATGAGGAAATAAATAATGAAATAGATAAGTTATTGGAAGTATTTTTTGCTGCTCATCACCATATTTTCTACACCTTTAATCGGCTTTTTCAATCGCTGGAAACCATTCAAAGGCATCATCGCTATGGCAGATCGAAAAAAGAAGGTAAATAACGCACGTATCGACTGAGAATTGTAAATAAACCGTCGACGAATAAAATATTTTCGCCAGCATATTCTTTGCAATGAAAACGCATGTAATCAAAAAGTTTTAGCTTCCAATCAATGCCAAAAATGGAGGACTCTCAAATGAAGAGAATATATTGCATTTTTGCGGACATATAGGAGGGAATCCCAGGCGCGAGCGCGTTAAATTATTCATGAAAACTGCACGGATGACACAGGGAGCTGCTCCCTTCCACAGATTTCCAATGCAATATGGAGTACGGTAGGAACGGATACCATGGGCATGACGTGAAAGGATGTCCGTTAATGAAGTCATTGATTGGTCTCGACAGAAATGGCGCGTGAGTAGAGGTGGACAAAAAAAAACACGGCGAGGTTATTGGATCACCAGAATGAAATACGACTAATGCTCTCGCTTCGTCATGTTCATCCAGACCCATTAAAAAAAACTTGGTAGGCGGGGACCGTCTCATTATGACCCGACATTCAACGCGAAAGTCAACAGAGGAAAAAAAAGACTACCAGCGAATGCGTGTAACGCTGCAGCTTCCTTGCAATGCAAAATTTTATGACGAGACTTAGATCAATCTCGCTTCGCCTATCGTTTTACTTTGGCTACTTCGCGAGAAACTTACATAATGGAAATATGATGGGGATAAAAATCTTCCCCAATGATCGATAAATCAATACTTATGAAATGAAAAACGAAAAGACATCAACCGTTACCTTGTGATAATAAGAACCGCGCCTTCGAAAGAAGATAAATCACCGAAGAGAATCACCTTCTCAAATCATCTAACCAACTCATGAGGCCATAAAAACATTTACGACCGATAAAATAATTTACCACATGCCTGCCTGATTTAAAAAAATAAATAAATCAAGATTTTAAGGGGCATAAAAGTTCTCGAGTCTAAAGACTTCGAAGCAAGAGGAACAGTCATTATGAGGCCGAGTATCAGAGAGATTCTATTATGGAAATTACAACGCATGCTCTGTGGTGGGTAATCAACTACGTATCAGTAAAAAAAAAAAGAATCGTTGCATCCTGCGAGCTATATCACGGATTTGGAGAGAGGCGCAAATTTTCACCAAATCATGCACTATATTATCTCCTGAATATGATTTCGAAAGTTCGTACGACCGTGTATCCGCAAGTGAGCACATGCCATACTAATTGCATACACATACGATTACAGGAATAATTTAGGCAAAATAGATATCCGACAAAGGCTGTTAGCACGAGACTGTTAGAAAAATTAGACAAAAAGGAGGCAGTCGGGGGACTGCCAGCAGAAGTAAAAGCTTAAATTGAGGAAGGTAAATCATTGGTTTATGTTGGTTCACTAAACCTACTGATCTCAAAATTTGAAGTAATAACTTTCCATTGTTGTATTACATTAGTCAGATTATTTTACTGAATTTGCAGCAAATGCGATGATAAAGAGCTCGTGGTAAAGAATCGTAAATTCCAGTCTCCGTTAGCAGAAAACGATTAGGCCTTAATTACAGGTGTCAAAATTATAATTACAGGACGTATTTAAAAAAAGGTTTTGATACTGTCGTCCACCTATTCTACAATCCCTTAACATTATAGAAATGTTTTACAAAGTTATGGCTGAAACTAGGGAATTATCATTATATTTTTGAGAGGCCTCGATACAAACGTGACAATGCGAAATTCAAGTCTATTCATAAGCATGACATTTCACCTCATCTTGCCAGATAAGTTTGAATCAATATATATATTTACCTACCAATGGCAGCTATCACAATCTCTGATTGATCTAGGAAAAAACTACGGCTTCGATAATATGATTCCTCTATTTAGGTCTTCGTATTTCTTTCATCGCATGGTTTATTGGATCTATAGGTATATGACTGAGCAAGAAAAATATTTTCTTAGTCACTAAAAAAAGAACGGCTTCAAACATAATAAAAATTATTGCTTTTAACCAAAGTTTGGAGAGTCATTCCCATCCTAGCTGCACTAAAGGATAGAAAAATGAGGTCTCCCAGCCTCTAGCATTTCATTGTAATGACCGAGTTTCGTTTGGCACGATGAGCTTCATAAGAGGAGAATTGAGGATGCAAATACCGAAAGAGATTACGAAGTGCATGGATTGAACAAAGCGCATGGATATGCAAAAGGCTAAAACTACCGTGGGTGCGCGAAAACACATTAAGTCCTAATCCTTTCGATAGGTATCGACGGTGAGTCTACGGTCACAACGAGGTAACTGCGGCATAAGCCATCCTTCCACTCTCTCGGCCCAAAAACTCATTCCAACCGCGAGCAAATCGCTTATCGACGGGTCGTTACGTGGTACTCCCATTACTGTTATGGCGCCGCGGTTTCCGGAACGAGTGAAACGGTACTAGAGTAGGCAGGCCGTAAGTGGACATATGTTTTTCGCGGTAAAATGGCTGTGAAAGGTCAAAAAAGCATGCTATTGGCCATAATTTATGTTAATATGAACATAAATTATGGTCAGTAGCATGACTAGCAATAGTTATTACTATGACTAGCAATAGTCAACGTAATATTGTTGGCCCCAGTGGCGGTGGGGTAAAGTCCTCGCCTGCTGACCCGAGGGTCGCGGGTTCGAGTCCCGCCTGGGTAGAATATTATCTGCCCAGTACCATGGGTATGTATGTTCGTCTCTTACTAATGTTTAAACACCCGATGTAAAAGGCCTTTGTTGAGCTGTTTTCGGGGTTGTTAGTAAAAATATAAATAAATAAATAAAGATCGCGTGAGATTTAAAAGAGAGAAAGATTACTAGGTGGAGCAACTAAAATAGCCAATCAAAACTCATGTCGCGTAGCACTAGTCCCAAAAAAGTTTCTCTAACACTACGGTCTAAACTGAATATCGATGGACGCAGGCGTTACAAATCACAAATTAAGCAATAGTCTGCGACACTGAATTTAGGATCAGCTCTGGTCCTCTGTAGTCACTACAGTCATGAGTGCTGAAACATAATCGATGGAAAGTAAATAACTGTGGGAAGGTATTGAGCTACTAGCAATAAAATTTCGCCTTTTCATCCACTTAACATATACTATCGAAGCCAATTGATTTCGCGAGGCGGAATCCTCTGGATACGTGTTAAGTAGTATTTGATATCAAGAATTACAACACACAAATTAATCGTCAACTAGGCCATTTTAAAAATCGCAGTTACGTCCCCAAATTTCCCGTATATCGTAGGAATCATAGATTAAGAGAAGTTGGATGGCCTCTCGACACATGAAAGAGAAGCCAGTAGTTTTGTCGCGAAAAATCGTCCACCTCGCATGCCTAACGCACTCAATTTGATCCAAGTTTTTTTATGGGCTGCCCTTTTCAGATTTTATTCCCATTTTGCATTCTTACAAATAAATCATTATTATTATGTATAAATTTTGCTAATAATAGCTAAATTTTCGGTGAACTAAGAGCACAAAATGATATTGCGGTAAAATTTTCATCTCTCCACCCAATTTCATCTTCTTCATATTTGCGTAAACTGATAACTCTCCCAAACATCCATTTTCCCTTCCAAAGACACCTGATTTCTTAGCCGTGTAGCACCACAATCCATATTTAATTCTCCACCAGTCTTTACCTGATATAATGACACAGCCGTAGTTACAATGGGAGCGGAGGAATCCGCCGGTATACAATCCCGGGTGGGTTAGCCAGAGTGCTGGTCTCCACATGCTCGAGCCCTATTTCGAATTATTTCCTAAAATTTAGACTGTAATTTTTGTATACCTTTTTTTATAAAGAAGTATTTTCCATGTTTACACGAGATATTTACTTAGGATATCTTAGGTGACATTGAGACCAAGGAATCAGAAAGGATAACTGTAAGGTAACTAAGGTACCACGTTAGATAACCTAGATGATAAGCTTAATAAACTGTACACCAGGGTTGAAATTCTCTATGAAAAAATCATTTGACTTGACCGTTAGGAACGTATTGAGAATAATCAGAGAGGCGCCTAGATAATTTATGTGAAGTCGTTAACATAAAAGAGTCGAAAATTACGGTTTTGTTAAAAACCACAATCCGATCGTTTGATATTTGAGTAAAAATAAGTAAGATATAAGGAAGGGATAAGCAAGACGCTTTCATTCACGATATATCTGATTACATTGACTGCTATCCGGAAGGTGAGATGGATACACCAAAGAATCTTCTTCGATCTGGCTGGCGATGGAGGGAGCAACCGGGGGAGAGGTTTGTTTCCAAGATACGATGATACTACGAAATGAGGCGGAAAGTTGGCGAATTGAAAGGGAAGAGAGGGTCAGGGAAACCCAGAAAAAAGTGCAAATCCATATAAATCGAGGTAGAATTTGAAGTTGATTGGTTGAGACGTGAAAGCTGCGGAAAGACAGGAAGGAAAAGATTACAGGGAGTCCCATAAGTGAGAGGCTTGATTGAGGGAGAACAAGACAGATGAAAAACTGACGCATATCCAAATCGAGGAGGGATATGCTTCCTCGACGCAATTTTTGAAAAAGTGGATTACACGTCAGCGCCTGGGATTTATTTCTTCGGCTTTCCTCCAGGCTCATTACTAGAGCAACGAAAGGATGATACAAAAAAGGTGGAGACAGGAGTGCAGTGTGAGCAGTCGGAATGGCCTTTAACTCCCACGACGGCGTGCACAGCGGCAAACTAAAGCTCTCTCGGCATTCCCCACCGCATTCTCAAATCCGTGTCGCGCCATCACCCGGGCGAAATTTGATGGGAGCCTGCAAGAGGTGGTGACGCTGATGACCGAAAAATATGCGCTTCTCTCAGGTTAAAACCCGATTTAGTCTCTTCAAAGAAAAGGATTAAGTGGAGTGGATTGCGAGCGACGTTTTGAAAGGTGAAAAAAAATGTACATGGCATTGCTGCGGCCACAATGCCTTTCCTTCTTTGGCCTTTACTTTTTCTCCCAAAAGTTGGTGACGGTTTTGGATGCAACACGGTTCCAATTGCAATGCGCAAGTCATTTCCTAGCAGCATACGACATATCAAAATCTCAACTCTGCAACTTGTACAGCCAACAGAATCGGGTTAAGATGGTGATTTTCGGCACGGCACCATCGTTGCCGATATACTCGTCGGCACGACAATGTGGCTTATGAACTCGATACAAGCAAATGCAATTGAAATGCAGAGGGCCAAACTAGAGACTAAAGGCCCCTAACCCCTATGACCTTAAGTATAATAAACAACTCTTCCATGATACTTAGTTTGTTGCTAATCCGATGCCGTAATAAATATATTTCCAAAACTTAAAAAAAAAAATTGTGATTATTTCTTCATGGCAGCTTTCGCAGCTCATGAAGAGCTAAAAAAACTATTTGGATGAATGTCGCGTGTTGCAGGGTTTACGCAAAATGATTCGCGACTCCTACTGGTCACCTCTTCAAAGTGGAAATTGGCCTTAAATAAGCAACTGTCTGCAAAGAAGTTAAGTAGGGGATTTAGATGTAACGGAGACTGATTTGAGATCACCATCTTCATTGACATTACGTATATTTACGCCGGGCTTACACCCAGGAGAGTAAGGCCAAAAACTACTTAGGCGATGACCAGTTCGGGTTTAGGAAGGGATGCGATAGCGGTGATGAGAACACTTATAAAAAGAAACATAGAAAATAATCAGGACGTTGTTGCAAGCTTTATTTATTTTAAAAAGGCTTTCGACAGAGTGAATTGGAACAAACACTGAGATACAAGGAAAAATGGGAATAGATTGGCGAGACAGGAGACTAATCCGAAACTTATATATGACGCAAAGAGCGCAGGTGAGAGTGGCTGATAGTGATACAGGGTGGGAAACTCTAGGTCACGGGGTAAGGCAAGGGTGTCCGTTGTCGCCATTGCTTTTCAACATTTACGCTGAGGAAACGGTAAGACAGACATGGGAAGAACTTGACGTTGAGTGAAAGTGGGAGGGCATCTTATAAAATCGGTTAGATTCGCGGACGATCAGGCATTGGTTATTGGATCTTCGAAGAGACTACAAGCTTTGGCAGATACTTTATAATGCAGTGCGGGATATTCGGAATGAAGATAAATCATAAGAAGACAAAAGTAATGAGATTGTCTAGGAGAAAGAAAGCGAAGCTTGTGAGTTGGAGGACACAAATTCGAGCAAGTGGAACAGTTTAATTACTTAGATAGCATGCCAGAAGAAAATGGGAATAGCAGTAAAGACACACGGAAGAGAATCGCGCTAGCTAAGGAGACGTTTATTAATAGAAGAGAGTTGATGACGGGGACACTGGGTAGGGATGTGAAGAAGAGGCTGGTATGTGATGCTGAAGAGTTTGATATGGAGCGTAGCGTTGTATGGGGCAGAAACGAGGACCCTGAGAAAGGAGGACAAGAGTAGGCTGCAGGCATTTGAGATGTGGATGTGGAGAAGGATGGAGAAGGTTAGGTGAACGGAAAGGAAGGCCAGCGAGGAAGTTCTTGAGATGATGGGCGAGGAAAAGAAACTTTTGAAACAAATCCGGGATAGGCAGGGTAGATGGCTGAAGGATGTAAGAAAGGGTGATGGGTTGCTGAAGAGTGTGATAGAGGGAAGGATGTTGGACAAGCGGGGAAGGGGAAGAAAGAGAATAGGTTTCATGGACGGGTTGAAGAAGGGTCGATCTTATGCAGAGGCGAAAAAGGATATATTAGAGGGAGATACGCCCCTGAATGTGTAGAAAACAGGGAGGAGATCCTCTGACATTCAACAAAACCTACCTTCACCGGTAGAATACATAATAATAATAATACACTCGGGAACACGCGGCATAATCTCCACGAGTTTTATAGCTGTTGTGATTATTATCCAAATTTTGAAGTCTTAAACACGATTAATAAACCTTAGAATTAGTCGGTGAAGACTACTCTTAATATGTTACCGTATTCAAAGAGAAAAAAGGATCGTCCCCCGCCGTCGATAAAAATATATTCTTCTTCCACTGACTCGATTTCAATTTCCAAATGGAATATTCTACCAAACGAAATGTACAAGCTTAGAAAAACTTGCCAATGATTGCATTGACCCGGGAGAAGTTTTATCCAACCATCCCGATGTAAAACTACTTTCTGAAATAAAATCCACAAAAAATTCGTCGCGTCCTGTGCCTCTTAAAAATTCTAGCTCACAGTTCAATGCTTCCCAAACATTTTCCCACGGTCTTTCTCTTCAACATGGCGTTCAACACGAATGTTTCCTCCTGCGGTTGATGGTCGGAATCCTGTGATAACTACGTACAATGAGAAAAGTAGCTTAACGAAATCAAAATATATGTGGGTTACTACGGCCGTCAATGAATTTTCAAATACACTCAGGGCTAACTGAAAGAAATAAGGTCAGATATCCAAATAAAAATAGATTTGGGTGCATTAAACATAACCTTTCTAAGAGGTTGATAAAAAGCGGAAGGCGGGAAACTTGAATTACGCTAATGATAACCAAAACACAAGGTCCTTGCACTGGAGACGAAGAGGTTGAAAATGCGTATACATGTCGGAAAAAAATACACCGACGATCTACCGATCGGGAAGAAAAGAAACCTCTGCTTTTGATGGATGTAGACACTCCCCTCACACACTTTGATTGAAATGCTATGGCTTCTGTTTTCACCACAGTTCCTGCGCACACGCGATGTTTTGCTCTTCGCATTTTTTTTAACTTCTACGGGAGGGATCCAAGAAGAAAACAAGCACGTGGATCTGAAAAACACTTTGAAAAACAATTGCCACTTCAACGCTGATATAGTTACAAGCGAGAAGAAAAATTGTAAAAATTTGAAGATTGACACGGACCGAATCATAATAATGTAACTACGAAGTCTGTATTTCGTTGGATTATATCGACAATTGGACTTCAGTATAAGGAAAAATTCGTAAAATTAAAGCCAACAAAATACATTATAAATAACTGATTATTGTCATCTGAGTTAACACAATAAAAATAACACCCGCATTTCTATTAAGTTGGCAATACATTAGAAGATATCTTAAAAAAAGGTTCTAAATCCATTCGAAAACAGTTTTAACTAAACGAAAGACGAATTCTTTCACCAATAACATCTCTAAGAATGATAATCAAAAAAATAATTAGTACAAGATGAACAATAGACTAATACACTTTAGTAAGTACTTATAGCATTCAACATTAATCAAAGAATGAATGGAGATTTCTACATCACAAATGTCTCCAGCTATGAATGAAAAGACTTATAGTCATTAGTTGATTTAATCCCACTATACGTTAAAAACTATCTCTACACATCCATAATTGAACCAGACGGCCTCAAATATTAGAAAATGCGTAGAATTTGTTTTTACTATATCCGAAAAAAAGGAAAAAAACATCTACGTGGCACTAATTATAACATCAACTCCCACATGGCTTAAAAAAATCTTGTAAAAGATAATACATTAAAAGAGCAAAGAGATGAGTAAAACGTTAACGCAAAATATACATATATAATAAAAAGTAATAATAAAATATATAGTACATAATAAATGCATGTATGTATAGTATATAATAAAAAAAATAACGCAAGGTGCCATGCCGGTTCGTGGACGCATGGCAGTAAGGAAACTTCTGTACTAAGTTATATAAAGTGCTCGTTCACTCTAATAGCGTTTCTTCAACGAATTCTTCGTCAAGTTATCTAGAGCAACTGCAAAAAAAAAACAAAAGTACGTGTATTTATAAACCACGGTATCGGGCCGCAATCTACGTTGCAAAAGAAATATTATCGCTTAAAATAAGCTATAAATAATTACCGTTATTTCAGCTCCAAGACTCGTTCCAATTTCTGTTCTTCAAACAAATTAATCTTAGGAGCACGTGATCGTAATTGTTAAAGTTCGAGGCCAGTAATGGTTGTTGCCATAGTTTTATTCATGACAAGTAGCGAAAAAATTTTAAAACTAGTATTTCGCAATTCAGAGATCACTACGTTAAATCGGGCGCTAGAAAAAACAATTGTCTTTTAGGCTTAATAATAAGTCAAAGTCTCGCCGTCATAGGTGAATTTATTCATATTTTTATATAGCCAAGATATTTTTCATCTCCCAACATAATGCCATTGAAAAACGTAATACTGTCTACTCTCGAACAATGGGCACTTTCTCAGAGTTAACCACAATATACTGACTCACTGGGTGATTAGGAACATTCCCAGAAAATTTCAGTTGTCCAGCTCGATTAGAAATGTCCAGGTATTTCCGTCTAAAATCCCTGACGTCATGTGACTTTATCTGAGTCGAGCTCGTGTAGTTCATGCGCTGGATTTACTTCATATCAGGTGAACAGGTTTATAGCTGGGGTAAAATACATCACAACAGTAGAGAAACTCCACTTCGATGAGGAACTATTGCTCAACATGGTGGATATAGAATAATTGTAAATTTTGTCAATGACAAGTGATTCTAAGCCATCTATGAGGACTACAGTGACAGTGAACAATTAGAGTAACAACTGTAAGTGATTCGATGCTTAACTTGCATCCAAACAAAAATTCAATTTCGTGGAAAAACCCCAAAATATACATTCACGAACGTTGCCTTGAAAAAAGCGTTTGTCATAAAAGAAAGCCATCCAGCACGAAATTCCCACTGCATTCATTACAAAAGACTTCAGGAGAGGCACAAAATAGGTCAAGTTACTATAAACGGCTTGCTACAGCTAATAATGTCCCGAGCGTTATCAAAGGAAAAAGCAAACTTCACAAGAAAAATTTCCGTATAAAACACGTATCCTTTGATGCGAGGTATAGTGGAAACAAAAAGAAAACTTCTATGAATAATGGGGTTGAACGTGATAAATTAGACGCGATCTATAACCCTCAGAGATCGGATATTTTTGCAGGGCTAGGTCATAATTTGCATGGTAAGATGTTTCCCGAGCATTCATGAATACTAAAGGAATATTATAAGAGTACACTTTAGTTTCTTTTTACCTTATTATGCAAACAACCAGGGAGGAGCGCCTTCCTTAAGTTGATAATTTCTGCAGGAACTTACCTGGAAGAGAAAAATAAGTATTTTATCATTTTATTTTTTTTAAACGGGCGGCACAATTTATACAATTGATTTCAAGGCTACACATTGGATATAGACGTGACATTTTATTGGTTTTTCGCCAGTATAATTACTTCTGCAAACGCAGAGAAGGCATTGTAAATGTTAAAAAAATAATACTTGCAAAAGGCATTTTTGAAACGCAAATATATTTAATGAAAATTCGAATTATGTTTTTAAAATTATCACACGAGTTTTGGATGCATTTGCACAAACTCCTTCCAGTGTAAGAATCAGTTCAGTTTCAAATATCACTCTCAAACAATATTTAAATTCAATCGAATGAGTATTTGGAAAATATTTTAGTTAAATCAAAGAATCCTGTGGTTCGCGAAAGCCTGAGGATATAACTTCTCTGCATTAACGACAGAATTAGTGACTCGTTTTTGCAACATAATCCCGTACCAGCGCTTCTCTTTACCACCCTTTTAATAAAATCCTTATCACTCCAGGGAAGTCCAATCAGTTCACAGATTAGTGTAAGGTACCACATCTATAGCAATCACTTATAGCACCAGATATATGTTGGGTTCACGAGCTAGTGAGGACTACGAAGTAGACACTTGGAACAGACAACCAACATAATCAATGACGTTATCTCTTTCAAAGTATGACAAATGAGCCAAATATTTGCACAAGAGCACAAAATGTGACCTATTGAAACGACAATTTGAAAAATAAAAAAAATTAAAAAAACCACAAGAAAAGACTGGTGAATTAAGTGGTACGGTAACAATAGCAATATTTATAACTGACTTTGCATGCGATTGACCAATTCAGTAGATATTAGGAAACTGGTAATAATGCACAACAGCCAATGGCACAAACTCATTCAAAACTTATCAGTTCAGCGCAAATTGGACTCAATTATGAAAAGTCGTCCGCAATCGGAAATATTCTCAGAAAAAAATGACCTAAATGAGGAAGTCAGAAACGCGGTGCGGTAAATTTGCTCTACTCTGCAGATATGTTGGCTGATTAAAGAAATATAAGAGAAACCGAAGTTTTCACACTTACTATTATGTAACGACCTCGGACGAAAAAAAGAGTAGTAGATAGCAAATAAACCAATGCAAACAGCTAATGATTTGCCTTATTTACCACGAGTACTTGCGTTTAATTCTCACAAAAGGCAACCAGGTACGCTTTATTGCACAGAAAGGGATTCTATAAAAAAGGGTGAAATTGAAACTTTCACTCGACCGACAAAAAATCCGCATCCGACGCTTTTTTTCTGCGCCGCATAAACCCGTACCGACGCTCCCAATAAACCCGAGGGAAGACCCTAAACGCCGCCGTTAAGCGCCGCATATCCGTGTATCCGCTAAGCACCTGAAGCACGTACGGTTCACGATCGAACGACAAGCCTAAACGGCAAGGTGAGAATCACCCCGATAGCTCGACATGTCTCCTCCAATGTCATTTCCGCCACTAGAGGCTGCGGCTTGTTCGGGGATTCCGAGGGAGATGGCCAGAATCCCAAAGCCACACACTAGTCCCAGCTACGACGCACCACGCAGCGATCCACCGCAACGGCGATTGACAGCGGGCTTTCTAAAACCAGCCGTAAAAAGAAAAGCGATTGGAGATTTGAGAGAGAAAGAGATACATAATAAAATACAAAGTAAAGCCTCACTCGTCGTTAAAGCTAGCTACAAGTCAACAGAAGAAGTCGCACAGCATAAGGAAGGACTGGGGGTAGTTAGAGGCTACTCTAAGGGTATACTACTTAAAAGGCAAGGCTAGTTCGGGTACAAAAAGAAGAATAATATTCCAACCCCGCATAATTATCTCTAGAGTTGATAGAAACGACAAAACAAGATAACCCACAAGCACTATCGAACTTATAGTAATATTAACTAAAACAGAGGATCACTAACAAAAGTCTCTTCGTTAACATAGAATGATCTTGTCCACTTCCGCCTCTTTGTTCCTATTTTATTCCCTTCTATAGGTGGTGTCCACGCACCTCACTGCTCCAAGTCTCTGTGGAGGATACTGGAATATTATGTCGTATAGGTAACGATAATATACAACGGCTTTTCTCATGGGTAATTACCTCCCTCAGTACCTATTTTTACGGTGAACAGCACAAAGAGATCTAGCCGCATTCTACAGCGGGATATAAGTATGTTATTTATTTGCCGATCACGAAGTAAGAAGCCTCTAATTTTGTCGGTGCAGACATCCTCCTTTCATTGCTGATTGAAATTTCATGGCTACAATCTTTTCAAAACACATACAATGGTTCTAAGTTGCATGATTTTAGGGATAGCATGTAACGTTGAAGTTATTTCTTAGTGTAAAACATGACTGGTCGACACACTAGATCCTCCAACGTTATTCATGTCGATTCGGTTGCATGGTGGATGACTCTATTCTCAGGCGAAAGAGATAAATCAGATGTAGGTACAGATCTATGGACATTTCCCACTCATTTTTTTTCTCCGCATTAACCAATGGAACATTAAACTAATTCTGCCCTCACTAAGTGCAGAGTAAGAACAAAAGCCATCCCCTCGAAAATAAATTAGACTGGATTCGCAATGGGAAATGAAAATCGGCAAGTGCTTTATCCACTTCGAACGTGTTCGAAGGGGCTCGATAAAGGATTTTCAGAGACTTTGTCACGACGAGCCGAGGAATCCCTTTTTTATGCTACGCTGCGTCATGTTTTCACAGGCGCGCCGTCGACTTGGACTCCCTTCAGTGAGAAAAATATTTGAACAAAAAAGACTTCCAGTTGAAAAGGAATGACCGTATGTACATTTTTTCGTGAAACGCGTTCGTCGAGTACGATGGAGAAGATTTGTAAAGCGCGTTTCACGTTATCAAAAGAATGGATAAGAGTTATAGTAAAATGGCCACACCCAGCTGGAGAAATCCTGAGAGACAGAGAATGATATCCGATTCTTCCCGCTTCTCATAGACGCATAGAAAGAGTCGATGGTCATTTGGAGGGTGGGCAAAAGAAAACTGTGAGTAGGATGGGTGAAAGGAGCAAAAGTAGACTTTAAACGGCAGAATTAAATATTTTTATAACAATTTCAAAAAGCCGTAGTTTAACATAGATTCTATATTTAAATGATATTTTCAAAGGCTAAACTCGATTATGATCTCTGAAGCCGAGAATAGTGCGATCTCCGCAGTCTATCTGATTGCGCAATGCCTTATACATAACGCACTCCATCAGGCAGGGAGTCGCAGGTGTCACTGTGGCGGGCGATCTCATTATACACGAACGGCTCTTATTATTCCAAGAATAAAAGATTAATTTGAAATTGCAGGACAACACAGCGCATCTACTTGCAATAAATTAGTAAAAATGTATCATGAACATAAACGCGCCTTAGCTTTCAGAATGAAATGTTTTCAGATATTCTCTTCAGGTATGGAAAAAGAGCTAACGAAGAAGATTAAATAGTAGAATGAATAAGGGTTAAAGAAGGTGTAATCGGAGAGTGAATACGTAGGCACCGAGCATGACAAAGGGAATCATAAAATTACCAACGGATTAAATGCTGCAGATATAATAAAATTTAGTGTGCTTTCACTGGACGGAGAAGATTTGTCCAATCGGGTAACTCAAACAGACGCCAAAAGCTTTAAGCTGCTCCAGAAGCTAAATATATCGCTTTAATATTGCTTTAAAATATCACAGTGCTGTACTTCTTTCATTCCACCAGCTGCATCAGGTCTTTATAAAATGTCACGAGAACATCAGCAGTCAACATACAAAAGTTACAGAAAGTGTTTTGAACAATTTATTGCGACAAAAAATACGGCAAGTGCCCATGCTTGAGATCCATTTCGTTCCCCTGCAGTGGTATTAAACTACTATTACAACAATTATTGCAAGTTCTTTTAGCTGGTATACAGGGTCAATTTTAGAAGCAGTTCGATATGATGAAGATGATCCGACAAAAGAAACAACCACATGAAACATTCATTTCAAAGAGCCCTTGATATCAAACAAAACATTTTATAAAATGTAGCATCCAATACTAATCCTAAATATGTGTTCTGATTCCATCTTGAAAAGCATTTTTTCCAATTAAGACTCCCGTTTCTCGAGGAAGATTCATCATTAAATGATGATTAATACCAGCACCAAATGTTGACTTTGGATAGGAGTTCTGCGGCCCGATGCTCAGAATTGGTTAATCTTGCCAAGTTCTTCGTCTATAACTTCGGCAGTACCAGAATCCCCGAGATTGCCGAGAGAGTCACAGACGTGGAACGATAGCGTCAAGAAAAAACTCGGAAAATGAGTTTCATCTTCGAACTCAAGTCCCAGCAGAACCAAAATCAACTACTCTTCCAATAGTAGTACGGTATGATCATTTGTTCACCCTTAAGAGCACGTGGAAGATCCAAGATTTGACACACATTCATTGGTTCCAATTTATAATGCCGTTACAAGGCTTTTACCATAGTAGCTACAGGCTTATCAGATATAGTGACCTCTAGAGAGAATATTGTTAACAAAGTTTTACCCGATATAGAACTCCCGCTCCTTCACACCTGTGCTCCGGATTAGAATAACCCCTTCAATTTCCCAAACTCCTCCCATGACCTCATTCATAAGTCAAGTCTCACGTGCTATTTATAACGAGCCACTTACTTCTCTCCCGCCCTCCCAATATTCCTTCACCCTTCGAGAAGTGCATTGCCATTGGATTGAGAGGATCACGGTAACCAACGCAAGCATTTCCTGGATGTGGAAGTAAACCAGAGAATTTATTTCCTGGTAAATGATCATCATCACAACAGAAATTCCATCTGAATAGTTCGTTATGGGGATAATTATAGGCCTATTTTTGTATTTTCAACGATTTCATCTGACCCTATTACCTTTAGGATTATTATTGCGATGATATTGGCGCTGTTGGCTTTCATGACTACTGAGGAACAGAGCCATTTCAATACATAATGTAAGTCTTTCAAAAGGTATTTCTTGCACATTTGACATTATGATTTTCAAATCTGTCTCCATGATAGTTGGTTCGCATACATATGATCCGGTCTGGGCAGACATACACTCTGAGATTACGAACAGTGGTCAACCTCCCTCTTACTACCTTTCTCTTCAGCAAAAAACGCCCCCGTTGACTCATTTCCGAACAATGTCCAACACAACCCATCCCCCCCTTCCTACTTCATGCCAAAAACCTAAGAGTAACCTAGACGCATTTCTGCGTGAATCTTTATCTGGAGATGAAGATGAAAGTCGAACCCGGATCATTTCTGATTAAAATGTCACGAAATCACAAATGATGACATTTCCCGTGAAATAGAATGGACTTTCCATTAAGCTACGCCAGAAACTACATATGACTACACCTAAAACCATCCTTAATTACAACTTATACTTTTTTATGGAAGCTGGGGTTATTTTCAAGTAGCCATCGAAGCCTCTGTAATACTAAATGAAAACTGAAAAACAACCATGTAATTCAAATACTGCTCTGTGTTTTCCTGAAAACACTCAATTTCGGACTCAAATCGTATTTAATTATGAATACCTTCTCTTCTCCACTCTTTTGGTACTTTTTCGACCTAAGTCAGATTTCTTCCAATGAATGTGAACAAAGAGAGACATGTAGCATTTTTCGAAACAAAAAATACGTGAAGGTAACTTTATTGAATAGAGACACAGGAAAAAAAGCTGTCAATCAACAGTACTTAAACGAAAATATTTCTTGTTAAAAATTACGCGCATTGGGCTGCGTCAAAGCACAAAATCATTCCAGAACTCAGCGAGAGATGTCACGGGTATAGCTGTCAACAATATAATGTGTTTCCATTCTGAGTTCTGCTTATCCCATTTTGATTAAAATGCAAGAAAACGTGCGGTAAAATTATCGGAGCCCTTCTGTTCGATTACAAGTAGAGCGGATAAGCGATACCGAGAGGTGTGGTCAATTAATTGAGATGCCATTTAAACGTGACTTTTCAAAATTGGTATAAATATATATTCCACGGACATGTATTTAAGCCTGGGATCCACCAATCATATGTCGTATATTTTAAAGACTCCTGATATCCCTCCTCTTTTGAGTTTAGTCTACCGCAACCACCTATAATTTTCGCGGCCTTCCTCTTCATCACACGACTTTCGCACCGCTAACCTGTTCGACTCTCTTCCATTCGCTCGACATGGCTAAACCAACTTATCACACTCCTTCCAAATGTCAATTACTGGAGTATCCCAAGCAAATTTCACATGACCCACTCTTTTCTTACCGTATCAACCCAAATTATGACACAAATACTTCATCAGTACCCCACTCCCAATGCACTTAGCCTACTCTAAGGCTAATCTGACATAGCAAAGTTTCGCTACCGGTATTCTACTCAAATAAGGAGAATAAATTTTAACCTTGTACCTTAATTCCATAGCTGTAGCCAGTAGAACACGAAACAAAGTAGGAAAGCTCTACCTATAACCACCACTAACTCGGCCCTTCACCCCTTCCCTAGCGCCGATGCACAGCGCATAAGACCTTTCGAAAAAAAACCCGAACAGCCTCCTCCAAACTTCCGAGCAAAAACCCTTCCTCCAAATTCTCCTTCCTCAACACACTCCTCCACCATCGAGCATCCTATCCCCCCCTCCCACCGAAAGAAAGGCGCGCCCCCTTTTCAACCAACCCCCACCCGGAGCCTCCCTTCACTACAGTCCCTCTCGCTCGATAGCTCACAGCCGCGGCGGACGGCCCGAGGTTAGATTAACGCGCTCTGGGCCTTTGTGTGCGATACGACGGCGGATATAAGGGGAGGGACGAAAAGGGGAGTTCCCTGGTGAGAGAAATGAGGGAAAAAAAGAACCCTCACCATTAGGGTTAGGTGGCGCCTCTTACCGCTGCCGACGGTGATGTTTAAAACTGACTGGTAGTGGGAGCAAAGAAGATGGTAGGAGCAAGCAAAACACTGCCGGATTGTCCACACGGTTGAGTTCATCCGAAAGAGGCGGATTTAGTCCCTCACTAAATTCTTTTTTATGGGAAACGAGATTAATACGCAACAAGAAAAGCCTGGCAGGTGTTACGCTGATCGACAAAATCGACGAATCGGTTTTTAATAACCCGCGATCATATTATTCATTAAGCGCTAACGAGAATACCTATCTACAAAAATATTCCACCAACTTTCGGTAGTTTTAACAAAGCAACAACTCAGAGCCTATGCAGCTCAATAGGATGGGAAGAGAACATTGAACAGCATTCCTATGCTCACCACAATCGACAATTTTCTTAGCTGATAGTTGAAAATAAAGTTACGGAGGTCAAAGAGGCTTTGGCTCTAGCTGACCGACTGCGTGTTTCTTCAATGGTGGATATTTTCGTAGACCTTACCTACCTAGCAATGGATGGAGGCGCTGCCCGTCAAGTAAACACTCTAAAGCAACCGAAGACGGATGAAGATTGATGACGAATTTCGCGCTAACAGTCAATCGTATTCCGAAGTTATCGAAGTGAACCTCCATGACGTTCGTAATTAGATGTTGACGCTCATCATCAACCGGCATTGGGGTTCCGTTGGGAGCGAAGAGCGAAGTAGGCTCCACAGGGCCCAAACACATGTAAAATCTCGAGCTTTAAGTTAGCCCTGATTAAAAGATACTACGTTCACTGATGTGAGATAATCTATGCTAATTAAAAACAAAAACAGAGGGCAAAATATGCCGATTACCTGAGGAATGCATTTTTTACTTAACACTGCCAACCATATGAGCCGGATCAGCACCATTTCTGTAGAATTCATCGAATTTAACTTCAATAATTAAAATGTTTTTTTTCTGACGAAAATGAGATGGTAGGGTGCCAACAAATACCCCTTAATTTCCCCGAATAATTGCTCCATGTTTACAGTTCAAACAGAATGCAACGTACTATTCTCAACCAAATCCCTATGAGTGGTGTTCCGTCAGAAGTCGTATACATGGAGAGGAACGCTTGCCGTGGCAGCTTCAAAGGGACGGGCAGGAAAGAAGGCGGTGGCTGACATGGGCGACAGACAACCCACCCGAAAACTGAAACAACCCCAGGCTTCCTCTAACAAGCAGGGTGTGGGGGTTTCGGATTAAAGCGGGAGCACAGAGGGAATAACAAATGAAGGGGAGGCGGCCTCGTAAGTTGAATTCGTTCAGGAGTAGGTGGAGAAGCGGTATAATTTAATGAAAGGGAGGAATTGAATGAATCCAAATGAAACAGCAAAGTAAAGAGATGAACGGACGCATGAATGCGTCCCACAACTAAATATTTCAGTGATGTTCCTCCAAAAACAGTTGGAGCCAATTAAACGGAAGGGAAAAAACAAGTCAACTGGCGCGAACGATTAAAATTTGAATTTTAAAAAATACCTCCAGAATTTGAGCTCGATGATGAGAAAGGCAACAGAAGAGATGTTACTTTTTGTGTAAATGGGACAAAAATACAAAGGCGGCAGAGGATGGTGTAGGGGGGCGTGATAAATGCTTCCGGGCCGTGGAAGAGAGTAATGGCGGGGATAAAAGGGTGCAAGAAGTGAAGACTTAAGAAGACGAGTGGGAATTACAGATCCCGTGAAGGAGCGAAGGAATGATGAGGAGTAAAGGGATAATGCAGGAAATAAGCATGAAATAATTATTAGCTTTAATTGCCCACCCTGCTAACCAATTTAGATAGATAGACCACATTGAGCATTAATTCACAAACAAGTCACTGATAATGCCTGTCGACAAACGGCTATGTCCTTAACAAGAGTCATTTATGTATGATTTTACTCTTTTCCGGCGAATAAAATTTGTGTTTAATAAAATAAAATGTGTGCCCGAGAAATTAACACAAAGAGTCATTTATAATTTTGAAACTGGATCATAGTCGGCCAAGGAGGCCTGGATGGTAACAAGTCGCCCTGGTAAAGGGTTCGAATTTCGCCTGACAAAAACCTTGCATTTGGCCTGTCTGGATGATAGATGTGTACATGTTTGGCAAATGTATACGTGTTTCAGTGCCTGTAATTTTATGAAGGCTTAGGTTAAATTCCGAGAACGTCAAGGTCTCCAGCATAAGGTACAATTTTGGAAGAGAAGCAACTAAAACACCCAGGTTTACTTCCGCGAACCTAAATCAAAGAACATTTTTTACCAGAGATTCCAGGAATCCTCCTAAACAGCCCACGCTTTCCAACCAGATGCGATGCCATGACTTTTACTCGGAATTTTTAGGTTGACACAATTTATTCGACAAACCCTCGACCACTCCGCCGACGAAATTGTTTCTATAACTCCGAATTCTTCCACAGACGGACGTGACATTACACTCCCCTCCTCTGACAGTCCTTGAAGGACGCCATCGGAAATATTTCCCGTCGACGAAGTAGCCATGATAGAGGGCGTTGAGCGAGGGACATGAGATAATGGAATCCAGGGAATATGACACACGCACACACATATCTGCGATCCGTGGCGGCGAGGCAGTCGGGGCAATTGAAACATATGTGATGCCCGTTCAGCCCGGATGCGGGCGCGGAAGAAGGGGATGGGGACGGCCCGACTCACTGCGGACTGGAATGGTGGGCATTGAATAATAAAGTCTGGTTCGTCAGAGCGGTGGCGGCTGAACACCATGAAAAGTGTGTACATATATAAGTACACACCTTTCATTGTATTTACATTACGTCAGCTCTAGCAGCATAAGCACGTGTGTAAAAGCAGCAAAGGCACTACTTATAGATAACAAATCATACGTATCAACAAAGCTGTTCAAAAATAATCAGCGACATTTCTATGCTACTCACGTCATTATGTAAGTCAATACTGGAAACCGTCCAACACCATGTTAATCGATCAACGGATGTATGAACCCATATAAAAAATAAACTGTCCACCCATTATCCACACCTAAAACTCACGCCGTTATCCGTCACAACAGCGGGTAAAAGGGGTGTTGGGACTCGAGGCATTACAAAGGGAAGATTTGAGGAGAAAAGTGACTCCAGTACCACGACACACAGGGAAGACCGCGTGGAAAGTTACGAATAAAAAGAGCTTTCATGACGAGAAGTATAATCTCGGACCTTGGAGCTGCTCCGCAGACCATTAAGTGCGCTTTCCCGGAATTCTTATTTCCAAGGGCAGTCTTCGGACTATAGGGACGGGCTATTGGGAGCCATCACGAGCCATCGAAGGAGGCGCTGAAAAGATCGATCTTCAAGAAAGCGACTGTCTAAAAATACATACCACCCAGCAAGCCACAGCCACATGGAGATGTCTCGCTCTGTTATTATTGCAATCACAAATAGTGCGTGGGAAGAAGAATTTCGTATTTGCCAGCTCGGAAAGTTATCTCCACTAATTTTCCCCTTAAAGCAGTTCCAGGGACATTTAAATTAATACACTCCCTGACACACGCGAGGTCTCAATTTTTCAAGTGAACTGGGGAGAGGGGGAGCGGATGACGAATCCTTCTTTTGCGTCGCCGTTAATCACAACGTAATTCAAAACGAAGCCACTCTAGAGGGTCAATGTTCAGAGATGCTGTCCCAAGAACGCACCCCATCAATTAAAATAGATGACTGAAGGCACCTGTCGAAACTTGAAAAACGACGGCCACAATTACGCTCACATGGGCGCGATTGAAAAAAAATCGGTAAACGCGAGCGGAAGTTTCCTACTCACGTGACTACATCTGTGAGTGGGTCATTCTGCACGGCAAACCGATAAATGCAAGATTTGGTCAAACTAAGCCAAGAACGGCGAAGAAAAGGAGGAAGATTACGAGTGTTAAAATGGTTCACTTGACCGGGAATGGATACACGGACATTCGGATTTCCAAAGCTGAAATAATCAATTGTAAACAAAAATGACGTATGAAAAACCTTTATATTTTGCAAAATAAACGATCAAATTGGTAGAAATTGCGAAAGGAAAAATATTTCCCCACCGCAAAAGCAAATATCTTTAAATTGGCTGAATATAAAGTATCCTCAAACGTAACTAAAAACGAAATAAGTGATGAAATATAATTTATTCTTGTGGTTAAGAGTTCTCGGAAGTCCATGTTCCCTTAGAGTGCGATCCGAGATCGACCGCGGGGCTGAACATCTAGGTCCCTTTAAATCCTCTCAAAATTGCCTTAGGAAACAGGAAGCCATTGACCCGGCGAGCCAAAAATCCGTTGGTTGATTCCTGGTCCAGTTCCTATAGCGATTTCTACGAAAGATGAGATACTATAGACAGTTATGGGAGCAGAGTAAGAGAGCAAGAGTAAGACTTGTGAGGAACCCTCACTTACTCACTCACAGGTCGACAGTGGCGACAGTATTTGCCACGAGTACACATCAGCATGGCCGCCGCGGTAGAGGTCCAGGGCTGGAAAGTTACTGTGTACGGTAAGGAATAAAAAAATAAGGGAAGGAGAATAGAAAGAGAGAGAGAAATACTTGGGAGCTGGGAAAATGGAGCAAGTGACCCGGGGGGGGCGGGGCAACGGGGCGGAAAGGGTGCGAAAGGGGCAGGCCCCGGATCCGAGCGGTAATTGAGCGGGACGTTAAGGCGAGCAAGCTGTAGGAATGGTTCTCTTTCACTCTCCGGCCCCGTTTCCCACACAATCCCTAAATAAAGGACTGAAATGGGGTGGTTTGGGGCGGGGCAGGAGTGGAGGGGGGGGGCGAGAGACTCATGGGGAGGATGAGGGTGGAGAGGCCTCCCTCGTCTCTCTCCCGGCAACCACCCACCCCCTTACCACCCCATCCCATCCCTCCCGAGGAAATTAATCCCCGTGCCTCGTCGAGTCACCGCCGCGCGGCCGGCGCGCCGCGCGGGTAAATGTCCGCCCCCCGATGCGCAAATTGCGGACGAGGAGGTTTGAAAAAGAGTGGAGCGCACGGTCGGGCGTCGTCGTGAAGTAAGGAGGAGAAAGGATGGGAAAGGCGATAGGGAAATGCATGGAAAGAGTAAAGAGAGAGAGAAAGAAAAGAGATGGGAGAGACTTCTTGAAGAGCGAAAAATCATTTTACTTAGAAATCAATGAATTTGGTCTCATTTTAAAGAAAAATATCTCGCCCTTCTAATGAGACCAAAAATTCATCCCCTTACCACATTACTTTCCGAGATATTTTCCAAACTATACCGGCCCTTTTACACGGAAAATGGCACGTGTATGCACTCCTGAGAGACATTATTTACAAAATGAGGTATTTCTAACACTTAGATGTCGTAAAAAAACTAACAGCGTGTAGTTTTTATGTTTTCTCAACTATGATTGAAAAAATATCATATCAGTAGGTTCTTGGGTATCACTAAAAACCTTCCGTTTTGAAGGATAACCTCAATTCCAGACGCACCGCACGAAAAAAATTATTCAAGTTAAAGACTAATTTAGATATTTTCATTTAATTACTTACAATTTCTGTCACATAAAACTACATTATTGCACCATTAATAATGCAATATATAATTGATGTGGCCTATAGCAGGTGGAATTAAAACATACAATTCGAATATGGTCTCTATTAGGACTAGGGAACTATCTCGCTCGGACTACCTTAACGTCTAATATAAAGTTATTTTCCTGGAGCTTTTAGGTCATTGATTCATGTTTAGTCGGTTCCTCTTTTGCCAACGTTTTATATATTTGTTATGCTTCATCAGGGCTTCTATGTATGCTGTAGATATCCTAATAACGTCTGTCCGAAACCATTTTGTCAGTCCACTTAAGGTTCAAAAAGTGAGGAAATATTTATATTGGCATTGTTACCGTCAACAAATTCACTCATAGTTCCAACTTTGCCATACAATATGTTGTCAGTTTCCGCCAGCTCTTACACAGTTCCTTCACGCGTCTCAGACAAAAATTGCAATGTAAAATTTATTCTCACACAGGACTAGTTTAGTGACCAACTTCCTATTTTTCACTTCATAGATTAGTCTGCATGACTTGGTTCTCAAACCATCTCGGCTTGGTCGACTAACATTGCGAAGCCCACTTGGCTTCTATTGAAAAATGAAATGAAAATGAAATAGATAAATTTATTGCCCCACTTAAAAAACAATACAGAAAAAAAGTTCAGTAAAACAACTGTGGGGCTTTAGGTTGATTCAATGGTTTACACCAGTGTAGAGCCTACCAGCACTTATTTATGCGTTCAAAATATATCATTGAAAAATATAGCAATAGCTTTTTGACAAGACATGAGCAAAAAAATGAAAAATAAACCAATAAACGAGAGCATACAAGGATAAGAATAAGCTTCTTACAATGTTTTAAAGCAATTCAAGAGGGGCAGATCGGATGCTTTCCTCCAAAATGGTTGCACCATTTGTCTATGTATTCAGAAATAATTTTCTCCTGAATTAAAATTTTTATATGCTCTCTTATGATTTCGCGTCTCATCCTGCCATGTAATGTGTAGCTTCCCACTGTTCTAAAGATGTGGTTCGCAAAGATACGTCCACTGCCTTTTCGGGAAAGATTGATGCTGTAAGCACGGTTGGAGCTCTAGTAGGAAGCGCGTGTCAGCCGCCAGCCCCGCTTTGACGTGGTGAGAACTCTTGATTCCGGAGAAGGTCTTCGATGCTTTGTCGCGTCCCTGAATGGGGTCATGCCTGAATCGAGGCGCCGCTTCTCCGGTGACTGAAGGGGCCCTGGCTTCCAGCTCTAAGAGGCGTAGAGAGTCACTCACTCAATAGGTTTGGGTGATCGTCTCTTGAGTAATAAAACACCAAGCTTCACAAGCGTGCCCGGCCGCTGTATTTTGCGGCCGGGTGCCGGCGGTTCATTTCCGCGGCTTATTCCCTTCCTTTCCCCCATCAAGTCGGGTGAATTTATTAGGTACCGAACTGTTTGATTTGTTCGCCTCCCTCGCGTCGGTAGTCGTGATCGTTCTTCTTTTTCAGAAGACGTACGTATCTCATGATGTAATGCTCTTTCCGAGTATTTTGGAGAGAACCATATAGTAACCATAGTGTTAGAATTTAATTAATAACAAATAGGCAATATCTTAAAGCAAACCAATATATCCAGCTTTTGCCCTCATTTTATTACTATATAGTAAGTGCAGTATAATTTTAGTTTAACGTCCTTCGACGACTAAGTTCATTTCATTCATATGTACTGTCAGCCACTTGCAGTCATGGTAATAGCACTCGAACGTATAGGAGGATCAACTCACCAAATTTGAACTGAATATATTCCGGAGACTGATCGGAAACCGGAACCGAACTCTCATGTTCAGCTAAGACATCTCCTTCCTCGAACAACTTAATACTTCAGTTTCCCTGCCATTTATTTTCATCTCGCGTACCTAAAGTAAAAATTTTAGACTTCCTCATCCGCAGCTACATCATATTATCCCAAACGTAAAGGTGCTTGGCAAGGTTAATAAGGCTACCACCCGAGGAAATCTCAAAATATTAGCTCAGAAGAAATAGAACTACGTACATGGATATAATTATCAAGAGAAAACAGGGCTGCTCTCGCGTATGACGAAGAAATGATGCGTCTTTCGGAAGGACTCGTAACTCGACCAAACGCTTATTAACGAGGTCACAAGACGATAATCCATCCTCTAGGAATCCGTGGGACGACAAGCAAAGAAGGAAAAAAACCGGAAGATGTAACCGAAGAGCGTAAATAATGTGACAAGGAAATGATGGCGCGAGACAAAAAATAAACTGGGAACGTAATAGTTTTGAAAAATATGCATCGGAATACACAATGAATAACGGGGACGGTCTCCATTCTCGTGGAAAGCATTAAGAAAATGGGCGCGCAAAGAGTTGGCGATTTCCTGGAAGAGAGAAAAGGAGGAAAAACATGAGAACTTAGCCTCAATTCGGAAGTAAAGTTTCTTTTCATTCCCCCGACGAATAGAATTAAGACGACAGAAGAGCATCGACCTTTTACGCGGCATCCTCTTAAGACCCGCACTCTCAACAGAATGACCGCAATGTCTTTATTTCTTTATTAGAGCGATGTTTCGCAGAAAACAGAACGACCTAACAACAAAAAGACCCACTTAAGATGTACGGTGCATACAAATGGGCCGGAGAATTTGGCAAACCAAAGGATTAACACATCGATTACTTCAGAGAAGACGGTCCAAATTTGGCTCTCGTTGTCGAGAACCACGATACGGACGTGAGGAACGGAAGGGTGGTGACACCAAGACTTTGTGCGCCAAACTTTATGGAATGATTCTTTTCTGGAGTGCTTAGACATTTATCACGAGAATTCATTATTTCTACGCTATAGTGCCTCAGAAGTTGAACCGCTTAGAATAGTCCCAGCTGTCACAACTCGTTCTACCAGGAGTATTGCCTACACCACCGAAATTTAATTACATATTGCAATAACTCATTCAAGTGATTTTTTTACACTGAATTCTCTTCACACACTTGAACTCAAATAGAGAAACGCTTGCCAAAAAAACCCCATGAGGCCGCTGAAATAACTCCATCTGAAGACTAAGCAGTAGCGCAAAGTGGACACCACTTGCCGGCGGAAGACAATAATGCGCGAAATTCGGAGCAGAAAAAGTTGATTCTCCGAGACTACGACTCGACTATCCTCTCTCGGCTCATGAGAATCCAATATCACTCGAATTCACCTGGGTCGAGTCCTTGCCTAGGTTTATCATCTTTTTACCGCAAATTTCGCGCAGAGGACTGAAAAGCTTTCAAAACAAAGCATAGCAGACTTCATATTTCGGTTCAGCAGCGTACAATTAGGCATGGGCACATCCTAAAAAAGTACCGGTTATTAACCAACAAGGATTCTAAAGCACACTTGTACAAGAGCGGCACGGCCGACGCAACATAATCGGTTAACCGGTGTTTCTGCTTGTTTATTCTCACCAATTAGATCCTAATTAACAAAAATCTTACTTATTTGCGTCGGTGTTTCTGTTAACTGTGGTAGGAAGAATCCAGCAGCGTTGATAATAATACAAACATCATCACTAATTATTTTTAATTAGCATTTTAAGGAGCATGATCTGTGAACCGCCGCGAGTAACTTTCTTTCTAACTTGAATAATAACTCGTTTTCTCACGAGTAATACATTTAGGGTTTATTGAATGCTATCGGTAACAATATAAACTCCTTTACGATAGAAGCACATCATTGTCCATTTTGGGTGAATCCAAGCCTTGTTATCATCATTATATTATTAGGTAATATTTCCGTTTCATGCTTCGCTGAATTGATTTTGCGAGTGCAAAGTCCTTTCCCCATTTCCTAATTAGTGAAAAGTAATTATATTTATCTAGGTAATCTTAAATGGAAAGAACTGCCACTAATTATTTTGTCACATTTGCTTCTCTGCATGAACGAACTAGTTTCTAAGTTTCTAAGATCAAAAATCAATTCCATGTCAGGGAACCTGGAACAAAGTTTATCAATACAAAAGTACGCTAATTTAACTCCTTTCAACGGCATGAGCCACCGTCACAATTTTCCACTTTTCATAAAGTCACATTAACGAAGACAATGGCAATGTGCGCTGTGAGCTAAAGTAGCGAGGCTCATTTAAAAAACATTTCAATCATTACAGTTTAGATAATTCTTGGAATTTCGAATCAGCTCTAATAAATATATTACAAAAGGTGGAAGAATAAGCACAGATAATAATAAGCACTTCCCACCAAAATCATGTACAAGATCACTGAGGAAACAAACTAGCGCACAGCAATGGAGTCGCAAATCATTCCCACAAACACGGAAAGCCCAACAACTCAGCATCCTTAGCAACACCGGCAAACGTACAAAAAACACGATTCAGAGGCCCGTACCAATTAGATTCAAATAAGTTCAAGTATCATTTATCTCGGAGCAAGTCGATCTACAGCAGTTAGCCTTAGCTCGAAGAAGAGGGTAGGACCTTAAAAATGAAATTTACTTCATTCCAAAAAACAGACGAGAACCATACATCTTTGAGTAGAAGTCCCTTTTATATGAGATATTTGCGTAAAATTATGATCTAATTTTCCCATTTTTATTATTTCTCTTTCCAAAATTCATGCCAATGAGTTAATGCGCTGAAGTATGTCGGGTTACGTATATTTTTTTTCACGCCGTCAGGAAAGAGTTCGTTCAAGACTTAATTAAAATATTAACCCTAAATGTTAGCCTATGATTTATAGCGATTCCAATCCCAGCTGTAGAGGTAGTCTTGTAACACAAATAAAATCATTGTTATGGCCTTTTACATTGCTGGACCTTCTTAGCAACACACGTTACATCACCCTAAGTCTGACAGATGCGATAAAATAAGAGAGATACACTGCCGAACAGATAGGTTCAAAAACTCGTTCTTTCCGCGCACAATAAGCGACCACAATAAAAACTGAGCTCCTCCAAATGCACTCCCATAGAACATGTAACCATTTCACCTTCAAAAAATTAACATCTTTACACGGCTGGTGACCTACCACCCCCTGCCACACGCCCATGCGGCAGTATGTAGATATAAACCCATATCCAAATAAGGTGTTAAACATGGGGCAGGGATGAGAGGAGATCTACAGTAAACCATAGTATTGGATGCATTTTGATGATAGTTTCAACACCAACAGGGTTCACAATATTAATATAAAGCTCAATAGACTATAATATAAGTACAAGTTAAATTACAGGGAATGCTACGTCATCGTGTGAGAGCTCAGAAGGCTCGAAAAACGCACTCATAGGATATTGACCACACCACAGGGAGCTTCCACCATTTGGTATCAAGATATCATTCCCCATCCCATCGGCAAGAGGGCGCATTTGTCACGGAGATGGCAGCAGGCCGAGGGTGGAGTGTGTTGGAGAGGGGTGGGAACGAGGAGGGGGGAGAATAGAGGGAGGGAGCCGGGAGGGGAGGGGTCGAGGATAGAGCTTTCGGGTCAAGAGGGCATTTCCACGGGCAATGTGGTGGGGAAGTGAATTGGGGGAGGGGGGGGAGGGAGGATTAGGGGCGATATGAGAGACGTCAATGCACGGAGTCCGAGGTCTAGAGCGGAGAGGGTTTCCACTTCTCCCACGAGGTGCTACATGGCGACGCCCAATGGCAGGGCTTGTCCGGTTTGACGCCTTGACTTGAGACGAGTGAGACGAATTCCAGACGCATATTGTGAGGTTCGAACGGAGAAAAAGCGAAACGAAACTATCAAGTCTGTAAAATTTAATTCACGATGGAGAAAATCCTTTTAATATCGCGAGAATCTTACAATTTTATATTTATTAAGAGCGTATGATTTGGTTCTTTCCCAGTGTATAATATTTATGAAGTCTTCGCGGGTTATCCACCAGCTTTGGTACTTGTATTGAAAACTAGTTTTTATGCGATGAGTTACGCATAAATATTTGTGACAAAATTATTCAATAATAAATGTGGCCTTTAGCAACATAATTTCCACTAACTTCCAGGTATTAAATCCATGCTGAGTTTATCCCACGGAGGTCCGTTTTCCACTTAAAAGTAGCACTTGAATTTTCCGGTCAGTTTTCCGCAAACACGTGTTTTCGTCAAAACTCCCCAAAAGAGACTGCTGCCTACATCCCAGGTCACCTGGCTTAGGGTTGTACCCGTCATAAAACCTTCAAAATACATTTCACTTTTAGGGTTTTGGCCAGGACTTTCGGAAAATTCGCCACTGTGCGTCATCCTCTCGGCATTGACAGGTCATGTCTGCATTAATATTAAGGCTGTTTTTTGGAGCAGTTAGACAGCGGAGGATTACATGTTCGGCAACGATGGCAGAAATTTGTACATCAAGAGGTTTAGAACGTCACGGCGCACATCAACTGACTGCCACACATGGTCTATGCAACAGACAATCGCGACAAATAATAAGAGAGAGAGAGTGTGGAAAAGATCGGAACGGAAATTTCCTCATCCCACGCACCATAGATTATTACAACTAAATCAAATCGAGACAATAAATATACATCTCATTTTTCGTCTTTTCTTTGTTTTTCTCTTCCAATTCCTTTCAGTATAGCTTTGCTGGAGTCTACATACCCCTTGTCACACGTCCTTGCGGCGGGTCGCGAGGTAGTGTGCTGATCGTAATGACAGGTAGTCAAATTTTCTCATAGGGTTACAAGTCCGTGATTCAACAAATATGGTAATGGACAGATTCAAGACTACTTAGCATGACAGAGTAGGTAACATACAAATAAAGATAGCGTTTAAATATCTAAATGATTATTAGCATTAGAAACAACAAGTAACAAGACAACATGCCTGGTCTATTTAGAGCAGCTTCATAGGGAGGTAGGTGCTATCCTGAAGATAGAGCCTTAAAAAATACAAAATTGCAATATGGACCATTGCTACATATTTCCAGGTGATGACACCCAATACAAAAACTCAAAACTTTCCACGTGGAGTGTGAATGATCGGATGAATTTTCATTGAGGAATCTTTTGAATATATATTTCTTTTTTTTTGTATTCTACCGAATGATTAGAACTTTTTATTAGCTGTCACAACGCCAGATATATAATTTTGGTTTAAATATCTATTTCCACAGAAAAAGTACAAATTTTCCGGGCGGGAATATCGTCACTAAACTTTAAAGCAAGGTACCTCTAACTGTGCTCCGCGGGGCACGAGCGTGTGATCCTCAAGGTCTCCGTCCGAGGCTGTTATCAAGAAAGCCACAAATACTAAATTGCTGCTTTTAACTGGAGTTTTTTATTGCTGTTTTTAGTCATTAAAAATATCTGATTTTCATACTTCCGTGTAAGTACATATAGTGTGTAACAAGCCTCATAGAAGGGAGACAAATAAACACTAATTATTCCTTGGGGTTTCGCAAGAAACAAGGTCGTAAAAAGGCTGCGTGGCTGAAAAAGTTTGGGAACAATTGCTTAAGAGACATACTTTAATAAATGGAAACAAATCGTACCCAAAACGCCATCCCTTCGATATCAGAACGTCAAAAAAATGTAAAAAGTCAATCATCAAACTAATAATTGATATCGTGTCTCTTCTCAGATAACCATCTTGTTGCTTATGATAAATAATTTTGACCTCCCACTTGAAGGGGTTATGAGCCTCATTTTCCTCGGTAACGCAAAAAAATTTAACTCCATAAATATACTTAATGATGTTTAACACTCAAGTGCTGTGAACAGAATGGATCCACGACATGGAGAGTGGCTTCACGATGAAAGTCATCCCAAGTCTTTTTCCATGGCTTTTCATTAATTCCCGTACAAATCTCCCATCTGTCTCGACACAGGATGTGAATGCTACTCCGAGGCTCCGTCTTTCGCCCATGAAGTCCCCTGGTTCTCATTTTCTGATTCTCTACGGCACGAGACGTTTTATAAGTCTCCTAGACAATGTGACACATGCGTGTTGGGGAAAAAATAGAAGCAGCACTCGCGACACACATCGGCTGCGTGAACGTTATACCCGTATGTCGCGTATAATACATTCGGGAGTGATCCGGCACAGGAGCGCTTATCCTTGACAGAAGGGACTGAGCACAAAATTACATACAATGCTTATCCCTGGAATTCCGAGCGAACAGAAAAATTTTACCGCGAGGGAAAGAAGCAGAGAAATGGAATACATCAGCGTCTGCCCTCGAGCGTACGCAACACACAGTGAGACAAAATGGCAAATGACTAAAAGGTTTCGCTCATTCCTCATGGGAAGGAAAATTATACGGTACCAGGAAATAGAGGTGCACTTCTCCCGGTGAAATAATGCAACGAACTTTGAATACCCGCAGTTATCTTTGGTTCATTTCCACGCGATGGTATTTTATTCACAGTTTTCTTCATTTAGAAGCAATAATCTATCAAAAAAATCCAGATTTAACTTGAAATAACGCTTGGTTAATTTTATGCCAAGTTAAAAGGGAAGATAAACACCCCGGAAGCTTAAATATCACTGAAAGTGCATGCTTTCCATCAAAAGAATTTTGCATTAATATAAACATGACAACTCTTTCCTTTCTCTTCACTTTTCTCAACTTGCGAGAGCAATCTTCGGCTGATTAACGTAACAAATGCGATATTGCAAGTATCCATTTCACGTTCTCAGTTTCCACCCATTCATGCGATTAGGGAATTATATTTGGTTCTTGTGGCCGGGAAATGATGCTTTTGATGGACATATGAAGAACCAGTCCATCTGATTAGGCCAAAAGAAAATATTTATACCTTAAGCATTACTATTTCATTTAGCTCTAGGAATCCATGCTGGAAAGTTTCCTGAAGTACATTCGTAGCTAACTTCGAGCTCATCCATTATAACTACACACATTACAAATATATTTCCACAGTAAGATCACAGCTTTCATTTATTGGGTGTCCATTACCTGGAAATATGTAGCAATGGTCCACATTGCAATTTCGTATTTTTTAAAGCTCTATCTTCAGGATAGGACCTACCTCCCTATGAAGCTGCTCTAAATTGATCAGGCATGTTGTCTTGTTACTTGTTTCTAATGCTAATGATCATTTAGATATTTAAACGATATCTATATTTGTATCCGTAGCTAACTTCGAGCTCATCCATGACAACTAATTACATTACAAATATATTTCCACAGTGAGATCACAGCTTTTCAGCTCCAGGAAATAACCATTACCGCAAAGGTACATAATGAAAATATGTCGTAACCTTTGCAATGAGCGTATGTTTCTCAGTTAAGAAAACTAGGTTCAAAGAAGAAGATAAACATGAACAACAATATACATAATACAGAATTTTCAAATATTTTTTTACGTGAATCCGGTCTCGACGCATATGCATGAGCTAGTGCCTGATATTACTTATGCACAAATTTTGGACGTTATCAATCACGATGAATTCTCGTGTACTTGAAGTTGCGTCCATCTATAACCAAAGAGTGAACAATTTGCTTACGACACTTCAAATTGAAAAACGTCGGAAATGAGGTAAAATATGGATATAAGGCAGAAAAGTAAAGAAAGGTGGCGAAGGAGTGATAAGCAAGGCGGGAGAAGAGATTGGTGAATTCAAAGAAGGGATAAAAAGTGAACTGCTTAGATATTTAGAGGTGCACATAGCGAAGGAAGTCATTGAAGGGAAAAAGCATATTCACATGGGTTTGAGAGGCATCAAACCTTAATATGGCCACACTTGAGATACTGATATGAGAGAGAGACAGAGTTGTTCCTTGTGCCTCAGGGAGCCGCCAACGGTTGAATACATTTTTTACCGCCATGTGAAACACACCTTCAAACAGTCTGAGGCCAAATGAACCTATATTTTCATACATATATAAAGAGGAAAATATCCATCACATTTTCGCGGAAAAAACAAATGCGCGGGAACCTCAACTGAAACAGTTCATTAACCCCGCCATAATGGCGCAGTGCTTCTTGCCACTGGAGCCCTAGATACGCCCCAAACCCCATATTGAACTGCGACCGGCCCACATTGGCAGTGAGTTACAGAGTAATCTGTTGCCTAGCAACGCCCTACTAGTCGATGTGCCGTGGCACACTTCAGCATTAGGTCATCGGGAAGCGCAGCCAGATACTGGAGATTTTCAACTTTTGAAGGACAAATTTTGATCCTGAAAGTGAAAACTTTTATAGGTGAAAAATTATCAAGAAAGTTAATAATAAAAATAAAATATTGATAAGCCGGTTTTCTTTAGAACCATTTTTTTGGGGCTATATTAAGCACTAATTTCTTCGATTCTGACGAAGTCATTCTATAAGTTGACAGACATTTAACGTGGCGTAGCTCATAGCTTGGCTCTGTTTAAGACTACCAACACGAAACAGCACTTCGTACGACAGCTTATTTTAAGTCATCATTCCTACAACTATTATACAAAACAGCAGTTATTCCCACAAGCACCAAAGAAAGGGACGGTTGGAATTAAAGTCGGTTTGCCAATCAATTAATGAATGAAGTCACTAACAGTTCATTTACCGTTAACACACCCCTAACAACTATTATCCACGCAAGAGACATTCAAATTAAAACTGATGAAATTGTCATTACACTGTAGTGTATGTATCAGATGAGATAATCCTCATGTGTAAGGTTCATCTCGTTAGAAACGACCATGGCGGAATAAATAATATAAAATTGGAGCATACGTACTGTTTTCCCGGGATAAAACATTTTCATGAGTACCAGGATGAACATATCAGATAGAGCAAGCCCTGAGATAAAATTATTTTCTAGGAACACATTTCGCGGAAATGTGAAAAGAAAGTTATAATTAGGACGACGAAGGGGAAATATGAACTTGAGCGAAATCCGTTTTTCCATATAAATCTTGTGGAATTTGGAGAACATATTGAAATGAAAGCCATAACTCTGCCATTAAGCATAAACATTTATATGTGTGAAAAAAATGTTTCACTTCATTTAAATAGATAAGATTTATGAGGGAAGCACCATCTGAGACTTAAGAAAATAGCGTTGGAGAGGGGAGAATCAGAGACTGGCAGGAAATAATATGAAGGGTGAAACCACTTTTGACGGATTTCCATTCAAGACGAAGTACAGTAAGATTTCCTCACTCGGCACGCTCCTCCAACAGTTTCATCCCGTCCTTGATGATAGCTTCGGTCGGAAGGGCGAAGTCTCAAATTAATCACGGTTCGAGACAAGGGAGACTATTGGACATCCCAGCCGGAACAAATACCCCCTTCCCTCATTATGTACACTCCTTCCGCTTAACAAGCAACAAACGCGAGACGCGTCCTAAACGCTGGAAAACAAATACTCGTGGTTCCTCCCCTGAAGGAATTCGTTCGCGACAATCTACCGCTTGAATGCAATGCGCGTTACTAACTACATCCTCCTCCCCCATCGCTCACATCCTGCACATCCCATCGCAAACACATTCTATACTCGAAATCGCACGGTTAAACATGAGTTTCCCAATTGAGGAAAGGCCATCCAATCATACATCACATCAATACAAATTCAAATCGCAAAGATTATTCATGATCTTTTTTATAACCACTGACTAAATAGACCAATTTGCTAAAAGTATGTGTATTGAAACGATGTGAGTTTATTTATTCTTTTGTTTATAATAAAATAATACCAATAACTTATGAAATAACTAATCACGAATAGGCGTCAATGCCCATCTTAATCGAGTTATCACGGAAGAAAAATTGAATTATCCACCGAAGAAATACGTTAAATTTTTCGCGATGTAGTTTTACGCAATTCTTTCGTGGATAGGAAAACCCTGGTTACTGGAAAACATTTTCTGAGTGAGTAACAACATAGCGTGAACAAATATAATGTGAAAGAAAGAATTTACTTCGCTCAAGTTTGATAAAAACTCAAATGCACAGCGAGTATTTGGACCCCTGCAGAGAAATAATTGTTTAACAGATCAATAAGTAATAGACAACAAAATCCCGGGAGATAAGTAGAAAAAACCGCTAAAAATGAAACAAGAGTGTAGAACATCTGATAAAAGGTTGGGAGTCACCAGACACCTTGAATCAAGGCTAATATTACCCGAAATATTCATACTTTTCATGGCAACACGGAAGATATCACATTCATCATGCACAGTATCTCTAGAACTGGCATAAAAGAGAAAATACGAGAAATGATTAATTATTACTAAGGTAATCTACCGACCATGGTTCATATGGAAGAAAAATAAACCCACAACATCTTTAGATGCGTATGACCCTATCTTGTTGCCCGATTTATTTCTAGATCTCAGAAAAAGCCCTACTTATCTAGCCAAAAAGCAATTCTCTTTCTTCCCCTTTTCCCTTACCCAACATTCTCCTCTCCATTACGAACTCCAGCATCCTTTCGCCCTTCATTACCTATTCACCACCAATTCTACCTCCTTTTAATTTGCACCAGAAGTTTCCTCACCTCACCCACCCAACTACTACTTCTACAGTCAAACAGAGCAGTGCAAAAAATTTCAAAATGTCCTTCTTCACTCTTCCTTCCGATTCAAACGCTGGCGCTCTTACGCTCCCCGCCACATTCCCCCACGGCGACTCACAGGGTAGCATGTAGATGTAGGAAGTCAAGCGCTAGCATCCGTTCCAATGAACTTTGGCGAGCGTTCGCCCAAAGGCAACGCTCTATAGTTGGCTCCGGCGACGACCGCTCGACACCCTCAACGCCGCCAGGAGTATCGCAGCATCATTCAATATGACCGCGGGGCGGGGAATCCCTCCTCTCTTTTCCTTGGCTCCCTTCCACGTTTTCAATCTCGAGGGAAAGACGGCATCATCACCCCCACATCAGCTCGATGCCCCAGCACCACCGAGAGAGAGAGAGAGATCCCGCCGAACATTCGAGGAAATATCATGTGGGTAGAAGGATACCTTCATTACCTGGAATGCTCGGGTAAAGATGAGGATGGAAACAGGAAATACAGCCCCGTTATGAGTGATTGCAATGACTTAGTCACCTACATTAAACCATACTTTTGAATGTCAGAGAAGTCAATGTTTACTCTCCGATTCGCATTTGAAGCCGAGAGATCCAAGTAGGTGGGTTGAGATTTTTTTTCGATGGTTTGTCTCTCATGAGACGATTCAGGAGCGGGAAATTCCAATTCGGTTAATGATATGATGTTGCTCGACACTAGTCTGTTTTTTCCCAATCCACACTATTGATGGATCTAAACGACAGCAGTAATGATTTCGAATAGTTTTCTGACATATAGGGGTGGTAATCGCCGCTTGATATCTCCAATTTGTTGCATTTTGCACCATGCACCGTTTCGTGAAACAAAGCATCACTTCAGCCAAAGCCAGTAAAACCTGGTCTCATCAGGAGAATGGTTGATCTCTGGATTTAGGTGATAATGAACCCATTCGATTGAGATCATCGGTTGCTACGAATCCAACCCAAACAGAGAAAATATGCGTCAATTACAGTTTTTCAAGCCGTGTTGCTTATAACTCGAATTTTAAACGTTTTTCAACGCCCGCGAAAGATATTACTCCGCAAATTGATAGCTTTCTGCTCATGTTTAATCATCATTCACGCTGGTTTTTACAATATAACGTTTCCCATTCGAAGATAATATTTTCTTCCGATCATCACAAGGTAAAATACTCTAGCAGCATGAAAAGTTTCAACCACTATTGAACGAAAATATCGCCAAAATACACTTAGCTGAAGATTTTGGAGCTGCGCTAAAATTTAGCGAAAACCACGATTGAATAACAAGCATAGGTCTGGAATTCGCAATCAGGAAAAGACTTCAGGTAGGCATTTCAGCAACATAGAAGTCCTTTGAGGAATTAAAATACAAGATGGAGAGCGAAAGTGAGTCGAAATGAACGGCGTCTCAACGACTCACATATATTGAAGATAAAAACATAGCGATAAATGACAAAATAACGATATTAAGAAGCATTATCATGCAGCATAATTACTAAATCTTAGCATCTCTAGTTAAACCGAGGAAATTCTGCTGGTAAGTCCAACAACCATGAGCAATATGAGGGTCCATCTATCACAGTTCTTACACTGAGTTAACCAGCATGAGAGGGATGGGAAGATGCGGCCAAGGTCATTCGTTATCTGCAGACATGTGAATGCACAACGCAAGTGAATACCAATCACTTTCATTGATGGGCATGGATTGAATTAGTCCCTGGGCAAAAAGAGGAAAGCTGACGACAAAGGAAATCAATTTCCTTTAAGCACTCACTCGTATTCAGCGAGCATCACCCCCCGTCGTCCACGGACTGTGCCCGCCGCAACATTTCCTGAGCAAAATTACCTTTCCTTTCCGGAGCTCTACCACTTAAACCGAACGGCAGACAGCTATGCTCGTATGAAAAATCTCCATTCATGGTGCCAAAATAGATATTTTATTCAAAGAGAAACGATGTAAACTATTGCCTCCAACGTGACTTCATGGATTTGTTTTACACATAGTTTAAAATAGGTAAAAATGTCTCGTACTTTCCACGCCACTTTTTGTACCAGTCGACCGACGGTTAGGCACCCTGTTAACGGCGCACAACTCGCGGAACATAACTTTGTATTGTACAACAAGGAACCAGGTTCGGCATTATATTCACATAATAAGTAACAAAGCCACTCGGAGTGAATTTTAAATTAGGATGTAATTAGCTTAAAAATTAAGGTAAGCTCCTACAGAAGGGGCTTTAAAAAATGTTCGCTGTAAGAAATACATTGCACACTGATAGCATCTACCTGAAGAGCTGTGTGCCCTTTCCATTAAGTTTGAATACTTTCCAAAACAGACGTAAAAAAGCCACCACAGATCAGTAGGTTTGGTGATGATAAAATAAGTCTGTGAGATCCTTTTTGGCACAAGATTTTTAAAAATATTTTTGAGCATGGTATGATTAAAATATTAATTTAGCTTTCCTCTTTCGTTAGTTTGCCTTTATATTACTTTCATGGTATTTATAATGTGCCACCTGATCTCGTATTCATCTGAAATTCCTTTGTTAAATAAATAAATATTAATTGAAAAAAGCGGGGATATTACAAGGAATTTTAATAGCCGTAGGTGAATTAAAGAAAAAGTATTTCGACGATGAAAATGACATTGCTCTGCAATGAGTATAAAATACCAGGAAGACTAAGAGCCATTAAAAGTCTTGCGTTCCATCAAAATTTCCGCTTCCATGAACCACATTCAACATGAGATGAAAAGGCTTGCGGTTTTCGGTGAGGCTATAGCCGGCGTGGCACGCAATAACACAATCTTTACCACGAAAAAGTTACGAAGCAATACATATACTTTCGGAAAAAATATCGCAGAGTGATGTTCATGGTTGGCTGAGTAGAAAGATGTAAAGAGCCATACGCGACTGGCATGCTAAACGTCTCGATAGAAATACACATAGAAATGTCTTGGACAGCCAGTACGAGGGAAGATGTAACAGGTCAAGAAGTCGGGATGCATTTTAAGCAGTAAGCTTACCGAGTAAGAAGATCATATGCTCTCATGAAGCAGATAATATAGCAAATATTTTAAGAACATTCTTAAGGATGAGCATAATATAAAGAATAACAAAATATAAACATGAAAACAGAGTGAATGGCGAGAGAGGAAGAAGAAGACCGCGAAATTATGAGTGAAATTGGTAGAAGAGAATCAAAAGAGGAGAAATATTAGGAACCCAAAGAATAGTAAGAAGAGCGTCTATAAATCAATCCATGAATGTAAGGAAAGCGAAAGTGGTTCGCAAGGACAGGGAAGGATCATGAATTAAATTAATAAAAAAAGCCAGTTTTCAAAGCATAACGGTGATAACTCAAGTCTTCGACTTTTCCTATCCCTAAAGAGAACTGAGAGATGGGCATGTATGTGTATGCATGAAAACCACCGTGACGGAAGTTAAACAACAGATCTCTCGGATGCGGTTCGATTTCGGCTACAATAATAGCGTCAATACATCTACCAACATATTATGCACATGTCGCACAAAGAGAAACCGGGCGCTATCCTCACATCAGCGTACTCTGTGCGTCTCTTCCTCTGATACCAGCTCCCTTCAGAGTTCTCCACCCGTAGCTGAGACGCACACAGAAGGACCCGGACGGATCTCCAGGGAGCCTCATGGAATTTATACGACCGCCATTAGAGGAAAAAACACCCCCATCTAGTGGTCGGATCCTCACCTAAAGGCAGACTAACACAGAGAGAGAGAGAGGGCCGGGTGGAGCCAAGATTAGAAGAGGTCAGTCGGTTCGTTGGGAAGAGGGACCGACAAAAGAAAAGGAGAGAAGAGAGCGTAAATAAAAGGGGAAAAAACCGTCGGGAAGAATTACTTCTCACGACCCACAAAACGTGAGGAAGAAAGAACCCAAAAAAGACGAACGCTATCGGAGAGAAAAAGAGAGAGGAGGAAGAATAGAGGAAACGTAGTGAGACGGCTGAGCGAGTCCGACGACTAAAAGTAAAAGAAATAAAATGGAAAGATGAAGCAAACTTCTCAGAGAACAAGCATTCTTGCGACGCCGGGGGACGCGAAGATATAAGGGAAAGGTCAGAGGTGGCAACGAAGATCGAAGGAGTGACGATGAGTAAAAGGTTGGTGAGGGAGGTAAAAAACTAAGACCAAGGGAGGAATGGGAATAAAATATATATTCAGTAAGAGGGTGTACAAGAAGTCGCGAGAGACAATAACTCTAAAAAAATAAGAAGCTGTAAAAGAGGTGAGTTCACTTTAACATGATTCAAAGCTGATAAACAACCCTATCCTTCTGTTGGTATCCTTTGACAAATACTGCTTTCACCAATGACTAGCCTAAAATATTAATGAGTAAAATAAAGGGAATAACGAGTCTTTTAAGTCGACAAATATAATACCGGAGGTAATTTTCCGATTGTAATACACACCCAAAGTAAGATGCACCCGCATTCTCACTAGCTAAGTTTTATAAATTTCAGATTTCCTTGTGAAATAAGAACCTAGATTTGAGGGCGAGGCATTTCAACGCGGGAACTTTTCAATCCAGCAAGGAGGATAAGCCTCAATGTTTTAGTGCTGAAAACAGTTTCAAAGTAACTACTTTTGTATAAATTTCATTAAATCGAGATTCAATCATGCGTGAAATAAGTGCAAAAAACCTGCAAATCAAGCAAATAAAGAAACATGTCACGCTTTTTGGGTAAATGCAATCTTCGGCCCAAATTAAAAAGTAATAATTTCAGCTTTACTCTTGTAACCATGTTCAATACGTATCCAATTACATATTTTGATAACTTCTAGGGAAGAAAAATATGTGCTGCATAGGAAACATTACGGTAGCTCATCATACTACTACCATCAGCATACAGAGCTAAGTATTATTGACCCATTTCCATGAAACTAACGAACTCTGCCCATGATTTTTCGGAGGATATGCTATATACTAAATATTTGTGATGGAAGAGTGCCGTCATTTTATTATTAATGAAATGTACGAGAAAATCCATTACAAACAACTGTTCACCGAATTATTGCATTTGTTTATGACATAAAATATCTTATGCCGAACGATTCGACAGTTCTCTAATTAGCAATAACATCTACATAAGAAGGGTCTAATTTCAAACAAACGGGTAACTTTGATCGGTCAAAAGGGAAGTTATAAGATTTTCCGATTGGGTATGAGAAGTATCACGATTGACATCGTTTGTTACAGAGTTTACTCGTAACTTCAAAAAGAGATTCTTCAAATTTCCTCCGAAATATGATAAAAATATGCCTAAATTAAATTCCAAATGTTACCGCATTATCCCAAAATTGCTACAAAAATACAACAAACGTATTAAGCCAAGGAGGAGTAAGTGATCGATCAAATGTCAGGATCTACTTGAGCACGTGATCGCCAAGAGGACGTCTCCAATTCGGCCTTCAATCGAGACGCTAATTGGCTGTGGAGCAGACCACCATCGTAGAGAATATAGAAACTAACTTCGCATAAGGCATAGGGCCAATTACCGATGGGATAACTCCTCAACTTAGGTTTCCCGATGTGCCGTCACTGCGAACATAACCGCGATATCTTGGGAGGTTAAGACGCCTCGACAACTGAGCGATCTTGAAGACTTATCGGTAGTTGAAAAATCATTGTCGTATTCTAGTCTCAACTTCGCTAGCACTGCTCGTATTACGTGCACCACTGGGAAGAGAGAGCGGGATAGATTGAGGCATTTGAGATGGAGAAGATTGGAGACAATACGTTGGACGGACAGAGTAAGGTATGCTGAACAGGATTAGAGAGGAGAAAGATCTCCTGAACACCGCCAGGAAGATAAAATAAAAATGATTTGGGCATATACTAGGAGAGAAGGTGTTAATAACAACAGCTTTAGAAGGAGCTGTAGACGGGGTTAAGAGAAGGGGAAGAGGAATGCTGAAAGTAATAGATGAAATAAAGAAAGGGGAATACAAAGAAACCTAGGAACGAATGGAAGAAGATGGAGACGACTGTAAATGGGACCTCCTACTCGGCAGAATACCAGATGATGGTGCTGATTTGGTATTGTCGTATTTACGCGTGTACCGTGCGCCGTCACGCAATACGAGCACCGCGCATTTTAGGATTAAAAATGTAGATCTTAAGCACAGAATGATTGTACTCGAAGCGGCAGAGGTGGTAATTCTACGAAAAGTAAATAGCGCCTTGAAGAGTATGAGTCTCTTTCCACATGTCACAGAGTGCCCACGATATAATCAGGCCTCATGTGATTCAAGCAGCCGGAAATGCCTTTTACACGTATACATGTGTTTGATGCACTTAATATTGTTTGCGGCTGATTTAAACGAGAGAATTGCGTATGATTGGTACTTGAAATTCTAACGGAATGTGAAGGTAAAGACTATTTATTTGTACACATCTTTTCCATGTATATTTCCATTATCTCTCTCTACAGCACAGCGAACTCCCAATTCCCCTGCACACCATCCAAATCCAGTCATTTTTCTCCCTATTCCACGTTGTTTCCCGAGATTCATCCTTTAGTAACTGTCTTTATTTTTCTTTCACCCATTACCATTAGAACATCGTCTGGTACTTACTTTTTCTCTGGTATTTACTAAATTTACATATTTCCATGCTCTTTTCCACGTGTTTCACCTCAAACTAACATAAGATGGTATAACATTTGATCAATGCGAGTTTCAAGCCGATGTGGAGGACATGTGTGTTTCAGCATAGTTACTAAGTTAGCTAGATCCCAAGTTTCTCTTACCATCCGACGTACGATTCAAAGGGCTCTTCGTGAGGCAGCGAAGTAGGGCTAGGAATTCCGAAGAAAATTCTACGCCACGTGCAAAATTCAAATCCGAGTCCTCAGAATGGAAAGTCAATTTTCCAAGCACCAAATCAGTCCGATTCCCTATCACAAAGTAGCTCAAACGGTAGTGGAAACCAACATCTCTTCGTATGGATAAATTATTGATCATATGATAGTATCAGAGGCGTAACTTTGTGGAATCTGTTAACATTGTAATGATAACACTTAACTGTGTTATTCCACATATCTTTATTTTCTACGACCCAGGTTTCGACGTTCGACGTCATCTTCAGGTACGTTCGACGTTCATCGTCATCTTCACGTTCAGACCTGAAGATGTCGTCGAACGTCGAAACCCGGGTCGTAGAAACGAAAGATATGTGGAATAATAAAGTTAAGTGTCATCAGTACAATATTGATCATTTTTTCAATTATTCAAGGAAAAATAAATGTTTTTGTTAATTACATTATAAGATAAGGCCCAGTCGGAGATCTAATAAGCCAAAGTGTCCATTAACATCCAATAATTTATGGAATATATTGCGACAAGCCACGGAGGCAATCCACAAAGAGAAATCAAAAGGCTTTGAATGAAAGAGTACCTACTGATAGGCGGCCACCATATAACGAGACTAAAGTAAAGAGTGGAAAGAGAGATACATAATAGGAAGGGTGATGAAGTGCGAGGGCCTTATGCCTTATGTCTTGTCTCGCGGGCGAGGAAATGAAGAGGCGATGGAGGCCTTCGGGGGCGAAATCGCATCGAAAAGGGGCCTCCAAATGGAAACCCCTTTTATCCTTTGTCGGTGGAGGCAAGGGGAAGCCCTCTCCCATCCTCTTTCTTTTTTTTGATGGGCAAAACCCAACTCACCCCAGCTCTGCGGCCTTACCCTCCCGATGATATCCATTCCAGCTTTGAACACCGTTGACCAGAGGGTACGGAATGGGATTCGCCTCCTCTTCTCAAAGGCTTCCCGACTCTCGATTGATCGCCGTTTCGACCAAATATCGGGTCGCATCCCATCGCCGCCTCAAAGAGCGGCGGCAGTGGCGTCGAACGGGATGGGAGCGGGCGGTGGGCGAAATTGAGAACGCTCGAGGCAAAGACCCTTAGCAATGCTAGCGAAGGTGAGTCGGGAATACGATATCCAAGAACGATTTCGACGCAATCCTCGAGTCAATATTAGAAGGCATCGCCAGGCGGAATTTCCGCCCAAAAGATTGCAGGAAGTAGTAAATTGAAAGTTCGTATAAAGGCATATAAGTTCATACAAGTACATAATATATGTTTTCAGAAATATGACAGCATGTTTGGCTGGGTCCGTCATCTTCAGAAATATGCACACAACGGTAGGTCTAGACCAGAAAAAGCCACAACGAGCACCTATGTTCGCTTTTCGTTTCTTATTTCATCAATCAGATGCTTTCATCTAGCTAAGACGGAGCTCTATCGAATTCGTTTAGTAGGGAGGCAAAAATTACATCATGGTCAAGCAAGGCTATCAGACAGTTTTATAGTTTACCTCCGCACTGTTCCACATCGGAAGTCGAATGAAACGGTTGAGTTGAAAAGGAAATAATTATGGACAAAAATGTGTCCCCGTTTGGGAGAAATCCAAAAACAGATGCTTCCTCGTCCAGATCCGCAGTACATTATAACGGATCGATTTCTGACTTCTTCAGAAGATCATTCACGGCCCAGCCAGTTCATTCATTAATCTAGCAGTTAAAGGTAGATTTTGTTGATAGAAACTCCTCCCGATTTTATACACTCTCAAGGGCCTATCTAACTCCAATATTTCATGTTACGCCTCCAAAAACGATCTACTCTTCTTCATCTAGTACTTAAAACCAATTCTTTACCGTTGCCATCCCCGCTTGGCCGACATCCGTCCCTATTCATGTAGTAATGGGTACATTTGATTGTTCAACTCCCGGCCTGGGAAAAAAAAGTTTATTTTCGTTTCATCTTTTTTGTTTTGTTTTGTGTATATGTACTTACATTAGAACCTAGGGGACATAAGGTCCCAGGTTCTCAAAAAAGTTTTTGTATTGTATTGTATTGTACATCACAGCCTTTAACAACCCCTCATCCCTCATTTCCCCTTAATTCCCCCTTCTTAGCCTCCCCCTAATCTCATCAACTAGTTTCCTCCACATGCCCACCATACAAGCACTTCTTCGTTTGTTATCCTTTCCGACCTTCGCACCTTCTCCATCCTCCTCTAAGCCTACATCTCTAACGCCAGCAGCCTACTCTCGTCTCTCAGGGTCCAGATCTAGACAACACCTGCCGAGATATTATTTCGGTACAAGAGAAAATGGTGAAAATAATAGTCCGAATGTGGTGAAAACGTCGCATTAATAACGCGATTAAAATCTCATCGTTCTCACATACAGCAACTCCACGGTATCATTCATTCTTTGGCCGTTCAATCCTAGGATTGGTTGACTGCAGCCCTCCACCCTTCCCTATCTAATGTTAGTTCCCTTATCTCCTGGTATCTCTTCCTATGGACTTTTCTCTTTATTTGGTCCATTAACTTGTTTCTTGGTCTTCTTCTGGGGACTTTTCCCTCTATTTTGCCTTCAGTTATGTTCTTCATAATTCCACTGTGTCTCAGGGTCTGTCCAATCCATCTTGTTCTTCTTTTCTCTAAGGTGTTTCATATGGTCCTTTCCTCCTCTACTCCTCTGTACACTTCATTATTTCTTATTTTGTCCGTCCCTTTTATCTTCAGCATCCAGGGTTTTGAAGGCTCCTATTCTTTTCTTGTCAGCTTTTCCAAAGGTCCATACTTCCGATCCACCGAAGAGTGTGACACGCTCCACACGAATGTTTCCACGGTGCATCGCAACGGAATTGCACTCCATCCTACTCATAATATTGTATCCTTCTGACGTCATGAGATTCCATACTTATATTTAATGAATAAAATTAGGGAAGCAGATTGCAGAACTGACAGGTTACAAAATTTCGTTTTTCCCGCGATCGATTAAGAGACCATAATGGCCGCCTAATGACTTTGAAGTACGCTAGTTGACAAGTAGTGTACCTGATAAGTTGATGCGCTCCTCGATGCTTATTCCTAAATCTGCCGCATAGTGCTAGCATTATGTTTCGCATGTTCTCTGCATGACTCATGTATCACATTCAAGTCGTTGCTTTATAGATGAAGTCGAATAGTTTCTGAAGCATTGGTGGCATGCCTATTGAGTGGTGCATAATGGTGAAAGATGCATGAACATTGTAATGCATGGTGGTGATGACTCACTCCCAGCCGAACGCCCTTGAGGTGGCTTGCAGGGTAATATGTAGATGTATTAAAACATAGGACTTCCGAGATGTGGATCATTTTGTCCCCTTTTAATCCTTGTTAATTAAAGGCACACCCAGGTAAGGAACAATGATTCATTTCGGATAGCTGACCGAAAAAATGCGGGTGCGCGAATGCATGGAGCAGTGGTACACAGGAAATGAATTCCGTTCGTGGGACTGGGTCTCGATTCAATGAGCTTTGCGCTATCATTCGTCGATAGAGAGCGCATTCCCCCAAGAGCCTCAACCACTACGGTCCACACAGTTTCGAAGGGTTGCGGTTGGCCGGAAACCGTTTGAATGGAAGAGATAACAGCAGTTTTGTATAGGGCCGTCTGCATTGTCCACGAACGGATTCTATCTGAAATAGTGGCCGGTTCCCTGAGATAATGCTGAAACAACATTCCAAACAGATTTCGACGAACCGCAACGGTGAAAACGGAATGTGTGCGGAGCCGACCACAAAGCCCTTTCCATTTTAAACGAACCCTTCCATTGTTGCTCGAATACCTTGCTCTACACCATGAGGTGGCTTCTAGATGTAGATAAAATTGTAAGTAGATTTTTATTTTAAAAGATAGAAGGTTTTGCCATTTTTTTCATTTAATTTAATTTTTGTATTCAAATAATATTTTCTCCTGGAATATTAAATTGATGCTTGAACACTGGTTATTCTAGGAAAACCAACGATGAAAAATACAGGAAAAGTACCTAGAGATAGAGCATAAGATAAACACTGATTGCGAAAGACGAAAGAAAAAAGTAAGTCTAAAATGTAAAAGAAGTAGTTACGGACAGGGAATATAATGGGGTATGGGTTATGAGTAAGGTAGCCAGAGTGTTGGCTGCTTATTCCCAAAGACTCGGGTTCGGATTCGAAGACCATTCATAGGATTCCCGACCACTATTGTGGTGTTTTAGTGACCTTTGAAGTGCAGCACTCCAATTGTGAAATGCCACGGTGAGGCTATGGTTCAATTGGCGCCTTTTGTAACCGAGAAGGCTAATTTCGACCCCGGACTTCTCGCCACCCTCCTCCCATCACCCTAATAATTATCCTCTTACGGCCAACCTAATCTTTTGATCTCAATGGCGAAAATGACCTCAGTTGTCGGTTGCTCGGACAAAATAACACATCAACTTGAAACACTGACAATCATATTTCAATTTAAGAGGATATTAACTTACTAAAAAGATTGAAAAACTTCGTTTTATCCCATACAATTAAAAAAAGTGAAGCTTCCTCCACGCTACGGCGCGGTTATCACGAAGGAATCACTTTGAAAATCATACCATAATATTCAGCACACATTTTACATCTCTGACAGTGACTGCATAGCACTCGCTTTTACATGAATCTACAGTCACCTCACTTCTGCCGGAATCTTTCGGAGCTCAGGTGGAAACGACGAGAGGAATCACTAAGAGATACAGAGAGAGAAGAATAGCCGAAACTCGGTCGGTCCTTACCCACCAAAGAAAGTACTGGGCATCACCAAATCAAAGCGCTAGTCCGCCCGAGTTTCAAAACTTGAGGCGAAGATAAGATGTGGAATCGATTTCTAAGCCTTTCTCTTCTAACTTACATCCTTGACATCCTTTTGCGCTTGCCGCTTCGGTAGTTCAATCCACATAAGCTGATAAAAATTCTCCTAATTCTCAGATTGGACTGAACTCCGCTGTAAGAATTTTGAAAGTCACCCCTGTACCCAGAATTAATTCTGGATTCCCTTAGGGAAGATAAATCATAAGAAGATAACTTAAGAGAGAATTTCCAAAACAAATAAAAATTTAATACACTGCGCATCAGTTAAACCTAATTCTCATAAATTCCGTCAAAATTTTAACAAGAATTAGGAAACCTGAGTAGCGTAAAGATTTCCACACAGATTCGGCAAACCTATGGTCCATAGTTTCATTGCAGTCTCGGTCGATAGTGTCCCAAGACAACTTTTGCTTGACTACCGTTTCAATCTAGGGTCTAAAGTCACACTACGCTCCAGAGTCCAAACAGATGTCCCTCGCGAAGAAACCCACGCTCTCAGAAGTAGGGGCTGCCTACACCCTCTATGTCTGGCTCAATAACTAAAAAAGTTTGGAGGTTTCCACCACTCGAATTTCTCGTGTCAGACAACCTACGTGTTTAACCATTGCCATTCGCCTTCTGTCAGTGGCTATCGTTTTAAAACGACTGAGTCAACTATGGAAGTACACTCAATCAACACGAGTTGGGGTTTCAGTCTGTCATTACAAAACAGTAGACTCCTTTTTATTATGAGCGGGGTGCGCGAGCACGTGTTGGCTGCCCTTCTATAACGAAACATATTTTATGTTTTATGCACTTCCACTAATTACATCGAAAAGGTTATACAATTGAGATGAATATGGACCAAAGTAAGCTCTAACTTTATAAGCTGTTGATATTTTCTCTCGACTCTGATACCTATCTCAGTCAATAGTGCGCAGGTTAAAAAAAATTACTCAGGCAACTGCAGCGATTTCAAAATATTTTGCCATGCCTGAAAAAAGCATACCACGCTATAAAAAATTCCGCACTCTACTTTAATGGTTTGAATTCACTATCTTATTTAAAATGCATGAACACATGAAAATATCGAGTATATCATTAATGGTAAAAGACCCTGGATGTCTTTCTTTCGTTTGAAATAAGAATGATGTGTATTATATTTTTTCCCCAATATTCAACGGGTTTTTATTCCTTCTTCCCTGCCTTTACCATAACAGGTGAACTGAATCAAATGCCCTGATTGCGGCTTGATAAGATACATGAAACATTTATTCTCAGATTCGTTTACCGTTCCCCGCACTACTGGTAGCTAATGAATTTCTCCGTATATACGTACGTACCGTTTCATAACACTACATTCGACGCAGGAGTTGCATTTGGTTCTCAAGAGCATTTCAGAGTTTAATTCATGCTGTGAGAAAACATGCCTATAGATGACGCTTGTTTTGTGACTCATCATAAAATGGTTGAATTATACCCGCAGCGATCATGAAACGCCAGGGACCAAATGATCAAAAGATTTTAGGGAGCTCTCTCCGTATATTTTAAATAGTTTCGTCGTCGTAAAAGAAGTTTCAATCACCATTCATTATTTAAATGTGGGCAGTTGTCCCAATGGCTTTTTATTCCATTTAAAAGGGTGAATGTTTTGAATATATCGATTTAGACTCGTTTTCTAAAGCACGTTTCTGCCTCAGACGTTCCATTCGACGAATGAAATTGCTTTGGAGAATTTCGTGACGAAAAAAAAGTTTCGGCCTCTCTCACCCGAAAGAAAAAAACTCCTTCAGATTTCTCATTTTGAGGCGAACACAGGAATGCTACTTACACGGAGCTCACCCGCTCTAATCTTCCCCTCCCAATGCGTTTCATTTGAAATGCTAATGAGGCGTGACGGAACGTCGGCATCGCCCGGCAACAAAGGCCTTCAAAGCGGAGTGCTCCGGTCAGAATCCGTCGGACGTTCTCAGATGAGTCACGACTATTCCTGAGAGACGGACGGAATGAAGGAGCCGTAAAGTCGCGAGCATTCCCTAAGGGGACAATCACGGACGCGAATGTTTTTGCGAGGCTAGCGATTTTAGAAAACCCTTCTCCAGAAACCCGGACTCAGAGTGGACGAGAATAGACAGCCTTTTGAGCTGTAGGTGCGGAGGAGAATGGAGAAGATATGGTAGACGCAAAGGAAGACAAACGAGCAAGTTTTTGGTATTATGGGTGAGAAAAAGCAACTTCTGGATGAGAGGAAAGAGTCAGAGTAGGCAGCTGAAACAGATAATAAGAGGCGAAGGGATGCTAAATATCGTGATGTAGGGGAGAATGTTGGGTAAGTGGTGAAGGGGAAAAATTTAATGGGCTGGTGAATAAATATTTACTCTCTTCTATTTAAACTTACCTTAACTGATAAACCTTGCTACACGCTAGGCTTAGGCTGCTTGAGAAATTCAGAACTGGTGTGTTTCAGAGCGACACAGAGAATATTATCATGACGCCATACTACATCTCTAGGTCCGACATAAGCGATAAAATAAGAAGGTGACATTGCTAAACAGATAGGTACAATAACTCGTTCTTTCGGCGCACAATAAGTGAACACAATAAAAAGTAAGCTCCACTAAATACACTCTCATAATACATGTCTCCATTTCACCTCCCAAAACCTTACATCTATTCACGGCTGGTGACCTAACACCCCCTGCCACACGCCTATACGGCGGCTCGCAGCCGAGGTACTACGGGGTAGTATGTAGATATAAATTATCCAAGTAAATTAATATCAATTTCCAGAGAAAGTGTTGGAGTGGTGGCTGAATATTAGGCTTTTCATACCTACATGCCGTTCGAATAGCGGAGGTGGCAAAAATATTTTATTGGATTCCAATCCCTCCTCAGGTTAAGAGAAGAACGTGTTCACGGCCGTTTCAGCAATAGCAGAAGAAGAATCCTCAAGGCCTTATTGTTAAGGTAGGCACAGGAAGGAGAGGCGGCGAGGTCAAACGAGACACGAGGGTCACCGTTTCCCATAAATCCGAGAGCAGACGGTCACTGCTTCCGACTAACTCAGGTGAGTTTAAGTAAGACACTAACTCCCGCGCAACTCGGCGGAAAACGGTTATATTCGTTATAATGAAACAGGTTTTTTAACTGATTTCTCACTTTATTTCCCCAACGGCCCCGGGTTTTGGTATGTTATGCTATTTTCAATCAATATATTCTCACAAACGAAACTGTTTCAGGCGTTACTTTGTGGAAGTTTTGAATATTCATGATGAAAAGATACACTTGGTTAATTCCACACTAATTTATTAAAACCGCGGTGTGCATTCCGCAACCCTCGCACTATTGGAAAAATGCTTTTTAACTCGAAAGACAAATATACAAGGTTGGACAAAAGTGGAGTATATACACTCAAATGTGATGACTGTGGAATCTCATACATCCGTCAAATAGGACGGAAAGTTAAAGACAGAGTGAAAGAACACAGGAACCAATTTGTTAATGGTAGTGGAAAGTTAAGTGAACATTTATGCGCAGGTAATCATTTTAGTGATTTCGACCCTGAGATTTTACATGCCACTGACAAGGAAAGTTGAATTTTTTAGAACAGTTTGAAATTGTAAATAGCCTACATATTTTATGTAATGACCACCTTTTCCCCACCCATCCCCCTCTCTTTAACATAAAACTTCCCTCTTTCCCCAACAGACAACCGTCCTAGTCATCCAATCTGTTTTTGTTTACCTACAAATTACTCAGTTCGCACCCAATCGTACTCATCCTTTACGCCGCCTTTAAGTCACCTCTACCAGCATACCTCCACACCTCCCACCCTCCTTCTCCTCTCCCCTCTTTTCCTCCCTCTCACTCCACCTTTACTGTATATATACTCAGCCAATCAAATCAGTTGTACCTTGAAAATGGCACTCAGTTGCTGAAACCCGGGTCGGTTTTAATAAATTAGTGTGTAAATAACCAAGTGTATCTTTTCATCATGAATATATTCTAAGTCATATATCCGTATATATGACTGAGGCACGGAATTATGACAGACATCAAAAAAGGAAGGAGCTATGAAGAGAGAGGCCCAGGACAGAATGCTGTGGAGGCAGTACCGTTGAAACCTGTCCAAGGACAGAATCGCAATGAAGATGATATTCAGAATCACAATGATATTCTCAGATGCGTCCATCGTTCCTCGCTCCTCTCATAGCTGGAGATATTGTCCATAAATGCGTAGCGTTTCATCAACTAAATTCGAGGCAGAAGCTACTTTTCGTTCTCTAGTGCACCTCAGGGTTCTAATTCGGATTGTGAGAAAACATGCCTATCCGTGAAGAAAGGTTAATGGCCCATCATAAAATGGTACGTGATATATATGCCTTGATTGATGTCTGTATAATGTGTATGCTTTGAAAATGGCATAATATGCTCAAACCTGGGTCGGTTAGTGAAATAAAGAAAGGAATCAGAGAGAGTTGCCTCTTTCGTTATGAAGAGCCCGAGTGATTAGAGTATGAGGCTGGAGCGGTAATTGTGGGTCCTCGAGTGCACATTTCATTTATTTCCTGAATAAGTTGAAAAAATACTAGGATCATATTTCACATGAGTATGTACGTCGGTTTATGCGGTGGAACAACCATAAATGCAGTAATCGAAATGATACAACAATTAGACATTAAATTTAACCAGCCAGATAATTACTAATTGCCGCAGGATATATATGTGGATCTGAATTCATAAAGTAAAAGACGCACAGAGACTACAAGCTATCGTGATCGGTCGATAGACTAAGGCCCTCCTCGGAGTTAGAAATTGATTAGTTGGGCATCAATAATGAAATCGTGCAGCTAAGCGAGTAAGAAAGTACAACGGTTCTGTATCGTACAACACTTGGAAGCTTTCATGCTACCAAGTATCCTCGAAATTGAGCCGGATCAAGAATTTTGACTAACGGGCTTCTGGGCGTATTCCCTAAATTTAATATGAGTGTTCAAATCAACCAAGGAAGAGGGAAATCTTAAAAATCTCGACGGCATCAGAAGTGAAGCTGGATCCAAAATATTTTTTTGGAAGTTTTAATTTCGGTGTTTTTATTTTTGGCAGATGGGACATTCTCATTTATCCAATAATCAATAGATTCACAATTTCCAGGACAATTGCTAGTATGATTTCTTGTCTTTTCTTTAAAATATGTTTCATACCACTGACTGATCTTTTCTGAACATTAGCTAATTTGTTAATCGGCGAGAAGCATCAATCGACATAAAACAAAACCAACCACAAATTCCTCGTACAGACTTCATACAGTAAGGTAACATACTTGCCGGTCAAAATCAAGGAATTATACTTACTGAATGCGAAAGATGCGGCAAAAAGATTGAGGAAAACTCACCTGAAAAGAAATGAAAACTATTTTCAATTAATATGGAAGAGCAAACACGATGAATAACTTTAACGCTAATACAGCTAATTAAACTACTTGAATTTTCTTAAACACATGCCGTCTATTTTGTATTATGGTTTATATTTTCCGTGGCCAAAGAATTATTTTCTTCCACTGAGCCTTCAAAATTAGATTCATGTATCCAAACATAGAAATGGTTTCCAATAAAAAAAAGTCTTTAAAGGAGCACCGGGAGAGCAGAAAAGCGTGCAACAATATATCTTTCATGTGAAAGATACGGCCTTTAATATCGAATCGTCCTAACTTATCGTTTTCCACCCAGAGAGACGAGGTGGGTGGGTGGGGTGGAGTGGAGTGGGGAGGTAGGGCGGATGGACGAGAGAACCATCTGGGGGAGAAGAGGCGAAATAAATGGCAAGGGAGAAAACACATGAGCTGGAGGAATAAAGAAAAAAAACCAACTGCCTTCTTAATAAATATCCATGTAAAAACACACACATGCATATATATTGTAACTATATATTTTATTTACTCGCACACACCAAAACATATTGAGGGATTTACTAAGTTCGTAGACAGATGGCGCCAATGTGCCCCATTTTCCATTTGTCCGCAGGGAACCGGGATGTGTTCGTTGGAGCCAGAGAGGCCGGGTAGAAAGAATCGTTCCAGGGGAGAGGGCAATGGAATGGGCGAGCGAAAAAACAAAAGCCTAGCGTTTTGTGGGTCACCGACTCACTCATTCAGTGAGACCGCAAAAGGGGTCCAGATCGTTATCATCACGCGACAATTTAGTGTCTTAAGAAGTCGTAGAGCGAATTTATGTGCTCGACACTATTCAGTACGCGCTCCTGTACGATGGCGATGGTGAATTGAGATGAATCCTTCCGGAATAAGATATTACAAACTACAACAGTTCTTAGAGTAAGGATGAGGTTATCAAGGAGGTTAAATATGCGGATAATTTCCTAATATATTGGTCACCGCTAATAAAATTCAACTATTCGACTATATACGCCATTGCGCGACTCATTTACATAAAAAATGAACACGTATTTGACTCCGAATTCCAATTCGCATGGAAATGGTCTGCTGAACAAATGGTCACAGGTAAGGTGTAGAGGCTCGTAAGTGTTCTTCTTTCAGTGTATTCTGTCTATTGACAGGTCTCAATGGAGATGTAGTCTCCGGGCATTCATTCATTCATTACCCTATACGTCCCTCCTCTCATTATATCTGTCATCACACGAAAACTCTTGCTTCCTCTCTCTCTCTCTCTCTCTCCATTCATCTTACCATATCTCACGACTTTCTGCAAACAATCTCTCCGTAATGTGTGGTATATCCTATTTGCCTTCTCCTTTACACTTTTCAATATAGTTATCTCCTCTTACCGTCTCAGTACATCTTCATTTAACCTTATCTGTACGTCGCATCCTCTATATTTTCTCCCCCTATCTTAATTGCCCACGTTTCCAATCCATAAAACACCATACTCCATAAAAAATACTTTTCAAATCTTTTCCTTATATCCTTTTTGAAATTCATAATTGTCAATAGTTCTTAAACCTTTCCGAATGCTATTTTCACCAGTGCAATCCTACTCTTAATTTCTTGGGTATAAGACCCATTTAGGTGATTATGCTTCTCAAGTACTTAATTACTAGACTTGCTCGATTTCCTTGCGTTTTAAATTAATTTTTACGTATATACAAATACCCTGGCCAAAAATGATGGAGGTGAATGTGGGGGCGTGGGGACTGGGAGAAAAGATTAGGTTAATAATATCAACCCAAAAGTTGTAAATATTCAAGACGAAATGAGAAACAAGGATATTTTGGATACATTTGAGAAAAGGAGCTCATCCAAGAGGTCACCATTTGTGGGATGCCCATTCCCACCTGACAACAATGATGAAAGAATTGATGTCTGCCGCTACGGTCACTCCCTGATTCCTTTTCTAGTCTCCTTATGTCCTCATTACCGTATCCCTCCCATTTCCTACCCTTTTCCTTTTCTTTTTGACCAACGTATATAGGCCATTGATGGCGGACCTATGACACGCGGGTCAACAGTGACACCCCTGCTAAAATATTCCTTAGAAGCTGTTCTGTAGAACGCAAAGAATTCTACAGAAATTGACTCTTTTTCTTCAGAACTAGTTCCTTTTCAAAGGATCTGTACGGAACATGAGAGCCTGACTCTACAGAACATTGGTTCTGTAGAGTTATTTTCTGCAGAGCAAAATAACTCCTTGCAAGCTGTTCTGTAGAACTTCAGAAACTCAACGGAAATATGTGAGGTTACCGTTGACCCAGTTCCTTTTCTAAGGACCATTATGGAGAGTAGAAGGGAATTCCACAGAACGTCCTAAGGAATTCTGCAGAACTTCCTAAGGTGTTCTGCAGAACGTCGTAGGGAATTCCGTAAAATGGCGTTTCAATACTTTAAGGAATATCTACAGAACATTTTAAGAAATTCTGTGAAAGTATTTATAAGGAAACTATAGGTACAGAACTTTTTTGCAGGGACGCCCCGTCACTTTTGATGACACGCGTTGTTAACCGGCAATATTCGTCCAAGTATCGCAAAACGCGCTAAGATATTACTGTATAAAATAAAAAAGTTACATTTTTTATATAGCAATTTAAAGTAAAAATTATTGTAAAAAGCAAAAAGTTTCCGCCATATTTTATCATAAAAGGCTCCGCTCAATCTGGCAACCTTGGACCTTCCTTGGTCTTTCTATGTATAAAACTCCAACATTCAATCGAAAATGTAACGAATAAATTTCAGCAAAATAAATGCCACCTGTATGAAGAATTATGTATATATTTGCTTTTTTAACGAATAAATACATAAAAAATATGAGTGATTTTTGCCCGCTCTCTCCCTCTTAAGGCACTGCAGCCAAGTTGGAGCTTGGCCTCCTTAAACTTCTGCATCCGAGCTTTCTTGTCTGTTGCTGCCCTCCTCCAGAGTGGTAATCCTAAGATATCGCGTCTGTCAG